>JAWWNH010000053.1:2230000-2712500 GCA_034641385.1 Darevskia mixta | reverse complement strand
GCTTGAACTCTGTTATTAAAATGTCACAGGGTAAAAAACAAGTTGCAATCATTTCTGGCATCCTTGGCTGTCATCTGTCAGGGCTAAGTGCATTCACTTAATTGCTCGTTAATGACTTTGCAACCTCCATCAAGAGAACTTCACACACATACACACGCGCATGTAATTACAGGGAGGATCGGCAAAATTATATTAAATTATCACCTCCAGGGTTCGAGTGTACATGGAGAGAAAACTTGACCACAAAAAGGAGAACTTGAGATCTTAGGCTTTAATGAGAAGAGAACAGATTAGTTGACGGGGAAGCGATGGAATCTGAAAAGACAAAAACGTTCCAAAGGTGTTTAGAACTGGGCACATCTATACCAAGGAAAGAACTGTAGCTCAGTGGCCGGGCATCTCCTAGCATGCAAAAGCTCTGAGGTTCAATCTCAAAGATTCTTGCCTGAAGTCCTGAACAGCCTCTGCCTGCCAGTGCGGACAATACTAGATCGAACAATGGTCTGACTTGGTGTAAGGCAGAGTCCCGTGATATACGTGGGGCTACCTTTGAAGGTGACCCGGAAACTGCAATTAATCCAGAATGTGGCAGCTGGACTGGTGACTGGGAGTGGCCGCCGGGACCACATAACACCGGTCCTGAGAGAACGACATTGGCTCCCAGTACGTTTCCGAGCACAATTCAAAGTGTTGGTGCTGACCTTTAAAGCCCTAAAGAGCCTCAGTCCAGTATACCTGAAGGAGCGTCTCCACCCCCATCATTCTGCCTGGACACTGAGGTCCAGTGCCGAGGGCCTTCTGGCGGTTCCCTCACTACGAGAAGCCAAGTTACAGGGAACCAGGCAGAGGGCCTTCTCGGTAGTGGCACCCGCCCTGTGGAACGCCCTCCCTTCAGATGTCAAAGAGAACAACAACTACCAGACCTTTAGAAGACATCTGATGGCAGCCCTGTTTAGGGAGGCTTTTAATGTTTAATAGATTATTGTATTTTAATGTTCTGTTGGAAGCCACCCAGAGTGGCTGGGGAAACCCAACCAGATGGGTGGGGTATAAATAATAAATTATTATTATTATTTCTGTGAGTGCTCTTCTGAGCACAGAAGTTGGATTTCAAAATGAGATCTCTGTTTATCTACAAGCAGGGCTGGATTTAGGTTTGATGAGGCCCTAAGCTACTGAAGGTAATGGGACCCTTTATATGTCCAGCTGTCCTTTGTCAACAACAAATTGTCGCTGTTTTTTTGTGCTGAATATATGCTATATGGTAATTTATGGACCTAATAGGTATCTAAAGCCATTTGCACATAACAAAATATGTATTTTATCAAAATAATTGTTGAACTGAAATACAATTAAGAAGTATATTAATAGTGAAATACAATTAAGAAGTATATTAATAGTGAAATAATTATTAAGCTCTAACTTAAAATGATTTTTTATTCATATCAAACTTTTTTTTTATAATCAAACTTTATTTCAATTATTTACATACATATATCATCACAATCCCCCCTGTACAATATAAGGCATACATAAAAGAAAAATCATACATTCCTCTTAAACATTCAACCATTACACATTTATACAACTATACATTCATCTATCTTACATTATCAATCATACCCCCCCTTCCTACCAATCACACTCATTCAAATTGAAATTAATCTAATACATTCTACACATTCCACCTTATACAATTATACAACTCTACATTCACATACCTACATACATATTATTAATCATTATTCATAACAAACTTAATAATGCAAACACATTGGCATTTGGCAATAACAAAAGTTCCTTTAGAAACACAATTTACAAAGACTCATAATCCGGTCTCTAGAAACTTGCTATAACATGAAATTATAATAGGTCTAAATACATCATGCAAACTACTAATAATGATAAATAGCAGAATGTAGGCACCCTATATATAGAAATGAGCAAACCAGTGATATTTTAGGGAGCAGGCCAGCAGGCGGGGCCCATGACTTACTTCATAGGAGGCTGCACAACACAAAAAACACTGTTGCTGTATGTAGGTTTTATTTTGTTTTTTTATCTTATATTTTGGAAATGTACATCCAGTTTTTCTTCCTTTAAATTTTGTTGGGACCCTCAAGAGAGTGGGGCCCTAAGCTATAGCTTGTTTAGCTTATAGGTAAATCCGGCACTGTCTACAACATATATATCCTGCCTTTTCTTCTAAGAAGCTTGAGGCAGTGTAAATGGTCCCTCCCCTTCCCGTTATATCTTCACAATGACCTTATCAGGTAGGATAGACTGAGAGGTAGTGGTTACTAGTGGGTATATTTCACTTCACTTCATTTATTATATTTCTATGCCGCTTTTCACTCGCATGCGCCACAAAGCGGTTTACATGAAATAAATAATAGCATAGTAGAACATCACCATTGCAACTTAAATTATATAAAATAATTAACAAATAATCAATAAAGCAACCACCTTCTGTAAAACATTATTAACAAAAAAAATTAAACAGAACAACCACAAGAAAAATCAGATTAGATTAGATGAGTAGATTAGATTTCACAGAGCATTAGAGCACTCATGATCCACAAAACAATATTAACAACATTAACAAAGTAAGAACCAAAAAACAAACTAAGCACTACTGACTAGGTATATGCAGGACAAATGCCCCGTCTTCCAACAGTAAGAGGTCTCAGGAGAAACAGCTGCAGGGCTGCCCCAACCACATCCCACTTGTGCCAGTTGGCTCATGTTGCCTCATGACAGGGCCGGTCTTGCTGGCATGCTTGCTCACTTGATGGCTTCGTCCAAGCGCCTGGGTGCACCAGATTAGTTGATGCATGGTTTCAGGTGGAAAGTGGGTATGAGGTCTGATGCCTGCAGCAAGGCAGGCCAGACGTTTCAGGACCACGGACACCTCCAAGTGAATAAGTTGCTCCCACCAAAACTGAGAGCAGGCTGAGACCTTTTTTTTGAGCCTCTTTCCCCAGATGACCTCTCTCAGGCTCCACCCCTTTTAGGCAGCTTTAGATTCTCAAAGGACCAACTCTCTGGTCTGAAGGTGGGCAACCCTCTTCCATTTCACCACCTCCAGTTTGATGAACTCCCTGGACTGCCGAGGTGCTGTAGGCGGCATTTGGTTTCTCAGGGAAATGTCCCTGTGAGGGTCTGGCCTCTGGCCCTACAGGTATGGGTAGTTCTTCTCAGTGCTTTTCTTCAGTCAGAGAACGCCATAGCATAGTTCCAGCACCTATCGCATGGGTGTCATTGCGGGCTAGAGTCCTCCCACCCGTTTCTTGCTTTTATGTACTTCTGAGAAGCCCAAAACAAACATTTCAAGTCAAAATGGGAGCTGGCCAGTGTGTGCGAGTCTACACTTTTTAAAAGATGTATGACTCCACCTAGCTCCTAGGCATTCCTAGCCACGATTGGTCAAGCTACAGGGAAGGGCCAGTTCATATTTCCTTTTTTTTCAATCCGTCTCCCATGTGGCAGTGGTGGCGGGCTTTAAGCTTTCCAGCCAGGAAACCATAGAGAGGTTGGGCCAGACATACCTTGACAGGGAGCGAGTTTCATATATTGAGAGCCAACACTGAAAAGGCCTTTTCTGGCAGCCCATGCCATATATGTCGTACTGAGGAGGGACCACCAGGTGGACCTTGTGGACCACTTATAAACGCCATCTCCAACTCCTCGAAAGATTCCATCAACGGTGTCTCCAAATTTTTTTACATATCACTTGGGAAGAGAGGCAAACTAATGCCAGTGTACTGGAAGAAGCAAAGATCACAAGTGTCGAAGCAATGTTTCTTCAAAGTCAACTTTGTTGGACTGGTCATGTTGTGCGGATGCCTGATTATCGTCTTCCAAAGCAACTACCGTATTTTTCGCTCTATAAGGCGCACTTGACCATAGGACGCAACTAGTTTTTAGAGGGGAAAAGCCCCAATTTTTGTGGATCAGATCAAATTTCTGCAGCTTCTTTTGCAAAGGAGAAAAGCCCCATTTTTTGAGGATCGGCTCAAAGTTGTTGAGCTTACTTTGCAAAGGGAAAAAACCCTGTTTTATGGGGTTTAACTCACAGTTCTGCAGCTTCAGGAAGCCATTTCTACAGTTTCCAGACAGATAATCTAATCAGCCAGTCACATTTCGCTGGGGAAACAGCCTCCCTCTGCAAGGGGGTGGGGCTGGAATCTCTCTCCCTTATCTCTCTCCCCGATCGTTTGCTGAGCAGCTGCTCAGCGGGCTTCCTTTCAACACCCCCTTCTCTCTCTCTTTTTTAAAAAAGCACGATCTGCTTTTGCCCCTGGGCAGTTCAGCACCAGGGACCACACATTCGCTCCATAAGACGCACAGACATTCCCCCTTACTTGTTAGGAGGAAAAAAGTGCGTCTTATGGAGCAAAAAATATGGTACTCTATTCCAAACTTTAAAATGGAAAGCGTAATGCTAGTGGTCAACAAAAGAGGTTTAAAGACTTTCTCAAGGCAAATCTTTAAAAAATGTAGTATAAACACCAACAACTGGGAAACACTGACCTGTGAGCGCTCCAATTGGAGAACAGCCTTTACCAAAGGTATCATGGGCTTTGAAGACACTTGAACTCAGGACGAAAGGGAGAAACGTGCTAAGAGGAAGGCATGCTTGGCAAACCCTCACTGTTATCAACTTCTGCCTGGGAACCTGTGTCCCCACTGTGGAAGGACGTGTGGATCCAGAATTGGCCTCCACAGTCACTTACGGACTCACTGTTGAACCGTGTTTATGGAAGACAAACTTACTCGGCTATGAGTGATCACCAAAGAAGAAGAAGGCAGGTCGATGTGGATATTTGGGACTCGCAAGTCATTTAGGGTTTAATCTTATGTGTACAAATTGGAACCGGCAAGCTGATCAAAATTCACCTGGTCCACCCCTATTACAAGACATAATTAGCAATTGTGAGAAGTATTCTCGTTGACTGGCATGCACTCATAAAAAGGGCAAACGAGCTTTTATTTTTTTTTTCATTAAAAAGCAAAACTTCTACAAGTTTCCACAAGCTTCCCCTTCCTTCCGTTCCCACTTCCCTCCAAACTCAGAACGAGCGACGAAACCTTTGATGACCGTATTTAACTCCAAGACATTACCATTTAAATGCCTATTGGAAAAACAATAATTAATCGTTAACCTTAAAACTCTTGCACAGGAAATGTTAAAATATGTTACAGTCCACATGTCCATTTTCAAATTTCCTTTATGGCCTCCTACCCCCCCCCCTTAAAAAAAAAAAGCACCTCCACCAAAATGCTTCAAAGGACTGCAAAACCAACCTGCCCTCTTTTATTTTTTTGGTACTACTTGAAATGCTGGCTTCTGGCAGGCCAACTATTCCTGGCTCGGTCCTTTTATTATCACAAATGGGTATTAGCAGCTAAGGGTTTGCTGACATGCCCTTTCGGAGTTGCTACTTGAACGCCTTTAAGTCGACGCAGAATTTATATATATATATATACCAACGTCAAGTCATTTTAAAAGTATGAAATGGGGACGAGGCCAATTTCTTGGGCCACCTACATTTCAGAGGAATGAGCTGGCACAAAAGTTATTACGCACACACACACACCTTTCTATATTTCATTTAGAAACCACACATTTTCTGGGCCAGGGTCCAGAGGTGTTATACAACCGTTGAATCGGGGGGGGGGGGGAGAGAGAGAGATGGCTGAGATTCTCAGTGAAAACCAGAATTGGCTTATGGGGTTCAGCCTCGTGCCCCCTTTCTGCATCTTGTCCCAGAAGCAGAGGAGGTGCTTGGTTTTTCTCGTGCGGATCGGGAACAGAAACAAGTAAATAAATAAACAGAACCGAATTCTCGCGGCGGGCTAAACACTTGTGAAAATAAAGAGCTTCGCGCAGGCGAATGCGGATTGCTTCTTTTCGGGAAGCGTTCAGGGTGGTTTGAGTTTGGGCATGCCATTACTCATCCTTCTTGGATGGAGGGCATATGGCAGTCGCCTCCTCTGAGTTGCCGGGGGCAGCTCGCATTTAGGTGAGTAAGCACGGCAGAGGGATGCCATGTGTGGGCGTAATGTTTGCTTTCGTTTCAAGTACACAAGCACAGCGTTAGCTTCCCAATGTGGGGCCTGCACACACACACACACATGTGCTCTGTAGTGTACCTCTCTCTCTCTCTCTCTCTTTAATTATTTTTATTAGGTTTTCCACAAAACTTTATATAACATGAGCATACCATATCATTAAAAATTACAAATTACACCACAAACACAAACATTTATCATTGTTACCCTTCCTCTTTTCTAAACATATTAAGGGGACTTCCTCACGGCCCCCCCCCCCCACTGCTCTTCAATGTCTATCATCTTTAGTAATTTCCTCTCATCGTTATCTCATTTTACTTTGGTGAAAATCTCATTATCTTATGGTTGTCTTAATAATAATTCATATTCCTCTTAATTAATCTTAATTTCTGATCTGTAGGCTATCTGTTCTTTCAACTTTTTTCTATCTTTAAATCTTACAATAATCCTATATAATAATTCCCTAATGTCCCTGCGTCCGTCCGTGTGTCAGTGGAAATTTTAAGTGCGCATGTCGGAGAGGGACGCAGGGATTGGACGACGGGAGAGGGGGCGTGTCCGAGAGGCGGCGGCGCACGCGCGTTCTCAGTTTCGCCAGCGCCGCTGCCTCGCACGGACGCAGAGGGCCGGCGCTCCCTCGGCGGATCGCTCAGCGGTGAGCGCAGCGCCGAGGAAGGGCGAGCGCGCCCGTGCCGGACCTCGCCGCCTCCGCTGCTCTCCTCCGCCCGCTTCCCCGAGCCGCGGACACCGAGGAGGAGCAGCCGCTGGGCGTCGCAGGGCCTCCGAGCCCCGCTCGCTCGCTCGCCCTCCTCCTCCCCGCCGCCCTCGCTTCCTGCTAGCAGCACCCGGCGGCGCCCGCCTCGGCAGCAGCAGCGCCAGCCCGGGCGCAGGGGCGCTTGCCAGTTCCCTGGTGCGCACCGGAGGCTTCGTGGGAGGCCGCTGGGTGCAAGCGGCGGCCGCCTTCCCCGTGCAGGATCCGGCAGGATCCTCTCTGAATGCGGAGAGGGGGAGGCGGCGGCAGCAGGAGGAGGGCGCAGAGAGGAAGGGAGCTCGAGGGGACTGGCTGCTGCCAATTCTCCTCCTCGCCTACCGCGCACAGAGCCGGCCAGACAAAGGGGGGTGCGAGAGGGAGCTCCGCAGCCTCAAGATCACTCGCTCCCCTCCCTGGCACAGCAGAGGGAAAAGAGCCGCGCGCGGGAACGAAGCTGCCCTACGCCGCCGCCGCCGAGCCCCTCATTCCCACACCCCGTGTGTGTGTGTGTGTGTGTGTGTGTGTGTGTGTGTGAGAGAGAGAGAGAGAGACAGAGAGAGAGAGAGAGCTTTCTAGCACCTGTTTTTGTTAACAGGCTTAATTTACTAGTTCTTTAAATAAACTTTAAATTTCTTCCAATCTTGTCCCGCCGTCTCCTCCCTCTGGTCACGTATTTTCCGGGTCATTTCTGCGAGTTCCATATAGTCCATCATTTTCATCTGCCATTCTTCTATGGTCGGTAGTTCCTGTGTTTTCCAGTTTCTTGCAATCAGTACCCTAGCAGCTGTTGTGGCATACATAAAGAAAGTTTTGTCTTCCTTGGTGACCTCCTGATTAACAATTCCAAGCAAAAAAGCCTCTGGTTTCTTAACCAGAGATTCAAGAAAAGACTCTCTCTCTCTGTCTCTCTCTCTCTCTCTCTCTCCCTCCCTCCCTCCCTCTCTCTCCCTCCGTCCCTCCCTCCCTCTCTTCTCCATGCCTTGGAAGTGAGCTAACCCCCAACCTGGTGCCCCCAACCTGGTGCAACCCAGATATTTTTGGACAAGTCTAATTTGTCTTGGGCCATTGGCCATGGTATTTGGGCAGACGGTCTCCCACCAATCTATGGTCTCTCTTCTCATTAAAGTCTTCTGCCTTAGAAAACCCCATGTGCAGTGCCGGATTTACGTATAAGCTGAACAAGCTATAGCTTCGGGTCCCACTCTCTTGGGGGCCCCCAAAAAATTGAAAGGGAAAAGAACACTGGACCGCCTCTCCCATTATGCCCCGCAAAGGACCTTAAGGTCCACAAATAACAACTTGTTGGAGGTCCCGAGCCACAAGGCTGTCAGACTGGTGTCAACTAGGGCCAGGGCCTTTTCAGTTCTGGCCCCAACTTGGTGGAACACTCTGTCACAAGAGACCAGGGCCCTGCGGGATTTGACATCTTTCCGCAGGGCCTGCAAGACAGAGCTGTTCCGCCTGGCCTTCGGGTCGGACTCAGTCTGATGGTTTCTTCCCCTTGGTTTTGTTTATGGGCGACAAATGAAGCGGCATTTTAAATTTTAAATTGGCTTTTTAACCTGTATTTTAATTAATGGTTTTTCTTTTTATACTTTATTGTAATTTTTTACTGATGTTAGCCGTCCTGAGCCCGGTTTCAGCTGGGGAGGGCGGGGTATAAATAAAATTTATTATTATTATTATTATTATTATTATTATTATTATTATTTACATTTCCAAAATATAAGATAAAAAACAAAGAAAATAAAAGCCTACATACAGCAACAGTGTTTTGTGTTGTGTAGGTTCCTATGATATAAGTCATGGGCCCCGCCTGCTAGCCTGCTCCCTAAAATATCACTGGTTTGCTCCTTTCTATATATAGGGTGCCTACATTCTGCATGGACTGCTGGCATGGCAACATGTGCAAATGGCTTTAGGTACCTATTAGGTCCATAAATTACCATATAGCATATATTCCACACAAAAAACAGCGACCATTTGTTGTTCACAAAGGACAGCTGGACATATAAAGGGCCCCATTACCTTCAGTAGCTTAGGGCATCATCAAACCTAAATCCGGCCCTGCCCATGTGCTTCAAACCCCATCGGAATGACTCTGCTGGAACAGGTGGAGGGAAGCTCTCTTGCACCCCCTAAACCAGTGGTGGCCAAACTCAGCCCTCCAGATGTTTTGGGACTACAACTCCCATCATCCCTAGCTAACAGAACCAGTGGTCAGGGATGATGGGAATTGTAGTCCCAAAACATCTGGAGGGCCGAGTTTGGCCACCACTGCCCTAAGCGAAGCAGGATGCAATGGCAGGCTGATGAAACAGTAAGGTTGAGAGCCAGCATGGTGTAGTGGTTAAGAGCGGTGGACTCGTAATCTGGTGAACCGGGTTCGCGTCTCCGCTCCTCCACATGCAGCTGCTAGTCACACTTCTCTGAAGTCTCTCAGCCCCACTCACCTCACCGAGTGTTTGTTGTGGGGGAGGAAGGGAAAGGAGAATGTGAGCCGCTTTGAGACTCCTTAGGGTAGTGATAAAGCGGGATATCAAATCCAAACTCTTCTTCTTCATCATCTTCATTTTGGACTCACAGCTGTCTATGGAGGCGCAGGTTAATTCTATATCCAGGGCAGCTGTCTACCAGCTCCATCTGGTACGCAGGCTGAGGCCCTCCATGCCTGCGGACTGTCTCGCCAGAGTGGTGCATGCTCTGGTTATCTCCCGCTTGGACTACTGCAATGCGCTCTACGTGGGGCTACCTTTGAAGGTGACCCGGAAACTACAACTAATCCAGAATGCAGCAATTAGAATGGTGACTGGGAGCGGCCACCGAGACCACATAACACCGGTCTTGAAAGACCTACACTGGCTCCCAGTACATTTCCATGCACAATTCAAAGTGTTGGTGCTGACCTTTAAAGCCCTAAATGGCTTCGGTCCAGTATACCTGAAGGAGTGTCTCCACCCCCATCATTCAGCCCGGACACTGAGGTCCAGCTCCAAGGGCCTTCTGGCGGTTCCCTCACTACGAGAAGCCAAGTTACAGGGAACCAGGCAGAGGGCCTTCTCGGTAGTGGCACCCGCCCTGTGGAACGCCCTCCCTTCAGATGTCAAAGAGAACAACAACTATCAGACCTTTAGAAGACATCTGAAGGCAGCCCTGTTTAGGGAGGCTTTTCATGTTTTATAGATTATTGTATTTTAATGTTCTGTTGAAAGCCGCCCAGAGTGGCTGGGGAAACCCAGCCAGATGGGCAGGGTATAAATAATAATATATTATTATTATTATTATTATTATTATTATTATTATTATTATTATTATAGGTCAGGGTGCTAACAGAAACTGGGTTCTCGCTGTGAGCACTGAGCTGAAGGTGACGCCAAGCTGAGTCAAGCAGCTTGGTGTTTCTTACTGCTACCTGCAGTAAGCGAAGGTGAAATAATTGAGAGGTTTGCCTCTTTGGGCATATTCCTAGGACCCTGGGGGCAGAAGGGCCTGCTAATTGCTGGGTTTTACAAGCCTGGCACAAGCCACAAAACTTGGCAATGCTGCAGACCTGACATGGATGGAGACATTTAGTTTAGTTCTCGATACCAGGCTGTTACGGAAGTCAACTCTGAAGGCGGAAAGCTTTGCTTGCAAGGCATGAAACGCCTCCAAGCGTCTGCACTGCGGCAACACATAAAAGGGTGTGAACATTACCCTACCTGGAAGACAGCTGGATGGACAGGCAGCTGCTGACTTATGGCCACCTCAGTAAAAACCAGCGCAGGAATGTCAAGAGATAGCATATGGGAGAGGGTGTTAATGGGTTCCAGGAAGCCCAAGGAATTCTCTGGTCCCCTGCCAGCATAGATGGTTATTTCCTCCTTTATCCATTTTGAACTCTCTTCTACCAAAAACAACTCTCTCCCTGCAAAATGCACTTCCATCTGCAGAAGGTGAGGGGGCACAGAAAAGATTACATTTGCTTGGCTCTACTATATCCTTGTGCTGGAGGAGACTCTTGAGAGTCCCATGGACTGCAAGAAGATCAAACCGATCCATTCTGAAGGAAATCAGCCCTGAGTGCTCACTGGAAGGACAGATCCTGAAGCTGAGGCTCCAGTACTTTGGCCACCTCCTGAGAAGAGAAGACTCCCTGGAAAAGACCCTGATGTTGGGAAAGATGGAGGGCACAAGGAGAAGGGGACAACAGAAGACGAGATGGTCGGACAGTGTTCTCGAAGCTACTAGCATGAGTTTGGCCAAACTGCGAGAGGCAGTGGAAGACAGGAGTGCCTGGCGTGCTCTGGTCCATGGGGTCACGAAGAGTCGGCTCAGCTTCAGGATCTGTTTCCTTCAGAATGGATCGGTTTGATCTTCTTGCAGTCCATGGGACTCTCAAGAGTCTCCTCCAGCACCATAATTCAAAAGCATCAATTCTTCAGCGATCAGCCTTCTTTATGGTCCAGCTCTCACTTCCATACATCACTACTGGGAAAACAAGAGCTTTAACTATACGGACCTTTGTCAGCAAGGAGATGTCTCTGCTTTTTAAGATGCTGTCTAGGTTTGTCCAGTATCCCTGCCAAGAAAACTCCATGGACAAAGACAACAGGTGATACAATAGAGGCTTATAAAATTATTTATGGTAGAGAAAAGTTTTCCTCCTTGTCTCGTAACACTAGAAATCGATGGGTGATGGAAGATTCAGGACAGATAAAAGAAAACCTTTCTTCGCACAGTGCAAAGTTTAAGTATGGAACGTGCTTCTGCGGGGGGCGGAGATTGCAACCAAATCGGATTAGATAAATTCAGGGTAGACAGGGCTATGAGGAAATTCATGGAGCAGAAAACTGAACAGAGGTGTTGGCATTGTAATCAGGAAACGCTAATGCTTCTGAATGCATCCTAAATGGCTACGTGTGCAGAGGAGGGCAACCAAGATGATCCAGGGTCTGGGAACCAAGCTTTATGAAGAACGGTTGAAGGAGCTGGGTATGTTTAGCCTGGAGGAGAGGAGATACGAGAGCCATCTTCAAATATTTCAAGGGCTGCCACATGGAAGATGGAGCAAGCTTGTTTTTTCCTGCTTGGGGGGGGGGGTGTAGGATTCGAACCCATGGCTTCAAGTTACAAGAAAAGAGATTCCAACTCAACATCAGGAAGAACTTTCTGACAGCAAGAACTTTTTGACAGACTCCCTCGGAAGGTGGTGGACTCTCCTTCCTTGGAGGTTTTTAAGCAGAGGCTGGATGGCCATCTGTCATGGATGCTTTGGCTGAGATTCCTGCATTGCAGAGGGTTGGACTACATGACCCTTGGGTAGGATTGGCATATTTCGAACATTGAAAATCCAGACAGAAAAGTGGCTGTCATGAATGAGCCAGCTACCAGGGAAGGTTTTCAGCCAGCTCCCAGGGAAGGGTTGCTGCCATCTGAAGAAAGCAGTCAGGAACAGAGAGGGTTAACTGCCGTGCAGGATGAGCACCGACTAGTGCCAACCCCCACCCCCACCCCTTGGAATGACGGCTGATAAGGGAATGGCTGAGAGCAAACTAGAACTCAGTCAAAGCTCATCAAGAAGCACAAACAGGCGGGAAAGAGTTAAGAGACAGCCTCTCAGAGAATGGGGAAGAGGAGGGAGCTGACCCACTCAGTCCAAGGTCTCGACAAATGGGAGGGCTGCAAGATAGGAAGCAAAACAAAAGACGTATGAAGCAAAAGTTCCATTGCTTCTGGTCTCGCCGGAAGCAGTCTTCAGAAGGGTCATCTTGATTGACGATGGCGGAGGCTGCGTAAAGCTGCCCGGAGCTATCTGTTTATTTTGACAATAAACCATCCTTTTTAATTAACTATGCTCACTGTGTTATCGAGCCAGGGACTGGACTTTTGACAATGGTTGAGCTTTTTAAAAAGGTTTTGCTCAAAGTTGTTGGGTTGGTTTTTCCTTTTGGTATATTCCCAATTTTATGGAAAATCGGCAAAGGAGACACTGGCAACATGGGTAGCCATACATGGGATGCTGGATTTCCCTGGACGTTTTCCTGATTTCCGTTTGGACACTGCTGCTGACTGCGGTATTCTGTATATGTCCAGGAAATTCCAGCAACCTACCCCTTCCAACTCTATGATTCTATGGTTGGTATGGAAATGCACCCGGCTCATAGCTGTCAACCCTCCCTTTTTCCCTTATTCCAATGCCGTTTCCCACTGCTATCCCGGATTGTTGATATCCCTTAAAGTTCCCGGATTTCAAAGGAAGCAGCTCCTCTCCCTCCTTGCCAGCCAGGGAGGCTCCTCAGCTGCGTTGCTCAGCTGCCAATAAGGAGTCTGAGACCGACTGCATGCCTTGTGCAGCCAGACCCTCACGCCCAACCAGACAGCCTGCCTGCCTGCCGTCTATGCACTCGCTCTTTTGCTCTCCCGTTCGCGCGCAGCCTCTGGAGCGCAGGGTGGCGAGGCTACTTGGTGCCATTGCACCGCCCTTGCGGCATCCCTTATTTTCAAATCCGAAAGTTCGGAAAAATCCCTTATTTTCAAATCTGAAAGTTTGAAAAAATCCCTTATTTTCAAATCTGAAAGTTGACAACTATGATGTCCCGGCTGCATCACCTGCTTCAAGCTGAAACAGAAATTACATGGTTAATAGGCACGAAAGCAAAGATCCCACTATTGCATGTGCTAAGCGAAGAGACAGAGCGTATCACAAACATTTTTGTAGGATTTCCATCCCGTTCATTTCAGCATCTGGCTAACTGATGGCTTCTAACATCACTTGAAGCAATTTTTATTTTTTATTTTTTGTTAAAGAGCAGGAGAGGAAATCTCTCCTAAAGTGGGATTGAACTGCACACCACACTGCCTGGGAAAGAGATTGCGGAGAGTTATTGCAATCCCCGAAGCCTTTAGCCGTGCAACGCAGGTGCAGTGTTAAAAGGAGGGGGGAGGTGGGGGGAGAGAAAGGCTGCAGGGCTCCGGTGCTGGTATAAATCAGAGGTTGTTACGCGCACGGAAAGATTATAACAGAACTGGAAAGGGTACAGGGAAAGAGCAAGAGATTACTGAGATCATGTTGCACGTTCTGCGGGAGAGGACGAGATGATGATGATGATGATGATGATGGGTTTTGCAAGAGGAGGCGAAATTGGAGGCAGCAGGTTTTGCAGCCTGCAAAGGGGGGAATCAAAGGAAATTCCCACACAAAGAGAAACGGACCAACCTGTCCATTTCGATTTCTCTCTGTTTTGCAGCTTCCCAAACTTGAATTCGTTTTACCACATTTCCACCACATCAGTTTGCGATTTTTTTTTGATTTTTTAAAATAACTTTATTGATATTAAACATTAAGAAAAAAACATACTTTACACAAAATACACACAACAAGAGTAAAAACCAATATTCTCTTTACAATTGACTTTCCCATTCCTCTTGTTCCCCTACCCCCAACCCCCCTCTCCCCCTTACCTATGCGTGATTTTATTTATTCTATACTCTTCTTCCCTCTCCAAGTTGTGTTATTACTTCCAATAATTCATCTTATATTCTTAATTTATTGTCTTTCAATTACTTTTTAAACCTACACGTTTTACACTATATTAGTTAATATGTTGATTCCGGAGCATGATATATCCATATATTCTCTCACCCTTCCCCATTCTTTTTCCATTTCTTGGTTCGGTCGGCCTCTGATATTAGCTGTGAGTCTAGCCATCTCCACCATCTCTCCCATCATCAGTTTGCGATTTTTTAATGGGGGGGAAATGTTCTCATTAAAAAAAATCGCATGCATTTCCTATGCATTTCACATAATATACATGTGCAAACGATGTGCATTTCACAAAGCATACACTTATTTTATTTTTTTGCAATTTCCCCTAATCCAATTCATTCTTATGTTATTGTCACTAATGCGTTCATACAAGGTGCGGCCGGAAATTTCGGTGAATGGTCACAGAAATTGGACAGCGAGAAATATTCGAACATAAATACCTTACAGGCCTTCAAAGTGGGCCCCCTCTGATACAATGCACCGTTGACAACATTTGTAGAATGCATATATATATTCTTATAAAACTGCAGGTTATTACAATAATCCTGCTAATGTTTTTATCTGTTTGCAATTTATCTGTAAATATTCAATAAAGCATTTCCATTCTTTTGTAAAAACGTTTGTTATCTTGATTTCTTATTCTTCCGGTAAGTTTCACCATTTCTTCATATTCCATAAGTTTTTGTATCCATTCTTCCTTTGCTGGGACTTCTGCTTCTTTCCATTTGGGGGCAAGTAACATTCTTGATGCTGTAGAAGCATACATAAATAAATTTCTATACAATTTTAGTAGATCTGTCCCTCTAATTCCCGAAAGAAAAGTTTCTGGGGTTTTTTTTATTAAAGTGATTTTGAACATCCTTTTCAATTCATTGTATATCATTTCCCAGGAGGCTTTAACCTTACTACAAGACCACTATGTGCACCTAATCTTGCCCAGTTCTAAAATTATTTATTGGTGTGTGCTTTTCTTTCCATAAATCTACCAAAGAGCAGAGGTGAAGAGTTTGTGTGCTGTGTCCCTTTTTCTGATAAGAAATATTCTGCGAGGGTGGGAGACAAAATTGGGGGGGTTGAGGAGGGTCAGTTGGTGGGGAGTGAAGAATATCCCTGTTTTCATTTGAGGAATGTTGGAAGGTATGCACTGGAAGTAGAACATTTCCATCCCGGCTAGTAGCCATTCATCAACTTGTCGTCCATGAATTTCTCTAATCCTCTTTTCAAGTCCTCTGGGCTGCGATTATACCGCTGATGCGAGAATCTTTGATTGGTGCTCAAAATGCAGGAAGGTCACAAGTGAGACTTTGTCCGCACTGAGTCCTTGCGCACTGAGTCCTTTTTTTTTTTTTAATGGAGATGAACGGTCAGAAACCCAGGCCTGTTGTGTGTTGATGATATGCCCTTGCTGCATATATTTCAATGCACTCTGCTATCTTCTCTGTGTGGGAGGCCATGCTCAAACCTGCCTTTATTTGGGAGCCTCTCCACACCTCCCCCTGCAACCATTTGCCAGTTCCTGCTTGCAAGAGCCCGTGTAAACAACATCACATAAATATAGAAAGAAATCAGAGGGTATTTTTAGCTGCCCTGAGCCCTGCTCTTGAGAGGCAGAACAATAAACATTCCTGTTTGGATCTGGAAAGGCAAGGCAGCGGGAATGACACTAACCTGATATGTAAGTAATCACTGCAAAGCGGCCAAGAGATCTTTATTGTTGGTAGGGATGGGAGAGGTACTCAATTCAGTTCATGTTTAAAGGTGAACCTACATGATTCACGCTGCCAGGAACAATGCCCAGACTGAAACACAACCATCCTTCAAAATTTGCTCTTCCCTGAATTTTACGATGCAGTTATCCGGCCAAGAAATCATAGAATTGTAGAGTTCTAGACTCTACAATTGTAGACAAGGGTCACCTAGTCCAAACCCCTGCAATGCAGGGATCATGTGGAGCTTGAACCCATGACTCTGAGACTAGGAGTCTCCTGCTCCACTGACTGAGCTATCCCAAAGATGCATATGCGGAGGTATAGTGTGCATAAAACTGCATATAATTCTTTAAAAATCATACAAGGTGGAAATTGCTTTGCCGTCTTTCCCATTGGGTTTACTGGCATGTTGCACCAGGGCGCGGGCCTCTCAGGGGCGCCCCAGCAAGTGGGGCAGCTGCGCGGCTTTGCCGGCGGCTTCCCCTTTCCCTCCTGCACGCCTGACAGCTGCACCCCGTCAATCATATGGCTGGCGGGCGTGCGGCTTGCCTCCCAAGCCTCCGCAGGAGGAGAGCGATCCCCGCAGAGGCTTAGGATGGAAGCTGCGCCCCACCAACTATATGGCTGGAGGACGTGCAGCTTCCTTCCCAAGCCGCCGCGGGAGGAGAGGGATCCCCGCAGAGGCTTGGGAAAAGGTCGACAACTCTGGGAAATGGGGTGGGGTGCCGGAGGGATCTTTGCACCACGGCACCGGATATACTTAAGACGGCCCTGGATATGACATGTACAAAAGAGTATATTGGGAGAAAGTCCTACTGCTTATCATGAGGACACAAAGGAATGCAGTCACTGGGCTGAAAAATATACCTCCCAAAATATAGTGTGTCCTTCCTTGGTACCAATACACTTAACATGATGCTGTGGTCTAAACCACCGAGCCTGTTGGGCTTGCCAATCAGAAGGTTGGCGGTTCGAATCCCTGCAATGGGGTGAACTCCCATTGCTCTGTCCCAGCTCCTGCCAACTTAGCAGTTCGAAAGCATGCCAGTGCAAGTAGATAAATAGGTACCGCTGCGGTGGGAAGGTAAACGGCGTTTTCGTGCGCTGCTCTGGTTTCTGTCACGGTGTTCCATTGCACCAGAAGCGGTTTAGTCCTGCTGGCCACATGACCCAGAAAGCTGTCAGTGGACAAACGCCGGCTCCCTCGTCCTAAAAGCGAGATGAGCGCCACAACCCCATAGTTGCCTTTGACTGGACTTGACCGTCTGGGGGTCCTTTACCTTTACCTTTACCTTTACCTTTACCTTTACCTACCAATACAGATAAGGGCTGTTGAGCTGCATCCACCATTGTGAGGTCTAAGGAGGTTCTGGTGATGCCTCCTCAGCTGTTGCCATTGGCTGTGGACTGCCTGTGATGTCACAAAAGCACATGGCAGCTGTGCTGATATAAAGGTGGTCTGCTCCCTCTTCCCTGGCAGAACACAGGGGCCAACGGCTGTGATTGTCAGCACTGGGTGGTCTTCTTCCATGTGGAGGTGAACTGGCCAATGGAAGGAGGTGAGCAACAAGGAGACCAGACTGCTACATTTATTTGTTTGTTTGTGTGTAAGGATGTGTGTACAGTTTATAAAAGGAAGTGGCATTGAGTCACCATTCTCCTGGAAGCAAACAGACCATGTTCTTAATGCTGTTAAGGGGAAGGCAAAGAAAACTTTAAAAAAAACTGGTATCGGGAGAGTTGCCCCTTTAGGTATATGCATCCCAAGCCATTTCTTCGAGCTCCTGCCATCGGGATGGAGATACAGGACAATGAAGGTGAGAACAAGCCGTCTCAGGAACAGTTTCTTCTCCAGAGCAATTTCGGCCTTGAATGGAAAGTCTGGACTTTGAAGTCATTTTATTTTATTTTACTTGTATTGTATTGTATTGTATTGTATTGTATTGTATTGTACTGTACTGTTTTAATTAGTGTTTTGTAGTTATTTTAAAATTTATGTGGAGTGCCTTATCTCAGTGGATAGAGCAACCAAGTAATTTCGTTGTTCCCGCAAGGGGACAATGACAATAAATATTATCTATCTATCTATCTATCTATCTATCTAACAAGCTGGGGGCGGGGGGAAGGAAAGCTACTGCATATCAACCTAAGCAAGTTGTGCTTCCTTTTTCTGGTTATTTGGCTATAACTTTTGATAGAATACAGATAATTCATTGCATAACATTCTTCATTAAATTATCTTTCTGTTGATATATAAGTTTATGGCATTACTCCAAAAGAAAGTGGTGTTATTATGAGCCATCAAACCTCAGAAATACACTTTTTCCAAAATGTTTCCACAATTTTGGCCACTAGTGTAGGCCACTGACTGTCATTCAGAAGCTAATCAGACCGACGTTCTGGCTCGGCGTTACGAAGCCGGCTTCCTGCATTCTTGCGCTGTTTTCTTTAATAATCCTTCGCTGTCCCGAAGATGACAAGGCAGGCAATTTCAAAACCTGCAGACCTCTTCAGACTCATAATGGTGGCTGCGCTCGTAAAAGCCCCAACTCCCTTTCTCATTACTTCAGGTGAGAGTGATGCTATCGGGACCGCCGTAATCTGTGTCTTGTTTTAATGCTATAATTACTTGAGTGTTTACAGATCGCCGAGCCTAACCTGCGAGGGACTCCTTGCCAAGACTGCAGGCTACAGGGCAGGGGGAGGGAGGAGGAGGGCAGCAGCTCATTGAGAAAGCATCTGTCTTGCATGGAGAAGGTCTTGGGTTCAATCCCCAGCAGCTCCTGATGTGGCTGGGGAAGATATTTGCCTGAGCCTCTGGCCACTGCTAGTTGACGGACTGACAGTTTGACTCTGCACAGCAGCTTATCTTCCAAAGAGGAGGGAGATCTGTGTGTTGGGGAGAAAAGGCTAAAGAGAAACCTTCAAGTTTTGAAGACTTTAACCATAACATAAGGGCCAAGGAAGATCCTGCTGGATCAGGGCAATGGCCCATCTCAGACATCAAGAACCAGTGTGGTGTAGTGGTTAAGAGCGGTAGACTCGTAATCTGGTGAACCGGGTTCGCTTCCCCACTCCTCCACATGCAGCTGCTGGGTGACCTTGGGCTAGTCCCACTTCTCTGAAGTCTCTCAGCCCCACTCACCTCACAGAGTGTTTGTTGTGGGGGAGGAAGGGAAAGGAGAATGTGAGCCGCTTTGAGACTCCTTCGGGTAGTGATAAAGTGGGATATCAAATCCAAACTCTTCCTCCTCCTCCTCCTCCTCTTCTCCTTCTCCAAGTGTCCCTATTTTCCAGGGACAGTCCTGGATTTACAGAAGCCGTCCCAGTTTCTGATTTGATCCCGGAATGTCCCACTTTTCCTTACGACGCCCCTATTTTCATCGAAGAAATGTTGGAGGGTATGGCGTTATGGCGACCCCCCGAGCCAAGGAGATAAGTAGCTATACAAGTTTTAGAAGACATCTGAAGGCAGCCCTGCCTAGGAAAGTTTTTTGTTTTATTATGTTTTTATGTATGTTGGAAGCTGCCCAGAGTGGCTGGGGCAACTTAGTCAGGTGGCGGGGTATTATTATTATTATTATTATTATTATTATTATTATTAGGCTAATGGCCCATCTACCCCAGCATCCTGTTCTCATGGGGATCACCCAAATGCTTGTGGGAAACTCCCAAACAGGGTCTGAACACAAGAGCAACACTCTCCGCTCCCATTAAGCTGGTCTGTGACCGTAAGAATAAATTCATTCATAAATTCATTCATTCTCTGCTCCCATGGTTTCCAGCAACTGGTATTCAGAAGCACTGATGCCTCCAATTTTGGAGGGCAGAACAGGTGTAAAAGGTAAAGGTAAAGGAACCCTGGATGGTTAAGTCCAGTCAAAGGAGACTATGGGATTGCAGTGCTCATCTCGCTTTTGGGCCAAGAGAGCCGGCGTTTGTCCACAGACAGCTTTCCAGGTTGTGTGGCCAGCAGGACTAAACCGCTTCTGGCGCAACGGGACACCGTGACATAGCTGTCAACTTTCGGATTTGAAAATAAGGGATTTTTTCGAACTTTCGGATTTGAAAATAAGGGATGCCGCGAGGGCGGTGCAATGGCACCAAGTAGCCTCGCCACCCTGCGCTCCAGAGGCTGCGTGCGAATGGGTGAGCGAAAGAGCGAGCGCGTAGACAGCAGGCTGTCTGTCTGTCTGGTTGGGCGTGAGGTTGGCTGCACAAGGCATGCAAGCTCCCCCCCCCCCAAGTCGGTCTCAGACTCCTTATTGGCAGCCGAGCAACGCAGCTGAGGAGCCTCCCTGGCCGGCAGGGAGGGAGAGGAGCTGCTTCCTTTGAAATCCGGGAAATTTAAGGGATATCAACAATCTGGGATAGCAGCGGGAAACGGCATTGGAATAAGGGAGTTTCCCGCAATAAAAGGGAGGGTTGACAGCTATGCAGTGTAGGATGTAAAGGCGCAGTCAAGTGCAACATTCCGACAGAGGACTAACGGCTTCCATGTTCTAACCGGTTGCTGTGGCAACCAGTTTGTCGGTTGCTGGTAGTTTTGAAAGATAACTCCTCAGTTGCAGTCACCTCAGGACCAACTTCCCTCTGGTATAGTTCATTTGCTTCTTATGTAACCTAAGCCTGCCTTCAGGTACAGTTCTGTAAACCTGAATGAATCTGAGAGTAAAATTGTTTTATATTAACATGAATCCGATTCGTGTGTGTGCTCTTTAAGAGGGATTCAAAGGGAATTTTAACCAGGAGGTCATCTTTATTAGTAGAATAAAGAGAGCCAGTGTGGTGTAGTGGTTAAGAGTGGTAGACTCATAATCTGGTGAACCGTGTTCGCGTCTCTGCTCCTCCACATGCAGCTGCTGGGTGACCTTGGGCTAGTGGTCAGGGACCAGTGGTCAGGGATGATGGGAATTGTAGTCCCAAAACATCTGGAGGGCCGAGTTTGGCCACCACTGCCCTAAGCGAAGCAGGATGCAATGGCAGGCTGATGAAACAGTAAGGTTGAGAGCCAGCATGGTGTAGTGGTTAAGAGCGGTGGACTCGTAATCTGGTGAACCGGGTTCGCGTCTCCGCTCCTCCACATGCAGCTGCTAGTCACACTTCTCTGAAGTCTCTCAGCCTCACTCACCTCACAGAGTGTTTGTTGTGGGGGAGGAAGGGAAAGGAGAATGTTAGCCGCTTTGAGACTCCTTCGGGTAGTGATAAAGCGGGATATCAAATCCAAACTCTTCTTCTTCTTCTTTTTCTTCTTCTTCTAGAACTCAGACTGTTGCATTGGCCGGAAATGGCCTATCTTCTGAGCTATGCCAATAAAGCTCAGAGACTAGAGGAGCTAGGAGTCCATTATTGCTTATTGCAAAGCAATAAGGTTACAGCGGAATCTTTTCCCAAAACTGCAACCCCGCCCAAAGGTCCAGGCAGGGGTATTTATAACATTTCAAACAAAGGATTTCAATTTAACCAATCATTACTTCATTACTTCATATTAGTTTAGTACGCATGTACATGACCTAATTTAATACGCATGCGCAACAAGCATTGCTAAGTAAACCTTGATCTTAATAATCTGTTACATTCTGTTAGTCTGCATGTATGGGAACCTGAGTTAGCTCTTTGTGCATGTATCAACTTATGTTCTAGCTTATGAATTGCATCTTTATGATTGAGTATTTGCTTGTTCTTCTTTCCCAGTAGAGAAGGCCTCATGTCAAATCATTGGTTCCTTAAAGCAGCAGGTTAACATAATTCTCTATAGAAGCATATTCAATGATTTATTGGGGTTCACATTATCACATTCATTGTGGCCCCTTTGGGCCACTGCTACAAGACGAGTCAGCAACAAGCTGATCGCTGCGTAAACTTAGAAAGGGGATTGTTTAACTCTGCTAAAGTAAACCTTCCCACAGACAGAAGCCAGAGTGCGTGGAAACGCTGTTTACCTTCCCACCGCAGTGATACCTATTTATATACTTGCACTGGTGTGCTTTCAAACTGCTAGGTTGGCAGAAGCTGGGACAGAGCAACGGGAGCTCACTCTGTCACGGGGATTCGAACTGCCGACCTTCTGATTGGCAAGATGAACTGGTATTCAGAAGCATTGATGTCTCCAACTATGGAGGGCAGAACTTAGCCATTATAGCTAGATGGGCGTTTGTTCTGATCCGAAAGGGCTCTCCTTCTGTCCTTACATTTTTTCCATCTGGTGGGCACCAGGTTGGGGAAATCCATGCTAAAGCAATCAGGGCTAGCTATTTCTATTGAGGCTTTTCACGTCTAAGTCCAGCCCTTTTAATTAAATAGCAAGCACGTTCCACCTGGCTGTCTCACCAGATCCGCCAACCCTTCTCACCCAGATTTCCAAGTCTCTGATCCGGGGCCAAACAGATAAGGCATTTCTATGCCTCAGCACAGATGGAAAAGCTTCGGGTTGTTCTCAGCAGACAAGTTGGAACGCACACAAGGTTTCTTTTAAGGGCTCTTAAGCGGCTGAATTCCCTGCAACAAACACATTTCTTCTTCTTTCCCCTTCGCTTTCGTAAGGTGTTCTTCCTTCCCTGCGTTTGTAATGGGATCCAGCCTTGTCGTTTGTTTGACGGCCTCAGCCAACTCCGATGGAGAGGTGCTGCATCAGGGCAGGGAATGGAGTCGAGGGCCAAATCATAAAAATGCTATTGTATTTAAAACCACTAATAAAATAAGCACCAGTGATTTATCTGCGAGCGGCTATTAGGGGACGTTTACAGTTAGGTGAGATCATTTTCTAAAGAAAGTAATAATCTGTGTTCTTCACCCACAACATACACCCACCTACCCCAATTCTATTTGTTAGACAAAAAGGATACGGAACACTTTGGATAAAGAAGAGAATTCGTCTCTGAGCTTTGAAAGACTTGTGTTGCTTTACAGAATTCTAAATTCTGCACCCATGTTCTGCTAGTGGATGCTAAATTTTGCAGCATTGTGAAATTGCAAAAATTATTTTGTTTCTGCAAGGTAGGCCACTCACGAGTCATTACTAGCATGCTATTTTAGGGGGGAGGGTGAAACATGATTTTTGCAAATTTCTTCATTGAGGGGTCTTAAAATTTTGGGCATGAGGAATTCAAATCTGCTATTATTTTTGTGAATGGTCAATGTTTAGCTTGGTAAGTCTGTGTCTGAAATAATATGAGAACTGAAACACAACTGTCAGGGATCTGCCCACCCCTGCCAGTCCAGCTCTGAGTGCATACAGGGACCCGCAACCTGTGTTAACGACGGATTCATCTTCGAGTGAATCTGGCAGCCCCTTTTCGGGGGAGGAGCAGTTAGTGGCTGGGAGCCAGGGAGTGCCAGGTGTCCAGGGAGTTGCTGAGAGACCTGGCACCACCCAGCAGACTCGCTCGGAGGGAGAGGCGTCAGTTCTGGCGCCTATCTCACGTAGGAGGAGAAGGCGGCAATTCCAGATGCCAAGGCTTTGGTGTTGGCGCCAAAACAGAAGGGGGGCACTTCCGGATTCTGCTAGTGACTGAGCAGACATGATAAACTGAACTCTGCACTGTAAATACCTTTGCACAAAATAAAGAGACTTAAAGACAAGATGGCTTGGTCTTACTATTGAACAACCGATAAGAGAATCTGACGACTATGCTTCAAAACTCGCACTTCTCTGAATTTTGCAATGCAGTTCTGCAGCAAAGTAATGTGGACAGAAAAGTCCATCCTGCAGTGAAGTGGGTATAAAATTGCAAATATTTGTGAAAACAAGATTTTTAAATGCATTGTATTAGGGAAGATTGCTTGCAGAGTAATACAAACGTCTGTATACAATTTGCACTAAAATGCTGGTGAATTTTCATAAGGCCTCTTTTTCATATTTAACAAAAAATAAAATAAAATTGAAAACTGATGTGGATGTGTGCAGAACTGAACTTAGGATTGGAAAGAGGAGAAACCGAGAGAAGTCAAAATTGACAGATATGCCCAGCCTTCCTTCCACGGTCGTGTTTGGCACAGTGATTACTTTAAAAAGTGAAAGAAATCCGCTGTTGGGTTTTAGAAATTTGTATTGGGTCATAAACATTGGATGGGGGGAAAGAAATGTGGGTGTCAATATTGGTGGGTTGATCGAGTCCCCGAACCTTCTAATCTGGACTTACAGGCTGTGGCACCAAGGGAAGTAAAACTGGTTTATGGGTCAGGGTAGGTAGGAACGAAAATGGAAAAATAGCAGAGTCTCGAATGTTAAAAAATATGGCTTTGTACAGGCTGTAAATGAGGTAGACAAAATACTCCCCGTCTGAAGGAAAGATCTATGCCTTTGCCAAAATATTCTGTCCTTTAATCGCACGGTGGATAAATGGCTTTTAACAATTCGGCAAAGGTTTTGAATGTCTAGAAGGGAGAATTACCCTGAACAGAACCGAATTTTATAGGGGACGTGAAAGCGGGTTTGCTTTTCAATAGTTTTTCCAGGGAGCTCTGTTGCAGACTTCACAGGAGTCACCGAAGGTGGAATAACCTGGAAATCGTGGAAACAGCCTTGCAGATCCCTAAATCAGACACTGTTAAGAAAAAAAGAAACGTACAGAGGGAGATCCTGTTACCTGAAATGTGTACGGGGCTGCAGTACTCAGCTCATTAAAAGAACGAACAGCCCCAAGTTTAATGGAAAACACTATTCTACTGTGTGAAGCTGGAATATACCTTGCCCGCCGTCGCTCCCCACAAACCCCATGCCATTCCCCCCCCCATTTTCTTTCCAAAGTGTAAGATCCCTTGCAAAGGACCCTGGGGCAGCTTCATGGGCCTCCAAGTGGAGTACAGAAGAAGTTCATCGGAAGCTCATCAGAAAGCCCTTCTCTCCAAAATCCAGTCCTACATCAGTAGCAGAGATGGGGGAACCTGTAGCCCTCCTAATATTCCTAGACTACAACTCTCATCATCATCATCATCATCATCATCATCATCATTATTATTCAGCTTATACACCGCCCTAGGGACGCGGGTGGCACTGTGGGTTAAACCACTGAGTCTAGGGCTTGCTGATCAGAAGGTCAGCGGTTCGAATCCCCGCGACGGGGTGAGCTCCCGTTGCTCAGTCCCAGCTCCTGCCAACCTAGCAGTTCGAAAGTGCAAGTAGATAAATAGGTACTGCTCCAGCGGGAAGGTAAACGGCATTTCTGTGCACTGCTCTGGTTCGCCAGAAGCGGCTTAGTCATGCTGGCCACATGACCCAGAAGCTGTACGCCGGCTCCCTCGGCCAATAAAGCGAGATGAGCGCCGCAACCCCAGAGTCGTCCACGACTGGACCTAACGGTCAGGGGTCCCTTTACCTTTAACTATACGCCGCCCTATACCCGAAGGTCTCAGGGCGGTTCACAACAAGACCCCAACATATAAAATTAAACCAAAAGCAGTAACCCAATAACTCCCCCCCCAAAAAAAGCCACATTCTAAAAGGGTGTTGGATGTCAATAAGATCAACCAAAGGCCTGGTTAAAAAGGAACGTTTTTGCCTGGCGCCTAAAGGTGAATAATGAAGGTGCCAGGCGAACATCCCTGGGGAGAGCATTCCACAGACGGGGAGCCACTGCAGAGAAGGCCCCGTTCTCGTGTTGCCACCCTCCGGACCTCTCAAGGAGGTGGCACACGAAGGAGGGCCTCAGAAGATGATCTCAGGGTCCGGGTAGGTTCATATGGAAAGAGGCGGTCCTTGAGGTATTGCGGTCCTGAGCCATGTTCAGAAGTGAATGTGGCCCTCAGGCTGGAAAATGCTGGGCGGCTTCTGCCACCGGCGACACCTCTTGCATTTCCGTACTTGCTGCCTGGGCTCAATCTTTGCTGCTAATTTCTCCTCTTGGCAAAGGCAGAAGGCGTAAGAGCACATGTGTGCCGTACGGTGCTCTTGAGGGTAATGGCTTCCCAGGGAATACGGAGCTCTCCGCTATGTTTCTTCCACCTTGACCCGGAGGGATTTCCTCCGTATGTAACGGGACCTGCCTCTACCATCCATGAGTGAGAGAATATAATACGAGCTGTCAAGTCGCATTAAGTGCAGATCCAGCCATTCGTGACCCCGGGGCCTGGTTTGCAAACCGCAGCAATCTGTGGCGTATCACAACATGGATACTTTCGCTAACGGATGCCTGTCGTTTTTCGGGGGGCGGGTGGCGAGGGTGTGCTTTGAGAACGCCTCTTTGAAGTCCTTTCCTCATCTCAAAGTGTCTGGCGGGGTTGGGGGAGGGAAGAGCAGCAGGAAATTGTTCCTAGCCTGAAGGGAGAAGTTTGGAACAGGAATCCAAATTCTCTTCACCTAATAACACTTAATGCTCTCTCCCCCCACCCCCCAGCCATCGCCCTTTCTCATCCACGGAAGAAAGAAAACCATGCAAGAACACACCATGCACAGATGGCCGGCTTCTTATGGATATAATAATCACGAAGCTACACCTGGAATCTGTTCTTGGTTTTACCATGGGAAGCAGGAGGCTCCTCTGACGTGTCAGCGTACTCGGTCCTCTTTGCGATTAAGAAATCACGGTCACCTGGGTCTGGCGGTTCTTTGCGGCTTACGGGAGATACTGCCAGCAAGCACCTGCTCCACGGATGTGGTCCTGTGAGGGGTGGGGGGGAAAGCAACCGGTCCATTCGTGTCTAGAACCCCACAGAGCTCTCATGGAGGAGATGGACCGATCCTGAGGAAATGGGGGAGGAGCTCAAAGAGTCGGAGGACCCGCACAGGGTTGTCTTTTTCCATGGAATTGTAGAGTTGGAAGGAATGCTGGGGGTCATCTAGTCCAACCCCCTGCAATGCAGGAATCTCAGCCAGGGCCGTATTTACCCAGGGTGCGAGGGGTGCGGGGCACCTGGGCGCTAAATTCTTTGATTTGATTGATGCTCCACCTGGGAATAATGTCATTTCCTATATCTCTACGCCCTTCAAACGGCAGATACCTTCACCCAAAGACTGTCCTCTGCTCGCTTCTCTGTTGGAGCTGTTCCCGAACCTTAGATCTGCTTCTGAAAACAAAATACTCTCTTCTCCTGCGTCCTATTCCCCCCCCACTCTCTCCCACCCCCCACTTACTTCTCTCCTCCTGCCGCATGTTAACGGGCCCGTTTCAAAGGAGATTTGGTTTCGACAGGGGCAACTGCCCGGTAACTGCGATGACGGCTCCCGGCGAGCTCTCTCAGCCTGCTGTGGCCGTGCGAAGCTGAGATCTTCCATTTCTCACATTTCCTCCTCCGCCGCGGACGGCTGTTGGCTTTTCAACGCCCGGGTTTTGAGAGAGCGGCTGCTACTGCATCAGCCGCCACTGTCAGGGCGAGAAACGTCAATGGCATGACGGAGGAAGACTGAAAGAATGCAACTTTGGGAAGACAGACCGTGAGCCTTTTGGTTTTAAAGACAAACTCAAACAGGCCCAAAGGCTTAGAGGCAACCTTTTCTATCCCAAGGTTTGCATTCCCTTCTGGACAACCTTTGAGGGGGTCGCATGTAGCAGCTATCAAGAGCCTATTATTATTATTATTATTATTATTATTATTATTATTATTATTACTCCATCTTTTCCCCTGACAAGCAGTCAAAGATAAAGGTAAAGGGACCCCTGACCGTTAAGTCCAGTTGCGGACGACTCTGGGGTTGCGGCGCTCATCTCGCTTTACTGGCCGAGGGAGCCGGCGTACAGCTTCCGGGTCATGTGGCCAGCATGACTAAGCCGCTTCTGGCGAACCAGAGCAGCGCACGGAAACGCCGTTTACCTTCCCGCCGGAGCGGTTCCTATTTATCTACTTACACTTTGACATGCTTTCGAACTGCTAGGTGGGCAGAAGCAGGGACCAAGCAACGGGAACTCACCCTGTCGCGGAGATTCAAACCGCCAACCTTCTGATTGGCAAGTCCTAGGCTCTGTGGTTTAACCCACAGCGCCACCCACAAGCAGTCAAGGAGGCATACAAATAAAAATAAGAACAGATAAAAACATAGGAAAAAGACCTTTAAAAAAACAACAAGTAAGCACGCATAGAATTAAAACTATTCATCTAATACTAGATGACCCGGCCACGCCTTGCTGTGGCTATGTGTGTGAATGCTGTGGTGTTGATGGCTGCATCTGTGGGTGGTGGTAGGAGAGAGGGCTGGCAGCGGCTGTGGGGATGGTTCCGGCCTGCCTTTCATGGCAGCTGCGGTGGGGAAGTGGGCAGTGGGCGGCCCAGGCTGGCTCTAACGGCGTCATCATGAGCGGCTGTGGAGAAGGGCCGGGGCCTGCCTTTCACAGTGGCGGGGTGGCTAAGGGGCCTGGGCGGCGGTTGGGCTGGGCCTGCATTTGATGGCGTTAACAGCGACGACCCGGGCTGTAGTAACAGTGCCGGCCTAACTTTCACGGCGGCAGCGGCGGCGAGGTCCGGCCTGCCTCGTACGACGGCGGCAGTTGGGACCATCATGCCTGTCATTAGCTATTTCAGAGTCACTCACGTAGCAGGAACATGGTCTGCTGCGGCTGAATTTGTGAAACTGAAAAAGTTCCCCTGTTCAACTTCCGTCTGCCCCTTCTCTGTCCCCACCCCCGTTTTCAATTACCATCTTCTCGGGGGGGGGGCCCTTTTCAATTACCGGTTTGCAAGCTTGCAAGTGGCCGACAGAGCTGAGGTTTTGCTGGTGATGTGTAATTGCTGCGCCAATTTTTTGCTTTTGTAGCTGTAGTACCAGTATAGCCATCGCTAGAGGGCGCTGTTTTGTTGATGACATCTAGTAGCTGCGACAGGTTTTTTTGCGTTTAAACTTTATTTTAGGTATGACAGGTGTGGTTTTTCTGAATTTTTATTATGCCAGATTATTTTGAGATGGTAATGGAACGCTGTGTCCAAATTTGATGCGATTTGGTCCAGCGGTTACGCAGCAAGGGTGTTTCGGACAAACACGCAATGGGAACATTTATATATATATAGATACTAAAACCATACAAACAATTACAATAAAAACAGCAGGACATTGTCTCTTTCATTAAAAGCAGTCAGTTCCCAAAAGCCTGTTGGAACAATGTTTTCACCTGCTGGCATAAAGACAGGGAGGGAGTTCCAATAGAAGTATACAAATCTTCCATTTGTATATTTGTGTGTTCTAAAGCCATCCAAGTTGGTGGGCCTCACCACCACTAGCAGGAGCAAATTCCATAGCTTAGCTATGTGTCACGTGAAGAATTGCTTTCTCTGTCCCAAATTCACACGGAAGGTGGAGGAAGCTTGTTTTCTACTGCCTCAGATGGTAGGGCCCAAACCGATGAATTAAAATTAAAAGGAAGAAGGTTCCGATTAAATGTTAGGAAGAACTTTCTGGTGGTAAGAGCTGTTCAGTACTGGAAAGGACTCTTCCGGCAGGTGGTGGGCTCTCCTTCGCTGGAGGATTTCAAACAGACGTTGGGTGAACATCTGTCAGGGATTATTCAGCTCTGATTCCAGCATTTTAGGGGTTGGACTAGATCATAGAATCATAGAATCCTAGAGTTGGAAGAGACCACAAGGGCCATCCAGTCCAACCCCCTGCCAAGCAGGAAACACCATCAAAGCATTCCTGACAGGTGGCTGTCAAGCCTCTGCTTAAAGACCTCCAAAGAAGGAGACTCCACCACACTCCTTGGCAGCAAACTCCACTGTCGAACAGCTCTTACTGTCAGGAAGTTCTTCCTAATGTTTAGGTGGAATCTTCTTTCTTGTAGTTTGAATCCATTGCTCCGTGTCCGCTTCTCTGGAGCAGCAGAAAACAACTTTTTCTCCCTCCTCTATATGACATCCTTTTATATATTTGAACATGGCTATCATATCACCCCTTAACCTTCTCTTCTCCAGGCTAAACATACCCAGCTCCCTAAGCCGTTCCTCATAAGGCATCGTTTCCAGGCCTTTGACCATTTTGGTTGCCCTCCTCTGGACACGTTCCAGCTTGTCAGTATCCTTCTTGAACTGTGGTGCCCAGAACTGGACACAGTATTCCAGGTGAGGTCTGACCAGAGCGGAATACAGTGGTACTATTACTTCCCTTGATCTAGATGCTATACTCCTATTGATGCAGCCCAGAATTGCATTGGCTTTTTCTTGGTTTCTTGGGGGCACCTTCTGAAACGTAGGTGGGTTCCCACAAGGCAAGACACAGCGATAACAGCAAGAACCTTTCTTCAACTAACAGAACTGGACAACAGGGGCAAAGCAACTGCTTATATGCATTTCTGAAGGCCTGGGCCTCTCCCACTCCCAACGTGATTGGCTGTCTAAACTTCCAAGCTGCGAATCATGATTCAGAGTTTAAGGGCCAATGGCAGAGGCCCAAATCCTGAAATGTTCTGTGATTGGATATCATGTATCGAATCAGAACACAGGGGCTCGGAATCCTTAGTCCAGACTCAAGATCAGGCAAACACAGACCACGGAATACATAACACCTTGTACAATTCTATGATTCTATGATTATTTAGATTAGGAGACCTAATGCTGTTGTCCCACCATCCACATTTGCAATACTTCTGCAGGTGGAAAGTTTAATGTAGGTGCTGAAAGCAGGCCGAGCCGGGCATTTAAAACATGACAGTCAACGCGAGCATTTTGTCAAAGGAAAGAGGCGAGTGACACTCCGCGAAACTCAGCAGTTCACCAGGGAAGAGTTTAGGAAGCTGGCCTCTGCTTGAGTGAAAGACTACAGGCCCGGTAGGAAGATTGCCAAACACACAAAAACGTGACCAGCTGATAAATCAGTCTCCACGTAACATAATGATTGAATATAAGAACCAACTAAGCATATGCAATAGTAACGAAATGTACAGTATAAAGTCACAAAACCAAAAATCCAAACATATAAGTATGCATAAACATGCTATCATAGAGCTGTAAGATCAAAATTCAAAACGTCCCGTGTAACCCACACGTGTCTAGTGGAGGTTCCAAAAGTCAAAAGAGGTAATGATGAACATAAATAATGTAATCTTGCCAGTCCAATGAGGGGGTTTGGTTGTCACAATGATGGTTCCAGGTACTGTAGGGTCTGGCGGTGGAGCTGTGGTCTCGCCAGTCAAAGATGTGTAAGTGGTGTTGCCATGTGGGAACACAGCAAACCAAAAGAAGGACAAGGTTACCCAGATTATAATCCTTGTTTCACCATATTGGCTTCCTCAGCACAAAATATGCTGTAAGGTATAAAGATATATACATTCAGTTCTTAAAACATATGAATGTTTTTTAACTAGTAAGGAAAAAACTGTATATACCGGTACATACTGGTAGGAAGATTAGCAGAGCTTCTGAGACTCAGCTACAGGAGAGGGAGAGAGAGAGACCCAATATCAATGTTACCCATAAAAGCCATGCTCCATCTCCATTATCGGGGACAGTATTTTTTATTATATTTTTTGTAAATAATTTTTATTTGATTTTTTTCAAGTGTAAAATTGTAACAGTATCAAATACGTACTCAGATTTAGAAATTTCTCTGAATCTCTAGACTTCCCACCATCCCCTCCATGGGTCCTATTGTCAACATTTCCAGCTGCATATTCTTTCATCGTCCATATTTTAAATCTATCCATATTGTCCAAAGCTCCCATCATCCTTGACCAGTTGGTCATCCTGGGGCTGAAGGGGAGTTGGTGTCCAACCACAGCTGGAGAACACTCGGATGGCTTAGTAGTGGAATTTGCTGCCAAGGAGTGTGGTGGAGTCCCCTTCTTTGGAGGTCTTTAAGCAGAGGCTTGACAGCCACCTGTCAGGAATGCTCTGATGGTGTTTCCTGCTTGGCAGGGGGTTGGACTGGATGGCCCTTGTGGTCTCTTCCAACTCTATGATTCTATGATTCTATTATTCTAGTCCTTGTCATGCATTATTTTCTGCAAGGAACACAACAGCATCTGCATGGCAGAACGCTTCCCTGCGGGACAAATATTATGCAAAACAGACACTTGGGTTTGGCAGATGTTTCTGTTCTATTGCCTTGTTTTCCCACTGTGCCATTCACCCTACTTTCAGGTCAATTAGAAGTTGTTGTTTAGTTGTTTAGTTCTGTCCGACTCTTCGTGACCCCATGGACCAGAACACGCCAGGCACTCCTGTCTTCCACTGCCTCCTGCAGTTTGGTCAAACTCATGTTGGTAGCTTCGAGAACACTGTCCAACCATCTCGTCCTCTGTTGTCCCCTTCTCCTTGTGCCCTCCATCTCTCCCAACATCAGGGTCTTTTCCAGGGAGTCTTCTCTTCTCATGAGGAGGCCAAAGTATTGGAGCCTCAGCTTCAGGATCTGTCCTTCCAGTGAGCACTCAGGGCTGATTTCCTTCAGAATGGATAGGTTTGATCTTCTTGCAGTCCATGGGACTCTCAAGAGTTTCCTCCAGCACCATAATTCAAATTAGAAGAATGGGGGGAGGGAGGAATTATATAGCAAGAATGGGAAAATTGTGGCCCTTCAGATGTTGTTGGACTCCATATTGCATGCTGACTGGAGAACGTACAAAATTCAGCTGAGATGCACATACCCTAAAGCCTGTTGTAGATTATTCATAATGGCTGCAGAATGTACAAAATTCAGTTGAGATATAGACATTCCCCAAAGGAGGATTATGTATATTGACCAGGAAATGCACACAATTTCTTTTCACAGACAGATTATATGCACATTCTCTGTGTGGCCAGGGGGGTCTGCACAATCGCTGGATGTTGTGCACATTAACAGACCCAAAGACTGTTGTGCACATTAACACTCCTTAAAAAAAAATAAAAATCACACGAATGATAGTGACGGGGAGAAATTGTATTCATTTCTCATTTAAAGGCAAACTTGCCCAAGTAACACTTTTTTGAAACAATACATGAACTGAAACCGAGCCACCTTCTGGAATTTGTGCTTCTCTGAATTTTGCAGTGCACTTCTCCAGCCCAGTAATATGTCAAAAAATGCACACACTAGGATAAAGTGTGCATATAAATGCATATAATACTGAGAATAACATACATAAATGCATTTTGGGGAAATCTGCCTTGTAGAAATGTGTATATTTAAGGCAAAATGGCATGCAAAATGTACACTTAGATGCTGATAGATTTTGATGAGGGCTTTTTAAAAAAAAAAATGCAAAAACTAATGTGGGAATATGGAGAAATGAACTTAGGAATTGCAAAATGAGAAACCAGGAGAAACTGCAGTTGACAGATCCCTCTACCTATAGGCAATTGTGTGGATAGGGTCATACCTCGCTGGCTCATAAGTCAATGACCACCACCGCCACATCATGCCTAAAAATGTGCAGCCACAGTAAAGTGTGTGCAGGGTGCATTGAGCTCATGCAGAGTTTCTAGCCTTTAAAAAAAAGGAATCCATTTTTGCAGTGCTGAAGAGTGCAATAGAGCTACCTCTTTGGAAAGATGAACACTCTATAAACCTTCAGAGGATCCAATTCCAGGTCCTTTACGCACATAAAATACCATACCCCCTTCTCCCCCCTCCACACACCCAAACATACGCAAAGAATAGATTTGGCTATGATTGCACCCAGGAATGAACTGTTTGATTTTCACCCGTTTCCCCGCTGCCTGCCAAGTATTTCCTCTCCCTTCCAGAGACTTTTCTTTAAATCGCAAACATCTGTTAGATGACTTGATTCCCAGCGTGTTCATATCAATGAGTATCGGGCCTCTAACGAACAACAGCGAGCCCTCCTCGACTCCAATCCACTCTCTCCGATGTGAGCCGCTTCCAGGGAAACTTGCTCCACACAAATTGTCCTATAAACACTTTGGAGGCTTTCAATAAAGGCTCGTGAAGCCCTCGCCGATGCTCTTGGAAGGCTGCTCTTCAAGGAGTAAATTAGGAGCAGGCATCCCCTGTTCCTTGCCAAATCCACCACCTTCTCTCTCCCCCCCCCCCTTCTCTCCTCCTTTCCTCCGCTGGTCTTGCTCAGGATATCGTGAGCTGCCGTGTCGAGACGCAGCGCTTGCTCCTTACGTCGTCCAACTCTCCCTACCATAGCTGTCAACTTTCGGATTTGAAAATAAGGGATGCCGCAAGGGCGGTGCAATGGCACCAAGTAGCCTCGCCACCCTGCGCTCCAGAGGCTGCGCGCGAACGGGTGAGCGAAAGAGCGAGCGCATAGACGGCAGGCAGGCTGTCTGTCTGGTTGGGCGTGAGGGTCAGGCTGCACAAGGCATGCAAGCTCCGCCCCCAGTCGGTCTCAGACTCCTTATTGGCAGCCGAGCAACGCAGCTGAGGAGCCTCCCTGGCCGGCAGGGAGGGAGAGGAGCTGCTTCCTTTGAAATCCAGGAAATTTAAGGGATATCAACAATCCGGGATAGCAGCGGGAAACAGCATTGGAATAAGGGAGTTTCCTGCAAAAAAAGGGAGGGTTGACAGCTATGCTCCCTACGCGATCAAGCCGCCTCTCTGCCAGTTCCAGCTGCGAATCGTGGCCAACCCAAGAGACCTTGAGAGTCGAAATCAGAACCCCGCTTCTCCAGCTGTCTGATCCCAACTTGCGCGTCGCAGAAGGGCATTGGAAAAAGCAATGGGTGCCTTCCTTCTCGGATCTTTCTGTGAAACGCCGCCACAGAGTTGGAGGCTCCATTTCATAGCACTAATATCAGACATAAGCTCTGCCTGTTGCCTTTTCAACAGCAAGTGGAAGCTTATCTCTGATTTAAGTGCTGTGGGACCACAGCGCTAAGATAAGGGACAAACCTACTGCCTGATGTCTTTTAAAGCAGTGTTCCCCAACCTTGGGCCTCCAGCTATTTTCAGACTACAATTCCCAGCATCCCTGACCACTGGTCTTGCTAGCGAGGGATGATGGGAGTTGTAGTCCAAAAACAGCTGGAGGCCCAAGGTTGGGGAACACTGTTTTAAAGGGCAAGCAGGGACTTATCTCTGATCTTAGCGCTGTGGGACTACAGCACTGAGAGATAAGCCTCTGCTTGATGCTTTTTAAAGAGCAAGCAGAGGCTTATCTCTGATCTTAGCACTGTGGGACAACAGCACTAAGATTGGAGACAGGTATCACTGTACAGCCCATAGAAGACAGAGAGAAACTGACACAGATTGTATTAAAAAAAAAACAAATTAGATGGTTTGCTAGTTGATTTTGCTCCTGACCTGGCAGGAGGCCTTTGAGGGGGAAAGCTTGCCAGGATGGTAATGAGGATATTGCAAATGCAAAATGGCATTCTTCATGGAGATGCTAGCCAGCCCTGACTTCAAGTGGGTGATGCTGTCTGAAATCCAGTCGCTGGCTGCCTCAACGTCCTTGGTGTGTTTTTGGCTCCCGCTGTGAGGAGATCCTGGCAGGCAGGCAGGATGTGTGGGCAAAGGAGACCCAAGCCGAACAGAAGATCTCTTTGACGGAGCTATCAGATCCAAAATGAAAAGAGCGTTTGCTGCCAAGGAAGGGAGAAGCTGTGCACACACATCATACATTTAAGGGTCAGCTTAAAGCACAGGACTGCCCCTGCCCTGGGAACTGTAGTTTGTGAATGGTGCTGGGAATTGTAGGTTGGCAATGGATAAACTACCAGCATTCTTTGGGGAAAGCTCTGTGCATTATCAGGGGACACGGGTGGCGCTGTGGGTTAAACCACAGACACTAGGGCTTGCCGATCAGAAGGTCGGCGGTTTGAATCCCCACGACGGGGTGAGCTCCCGTTGCTTGGTCCAGGGCCGGCGCTTCCATTTAGGTGAACTAGGCAGTTGCCTAGAGCGCCAAAATGGAGGGGGCGCTGGCCAGCCTGCCCCTCGCCCCCCTGCCGCCGCCCGGTGCCGCCCCAACCAGCGGCGAAAATCGCGGTGGCGCGGGGTGCCCGGCGGGCAGGGGGCGGGGCACCGTACGTCATGCGCAATGACGTCATGTGCCCCGCCCCCTCGCCTAGGGCGCCAAAACCCCTAGCACCGGTCCTGGCTTAGTCCCTGCTCCTGCCAACCTAGCAGTTCGAAAGCACCTCAAAGTGCAAGTAGATAAATAGGAACCGCTCTGGCGGGAAGGTAAACGGCGTTTCCGTGCGCTGCTCTGGTTCGCCAGAAGCGGCTTAGTCATACTGGCCACATGACCTGGAAGCTGTACGCCAGCTCCCTCGGCCAGTAAAGCGAGATGAGCGCTGCAACCCCAGAGTCGGTCACGACTGGACCTAATGGTCAGGGGTCCCTTTACCTTTACCTTTACTGTGCATTAAATGTATGCTGTGTGTATGCAGCCAGAGAGGAAAATGGAAGCTCTAAAGAGATGCATTTCTGCACCCTTGGGTGCTGCCAGACGGTCCTCGCTGGGAAGGGTGAAACACTGACCTTGCCAAGGGAGACTGCGTGCTAGCTCCCCTACTCACAAAGCTTGCCCTTTGGCAGCGAGGGGCAGAATCAAAGCCAGACGCAACAAGGCGCATAACCATGGTTCAGATTGTGATGTCAGGAAACAAAATGCTGCAGTCAGCCTGCTTTCTATGCAGGGAAAGTGGCAGCCACCCTGCGGTTCTGACACCATCCACAATCAGTTATTTTATAGGGCTGCAATCGGGTCGCCAGCTTTCCTCACTTTCTTTTCTGGCAAGAGACCGGTGCCGTTAACAACCGGCAAAGCTTCGCCTGTCCCTTCATCCGCACGCCAGGAAAAGCTTCTAGGTTTCTTCGCACCAGGGTGTTGTTAAAGGCACAAGAGCCCATTCAGAAAACGGTTGGCAACCCCCAAGGCACGGCTTTAGGCTGCGTGGATCTGAAAAACCACACAGGCTGGAAGGTGAATGGAGAGAACGTGCTCAGAGAAGGTTTTAGCAGTCCAGTTCATCTCGGATTTTATGAGCCTCCCTCAGGGGCAACTGATTTAACCAATCCAAATGAGTTACTTTGTGCATGTGTTTGCTTTGCAATGAATGGAGCCCGTGGAATCATAGAGTTGGAAGGGACCCCAAGGGTCATCTAGTCCAACCCTCTGCAATGCAGGAATCTCAGCTAAAGCATCCCTGACAGATGGCCATCCAACCTCTGCTAAAAAAAACCTCAAACTCCACTTCCTCGGTGCAACTTACTGCTGGCTTGCTCCTGTCCCATTTGCAGAAAAAAAATGAAATCGCAGGCAGCCATCATCATCATCATCATCATCATTTCATTATTCAAACTTATATAGCAGGGGTGGCCAACTCCCAATAGACTGTGATCTACTTACAGAGTTAAAAACTGACAGTGATCTACCCCCTTTTGGGGGGTTCAGGTAAAAGTTGTTGAGCTTTTTGGGGGAGGAGGAAAGCCCCTTTTTTGGCATTCAGGTCAAAGTTGTTGTTGAGCTTTTTAAGGGAGAAGGAAAGCAGTTGTTTGGGGGTGCAGGGCAAAAAAATTGAGCTTTTTTTAGGGGAGCCAAAGTTGTTGAGCTTCTTTGGGGGAGCCAGTGATCTACCAGTGATCTACCACAGATATCCAGTGATCTACCAGTAGATCACGATCTACCTGTTGGACGTGCCTGTTATATAGCATCCTTCATCCATAGGGCAGTGGATCTCAGCTAAAGAATCTCAGCTAAAGCATTCGTGACAAGTGGGCATCCAACTTCTACTTTAAAATGTCCAAGGAAGGAGAGTCCACCACCTCTCGTAGGAGCCTGTTCCACTGCTGAACAGCTCCTACTGTTATAATAATAATAATAATAATAATAATAATAATAATAATAATAATAATATATTTATACCCTGCCCATCTGGCTGGTTCCCCAGCCACTGTGAGCGGCTTCCAACAAAATATTAAAAATACAATCAAACATCAAACATGAAAAACTTCCCTAAACAGGACTGCCTTCAGATGTCTTCTAAAAGTCAGATAGTTGTTTATTTCCTTGCCATCTGATGGGAGGGCGTTCCACAGGGCGGGTGCCACCACCGAGAAGGCCCTCTGCCTGTTTCCCTGTAACCTCACTTCTCAGAGGGAGGGAACTGCCACTAGGCCCTCAGCGCTGGACCTCAGTGTCCGGGCTGAACGGTGGGGGTGGAGACGCTCCTTCAGGTATACAGGACCGAGGCCGTTTAGGGCTTTAAAGGTCAGCACCAACACTTTGAATTGTGCTCGGAAACGTACTGGGAGCCAATGTGGATCTTTCTGGACCGGTGTTATGTGATCTCGGCAGCCACTCCCAGTCACCAGTCTAGCTTCCGCACTCTGGATTAGTTGTAGTTTCCAGGTCACCTTCAAAGGTAGCCCCACGTAGAGCGCAAAATGCTTCTGAATACCAGTTGCTGGAAACCACAGGAGAGGAGAGTTATTCTTGTGCTCAAGTCCTGCTTGCAAGCTTCTCATAATGAGCGTCTGGTTGGCCGCTGTGAGAACAGGATGCAGGACCAGATGGGCCACTGGGCTGATCCACCAGGTTTTTCTAATCTTCTTATGCTTCAGAGAAATCCGACTTGGTTTATTATGGTCCTATGGCCACACGGGTGGCACTGTGGTCTAAACCACAGAGCCTAGGGCTTGCCGATCAGAAGGTTGGCGGTTCGAATCCCTGCGATGGGGTGAGCTCCTGTTGCTCGGTCGCAGCTCCTGCCAACCTAGCAGTTCAAAAGCACCTCAAAGTGCAAGTAGATAAATAGGTACCACTCCGGCGGGAAGGTAAACGGCGTTTCCGTGCGCTGCTCTGGTTCGCCAGAAGCGGTTTAGTCATCCTGGCCACATGACCCGGAAGCTGTATGCCGGCTCCCTTGGCCAATAAAGCGAGATGAGCGCTGCAACCCCAGAGTCGGTCACAACTGGACCTAATGGTCAGGGGTCCCTTTACCCCTTTACCTTTATGAAGGTTTTGTTTCCTTGAGAAACTGAGCATGGGTTTGGACTCCTTGCACAAGTGGAAGAAATAGGGTCTGAACCAGCCCTACGCTGTCAAATCCCTTTTTGCATTATTAACATCGCGAGCGAGCGCAGAATTGTTTTCGGTGGGGGAAAGTCTGCAAAGTAAATCTTTTTGTTATTAAATAGAGAAAAGGGGATCTGGAGCTTTGAGTGCCAAAGATTTATTCCCGTCCTTTCTCTTTTTCCCATCCATTTCTGGAACGTCCCTGGATTGCCCTGCAATGGAGAAAGGTCTTTCCTGCTCTTATTTCTTCTTGACAAATGCTAAATTGCTCCAAGGGCAGCAGAGATGGAGGGGAATGATAAAAAGCTCTCTCCTTGTTTAAGTTACAGGTGGAGCTGGGCGATAAATTAGGATTATTAATTGTAATAAAGCCTTAAATGCATGCTGACACATATATTAAAGGCGTCCCCTCGCATCTGGAAGCTCAGGAACTGCTGCATCTCGGGATCCCGGTGATCCGTCTAGAGCTCCACGTTGTCTCTGGCTGTAGCCAATATGATTATTCAGAGAAGGATTAAAGAGGACTCCTGAAGAAGGCAATTATGTCATCCTTCCTGATAGAGGACAACAGAGTACATCATCATTTGATGGCATGCCCAGGAAGACAAGAAAAGCATTGCGGTCACCTTGAGTGAATCATAGAATCATAGAATCGTAGAGTTGGAAGAGACCACAAGGGCCATCCAGTCCAACCCCCTGCCAAGCAGGAACACCATCAAAGCATTCTTGACAGATGTTCCAGGTGGGGTCTGACCAGAGCAGAATACAGTGGTACTATTACTTCCCTTGATCTAGATGCTATACTCCTATTGAGTATAGCAATACTCCTATTGAATCAGCCAGGCATCCACGTTCTCCCAGGTTCAGTTGCATGGATGATATAATCTGTTTCAAAAACTTTAGTTGGAACTTTTATTTGCATTATATGGAGGACACCAAACTTGGGACTGTTAGTTGAATTTACATGGAGGACACTGGACTTGTGATACTTGCTATGTACCTCCACGTATGAACCTTTAAGCATATAGACTTTTGAAACGGATTATATTCATATGTTGTTTTTTCGTGAGTTTATACCAGATTATACACAGATTTTGGTCCTGTACATGCATGTGCTTTCATTATTTATATCTTGAGTTATCAGAATTAATTTCTGCCAGCCTGTTACCTTTATTCTGTGCTTGGGACCTCTTCTGCCCCCCCCCCCACCTTCCGAAATTGAGGATTCGTGCCTTACGGCATCAATCTTATCCAGAGCCTGTTTCATGACCAAAAAAAAAAACATGTTTGCCACAAAGCTGTATTTATTTACTTATACCTGCATCCTTTTTTTTCTGCTTCACCATCCAGAGCGGAGAGATTCATGGCTTGACCCTAAAGGAATTATTAACACCATATCTCCCCACCGCTGCTTTAATAAGATTTAAATCCAGCTTTTCCTTTTTGACTATGTCGCCCAAGACATAAATCAGAAGCCGTAAGTCAATTTTACAGCGTGCTAAGCGCTGGGAGTGATGGAGAGTCCAAGTGTTTTGGGGGAGAGGGTGGGGGGTGGGATGGAGAATTCCATAAGCATCAATGCCGCCTCAGCCTTTTGACAGGGAGAAAGTCTCCTGTTGATTTGATTGGGCTCTCGATCAATCCCGAATCCGTTAGGGAAGAGGATGGAAAAATGCTGAAATTGAAGAACCCATCAGACGTCCCGGTGTTTCAATGGGCTATGATTTATACTGGCCGAATCTCACGATCCCTTAGGTAAATTTCTGATGACTGGACTTGATCTTGCAGCCTCTCGGGTTGGGATCCAACAGCTGACCCCAGCAGAGGAGGCTGCGTAAGAGATGATAAAGAGGAAATGACAGCTTGGGACAGCTTGGCTCAGAGGACTGGGAGGCCCCCAAAAGAAAATGTCTGGAAAAGAGAAACCTTCTCTGCCTGAAAGAAAAAAAAACCCACCCAAAATCCAGCATTGGTCCAAGAGAAAAGTAGTTTGGCTTGAGAAAGTTGTGTGTCACGTTAAGAAATGAACAGATGCTCCTTCGGGGATTTGCATAGTCGCCTTTATCTTTGAAGAATTATTCCTTCAAACTGTTTATTTCCTTTCCAGGATAAGCAAATGTTTTATGTGCTTCCAAGAAGGCGGCTTTAAAAACAAAAACAAAAAGCCGACCTGGGGAAAACAAGGCGGAATGTGACATTTCACAAGGTAAATGGAATCAATCGGAAGACTGGGTCTATCCAACACAGAAACGATCCCACGGCTACTGACTCTGGATTTATGGGAAAGAAACATGCTGCGAGATGGCAGTGATGGAGATAATACATGCTGGGATGGTTGGGGTCCCCCTCCCTGTCAGTGTAATGGATCCCTTGTATAGAGTAGGAATAGACAGATAACTGTTAGCACATTTGCAAAGCTAAGCAGGGTCTGATATGGTTTCTAATTGGATGGGACACTGCGTGTTGAGATGCCGGCATTGCAAGGGCCTGGACTAGATGATCATTAGGGTTCCTTCCAACTCTACAATTCTATGCTAAATTTAAAAAAGGTAAAGGAAACCCTGGCCATTAAGTCCAGTCGCGGACGACTCTGGGGTTGCGGTGCTCATCTCGCTTTACTGGCTGAGGGAGCCTGCGTACAGCTTCCGGGTCATGTGGCCAGCATGACTAAGCCGCTTCTGGCGAACCAGAGCAGTGCACAGAAACACCGTTTACCTTCCTGCCGGAGCGGTACCAATTTATCTACTTGCACTTTGATGTGCTTTCGAACTGCTAGGTTGGCAGGAGCTGGGACCAAGCAACGGGAGCTCACCCCATCGCGGAGATTTGAACCGCCGACCTTCTGATCGACAAGTCCTAGGCTCTGTGGTTTAACCCACAGCACCACCCGCGTCCCTTTTGCAAATGTGACATAAGCCACACTAATTCAGTGGAAGAGTTTGAAGCAAGCACACTATTGGCCATAGCTCTGGAACAGAACACTTCCTTTGAATGCAGATGGTAACAGGTTCAATCTGTAGCATCTCCAATCGAGCAGGGGGAAAAAACTCTGATTAAACCTCTGGAGTTCCTCAACCTGGTGCCATCCAGATTTTCAGACTACTACTCCCATGAGCCTCAACCAGCATGGCGGTCAGGTTGGGGAAAGGTTGATCTAGATGGGCCAGTGGTATGACTGATGATAAAACAACCACCTAGGTCCTTTTGGCAAAGCTTCACCCAGGGCCGGCGCGTCCATTAAGGCGAACTAGGCAGTTGCCTAGGGCACCAAAATGGAGGGGGCGCTGGCCAGCCTGCCCCTCGCCCCCCGCTGCTGCCCGGTGCTGCCCCAACCAGCGGCGAAAACCGCGGCGGTGCGGGGCACCCAGCCGGAGAGGGGGCGGGGCACCGTACGTCATGCGCAATGATGTCACGTGGCCCGCCCCCTCGCCTAGGGCGCCAAAATCCCTAGCACCAGTCCTGGCTTCACCTGAGCTTCAAGCCCTAGGATCTGATTTCAGTGCCTGCGTTGATCAAATCCATCTCAGCTGCAACTGTTCTATAAGCGATTTGCTCCATTAAAAAAAATTTTTTTTGCTGTTGCCTCGTTCTTATTTATGACATTCCCTACCCACCGAAAACATGGACCCCAGGTGGGTTGTCGCCAGATAGAACTGGCCAACGCTAAAATGCAACACGGCGAACTGTCATAAAACAGCACATTTTGAAGATGACATCACACCATTCCGAAAGAGGAAAATCTTCACAATGTCTTGGAAGGAACCCAGAGCTTGGACCATTCGACTCTCCCGGGGCAGGAAGTTACACAGCTGTGGCGCCGCATTTCCTGGGTAATGAAGTCAACCAAGCCGGTCGATAATTTCCCGTGTCTCCCTGCTTTCTATTGAAAACCATCAAGATTCTACCATTTGGTCATCTCCAGCCTTCAGGGACTCAGCTTGCTGCTAAGAAAATAGGCAGCTGCCTTGTAGCAAGTCCGACCGTTGGTTCATCTAGCTTCTAGGTTGGATTACTGCAATCCATTCTACTGTACATGGAGATGCCCTAGAAGACGACCTGGAAATGTCAACTGCTCCAAAATGCAACAGCCAGATGACTGGCTGGGTTAATAATAATAATAATAATAATAATAATAATAATAATAATAATTTGTTATTTGTACCCCGCCCATCTCGCTGGGTCTCCCCAGCCACTCTGGGCGGCCTCCAACAGATATTAAAATACATCAAAATATCACAGGTTAAAAACTTCCCTAAACAGGGCTGCCTTCAGGTATTTTCTGAATGTAGGATAGTTGTTTATCACTTTAACCTCTGCTGGGAGGGCGTTCCACAGGGCGGGCGCCACTACCGAGAAGGCCCTCTGCCTGGTTCCCTGTAGCTTTGCTTCTCGCAGTGAGGGAACTGCCAGAAGGCCCTCGGCGCTGGATCTCAGTGTCTGGGCTGAATGGTGGGGGTGGAGACGCTCCTTCAGGTCTACTGGACCGAAGCCATTTAGGGCTTTAAAGGTCAGCACCAACACTTTGAATTGTGCTCGGAAACGTACTGGGAGCCAATGTAGATCTCTCAGGACCGGTGTTATGTGGTCCCGGCGGCCGCTCCCAGTCACCAGTCTAGCTGCCGCATTCTGGATTAGTTGTAGTTTCCGGGTCACCTTCAAAGGTAGCCCCACGTAGAGCGCATTGCAGTAATCCAAGCGAGAGATAACTAGAGTATGCACCACTCTGGCGAGACAGTCTGCGGGCAGGTAGGGTCTCAGCCTGCGTACCAGATGGAGCTGGTAGACAGCCGTCCTGGACACAGAATTAATCTGCGCCTCCATGGACAGCTGTGAGTCCAAAATGACTTTTCCATGCGTCCGCCATTGTCCTTTGTTGTTCCCGACACGTGTCTGCCACTCCGACGTTCAGAGCGCCAACATGTCGCTCCCGATCGGCACAGAGACACCTGTGGTATGCCAACAGGTGTACGACGTGTATGGTGTGTTCTGTGGGCTCATAAAACCGTCCCAACACTGCTGAAATCCTTCCACTCTATCTCTCCACTGCAAACTATGGTTTCTCCTGCAAGACAGTGCCTCACAGAGTTCTGGTCCAGGAGATCCCACCCACCCAGGTGAGCTGCCCCTTCCAAAACCATCCCATTAAAGACAAATTCACTGCTTAAATCTGGGATGATTCCCCATCCCCTCGTTGCTTCGGGCAAAACCACCCCAGCGATGGGCCGGTTCATAGTAATCAAGACAAGACAAGATCATAACACCGAGAGCAGGAATTACATTATTTCTGGTAAACAATGTTCCGTTCAAACAGGAAGAGGTGGGGGAGGGGGGAGGGGGAGCAATGAATCTGATGACAAAAATATTTATCTTACGAGAAAGATTAAAGGAATGTTGTCCCACCGAGCTTTGGAAATCGGAAAACATTAAGACGTTCCCAAAAATAGAGAGCTGCTGCCTTGCTCTTTGTGTACTTTCAGCATAATCTACATGTGTGTGCATGCACAGAGAGAGAGAGAGAGAACTTGGAGGCCCCAATCCAGAGGTTTCTCACACTTGAGCCCCATTGAAGTCAATGGCCTTCCGTTATGATTGGCTTGCTTCATTGGTTTCAATGGGTCAGGATGCACAATGTTCATACCCTCCGACATTTCTCCAATGAAAATAGGGACGTCCCATTCCATAATGATCATTTTACTTTTTATACACATCTTACTGGGTTGCTGCAGCCACTCTGGTTGGCTTCCAACATATATAAAAAGAAAGTAAAACATTAAAGTTTTTTTGTTTTTGTTTTTTAAAACTTCCCTATACAGGTTTGCCTTCAGATGGCTTGGGGGTCAGATAACTCCATACCTGCCAACATTTCTTCAATGAAAATAGGGACCTCCTACCATACCCTCCAAAGGGACGCGGGTGGCACTGTGGGTTAAACCACAGAGCCTAGGGCTTGCCGATCAGAAGGTCGGCAGTTCGAATCCCTGCGATGGGGTGAGCTCCCGTTGCTCGGTCCCTGCTCCTGCCCACCTAGCAGTTCGAAAGCACGTCAAAGTGCAAGTAGATAAATAGGTATCACTCCGGCGGGAAGGTAAACGGAGTTTCCGTGCGCTGCTCTGGTTCCATGCACTGTTCTGCAGATGGGTGTCAGACAGGTAGCCATCCCACAGACAATAGCAAACCATTCAAGAATGGATTGTGCTCCCGGTCAGGACAAATAAGTGTAATTACCTGACCGGGAACCAGGAACTTGTAAATATTTCTATTGTATCACTTGATGGGTGTGATACAATAGAAATATGCAGTGCATATTTATCTACTTGCACTGGTGTGCTTTCAAACTGCTACGTTGGCAGGAGCTGTGCTGGTCCCGTGGGGTATCCGAAAGGCGAGGTCCAAGTCCGGTCCGTGGTCAGAGGTGCAACGTAAAGGCAGTCCGTAGTCACTGAAGCTGGGTGCAGGGCAGGGAGTCAGGCGAAGTCAGGAACAGGTAGGCAAGCAGGGAACCAGGGCGGGTCAGGAGCTCAGGCAGGAAAGCAGGACAGGTTTTAAGCAGGCCCCGATCCTCTAGTGACTCGCCTCTCCTGGCTTGGAGGCGAGCAATCCTCCTGCGGGAACTCAGTTCCCTTCGCCTCTCTGCCCTGAGCCTCTGCAGCTCAGGAGAGGCTGGAGGGTTACCGGACCCAGGGGCAGCCTCAGCTTCCCCTGACAGGGCTGGGAGTGGAGCACCTGCAGGCAATGGGTCCTCCATCCCAGCAGGAGCCAGAGCAGACTCAGCAGATGCCTGTACCTGAGGATCTAGCACAGGTGAGGACCCTTCCGACTCAGGCCCTAGCCCCGGCTCTGCTGGTTCTGGAGGCGGGGAATCCTGTGTAGGCTGGGATCCCTCAGGTTCAGCATCTGAGTCTGAATCCCAGGCCATCACAGGAGCTGGGACGGAGCAACAGGAGCTCACTCCATCACGCGGATTCGAACAACCGACCTTCCGACCGGCAAGCCCAAGAGGCTCGGTGGTTTAGACCAGTGTTTCCCAACCTTTGGTCTCCAGCTGTTTTTGAACTACAACTCCCATCATCCCTAGCTAGCAAGACAAAAGGTCAGGGATGGTGGGAATTGTAGTCCAAAAACAGCTGGAGACCAAAGGTTGGGAAACACTGGTTTAGACCACTCCTCTTTCATGGGTACTGCCTCCTCACACCATTTTTGGGCAGTCAGCAGTCAGTGGCTGGAAATTTCAGGAGGGGAGAGCACTGTTGTGCTCAGACCCTGTTTGAGGCATCCCACAGGCATCTGGCTGGCCACCGTGAGAGCAGGATGTTGGCCCAGATGGGCCTTTGTCCTGATCCAGCAAGGCGGTTCTTAACTAGTTTCCATATTAAAGTTTGGCACAAGCGAAGAATGCTCTTAGCCCTCCTCTGGGAACCCTGGCCTCAATTTCTCTCCCCTCTCCTGCAGAGGGCCAGGAGACACGGCCACGCCGCTTGTTCCGTTGATGCACGGAGACGAGGAGGTCACCACAGAGCATGAAGGGGAAAGACCTGCCTTTGTGCTAACGTTGGGGATGAGTAATAGAACACAGAGCTGCCCGTTTCTCTGCCAAAAAGAGCCACTTCGGTGGAGGCAGGTTTATGGCAGGTGGGAGGGACAAGATTTAAGGGGTAGAAAGGTCCATTATGGGTCTGGAGCAAGAGAGGGAGATTTTGGGGAATGCTCCCAGCTCACGGAGAGAGGAAATGGCTTTTAAAAGTGAAGCAGTGAGCAAGGCTTCCAAGAGTCCGACTCCTAATCCTTTGAAAACCTTCTCACCTGTGGTGAACAGCTTCAGGGCCCTCCGGCTTGGCAAGCGTCAGCTGTTCCTTCAGAATTCAGAAGGTCGAAGAGGTCTTCCTTCCCACTCCTTGCCCCTCCTGAGCCTTGCTTTTCTTTGCTTCCATTTCCTCAGGGTGGGGAGTTTATTGTTGGGAGATTCATACCCCTGGGTGCAGTCATGGGTTTATTGTTTATCACATGATTGGGTATGTGTTTTCTTTCCACAGAGTGGGAAGTGACGGAAGACAGGATGTTTTGTTGTACAGTGTTCCCTGAAGTAGGACTATTGTCCTTTGTTCTTTCTCTTTGCTGTGTGATGCTAGAGAGAGAGGGAGCCACAATGAACTGCTCTGTGTGTAAGGTAAAGGTAAAGGGGCCCCTGACCATTAGGTCAAGTCATGACCGACTCTGGGGTTGCGGCGCTCATCTTGCTTTACTGGCCGAGGGACAGGAGCGTAGCAAGGGGGCGGGGGCGGACTGCCCCGGGCAGCGCCCTACTGGGGGTGACACTTTGGGCGGTGGCACTGGGCTTTTTTTAAGGCTATTTTTGGCACTGCCGGGGTGGAGCTGCAGGGGCGACCAGCGAGGAGCGGTGTCACCCCCCCTTGCTGGCCGCCCCTGCGGCTCCGCCCCGGCAGCGCCGAAAATACCCCCCCTTCCAGCGTTTTTTTCCGCCGCTGGCTGGCTTGCGGAGCCCGGGAATGGAGAGGGGCGGGCCAGCGAGGAGGGGTGACACCCCTACTCGCTGGCCTGCCCCTCTCCCTGCACTGACTTGCGCTCCGCCGATGGACGCACACGCCGCGACGCCCCGCCCCGCCCCGCCCCCGGGGGTGCCTCTTGGCTTCCCGCCCCAGGCAGCCAAGGGGCTTGAAACGCCCCTGCCGAGGGAGTCGGCGTACAGCTTCCGGGTCATGTGGCCAGCATGACTAAGCTGCTTCTGGCGAACCAGAGCAGTGCACGGAAACTCCGTTTACCTTCCCGCTGCAGCGGTACCTATTTATCTACTTGCACTTTGACGTGCTTTCGAACTGCTAGGTTGGCAGGAGCAGGGACCAAGCAACGGGAGCTCACCCCGTTGTGGGGATTCGAACCACCGACCTTCTGATCGGCAAGCCCTAGGCTCTGTGGTTTAACCCACAGCACCACCCGCGTCCTCGCTCTGTGAGTAGATATGTAATAAAGAAGATTTATCCTACATACTGAGTTGCTGTGGTCTGTTACGCAAGTGCGCACACCCTGCAGATCCCTAAGTGTGCTGGATGTCTTCTGACACCAGTCACTGTGATGTTTGGGCTGAAGAAGCTGAGAAGCTCCGGAACGATCGCCCAGGAAGGAGGGAACATGCCAGTCGGGCATGTGTCTCTGCCAGGGTCCTACTTGTGAGTAGAGGCCGTTTCCTGACATTTATTCCTTGTTGCTGCTGCTAGTCTTCAATTGGCAACGGTCTTAATGACTGCAGCGCGACTGATGAGCACCGCACCAGATTTTTGTGAAGTTCAGCTTTGTACAGTGGTACCTTGGTTCTCAAACGCCTTGGTAATCAAGCAACTTGGAACCCAAACACTGCAAACCCGGAAGTAAGTGTTCCGGTTTGTGAACTTTCTCCGGAAGCCGAACATGCTCGGTTTTGAGTGCTACACTTCCAAATTGAGTGCCACACTTCCGTTTTGAGTGCTACGCTGAAGTCTGTCTGTTTTTGCTATTTACCGTACTTTTCCGTGTATAAGACTAGGTTTTTTTTACTTAAAAATTATGTGAAAAACTGTGGGTTGTCTTATACAAGGGGCAATCTCCCCCCAATTTTCTTAAATTGGAGTCCCTAAAAATAGAGGATGTCTTATACATGGGGGCATCTTATACATGGAAAAATGCAGTATTTTGAGTTTTTGTTTTTGTGGCTCTTTTTGTTTTTTGTGATTGTGTGGAACCCAGTTCAGCTACTGATTGATTGTGTGACTGCAGTACATTGTTTATTGCTTTCATTTTATGGATCAGTGGTCTCGTGAGATAGTAAAATTCATGACAAATTGCTGTTTTAGGGGTTGTTTTTAAAAGTCTGGAATGGATGAATCCGTTTTGCATTACTTTCTATGGGAAAAGCGCGCCTTGGTTTTGGAACGCTTTGGTTTTTGGAACGGACTTCTGGAACGGATTAGGTTTGAGAACCAAGGGACCACTGTAATTGGGGACGGGTGGGCAAATATTGAGCATCCTGCCACCAGAAATGCAGCCATTTCCAACACCCCCAAATTGCTCCAAACCTTTCGCCTCGCAGACAAAAGAGTCTGAGGTCAGGAATCGCAGCGTGGTAGGGTGTGTGTTTATAATGGTTAACGGCTTGCTTTGCCCTTTGGAAAGGACAAATGGTATATACATTTAAAGGCACGCTGGGGCCAAGAGACTTTGGCGGAGTTATTTATATTCTGCCATACAGATGGCATCCCTCGCTGCGGCCTCAGGAATCTATCGGAGGCCTGGCTGGTTCAGAGATCTGTTAGGGTCTCCCCCCAGCCTCCACCCTTCTAACGTCTGCATATTTCCAGGTGTTAGATATATGATTTTAGAATCTACTCCTGGCACATCAAAGCCCGTGGTTTGGGGCTTTAAATGCGTCTCTACGGTTGATATTCTGCTGTAAGAAACCCTCAAATGTTTTAATACGTTTTGTGGTTCAAAGAAAGCACTTCACCCCGTAGTTCGGTGTGTGTGTGTGTGTGTGTGTGTGTGTGTGTGTGTGTGTGACCTGCCCTCTCTGCCTACTTTGCATACATGAAGGTAAGCAAGTAAGAAAAACCATAGACTGGGTACTGATTAAGACATTGCCAAAAGAGGGCAGGGGAAGCATTTTCCAACCCCCTCAAAAAAGGGGCACGTTTTTACATTAAATTGGCATATACCAGCAATACAATACAATATCCTTTATTAGGCATAACAGACCACATGTTATCAAACAGACTCTGTATACAAATTGTGCAAATTACGAGCTCGACAGAACAAAACTTATACCAATCAAATCCTTAACTTCAGAATTCCGGACTCGTCCACAAAAGTAACTCCGAATTTCTCACAATGACCCTTTGTTAAAAAATCAATTTGTGTATAATACAGCAATACAACACTACCACTTCCCCATCCAATTGAAAACCATTAAATCTCTTTGTAATGACCCTTACTTTGGCATATACATCCAGATGCAAATCTAGAAAAACAACAACTATAATTTCAGTAGAAGTACATCAGTAGCAGGGCAGGGCACATAAGTTGCCTGAATATGTAGCTGGCTCTACTATTTATTTTAAAAAAGTTTTTATTGAATTTTACAATTTAATATTCAACCACATGATGCAATATAACATTCATCATATTTTTTTAAAAAAAAACTCCCCATGACTTCCCTCAGTTTCCCTTTCTGGTTCTTAAAATATTTACTACTTCTGCTTAATTGTTGTCTTATTTTGTATGAGCTTATACCTCAATGCTCTTATTTTCTTATCAATTTTATACCAAATTTTCTTCCATAGTTACCGCTTACACTCAATTGCATTTCATATTATTCTTTCTTGACCTTTGAACTTGTTTTCTTACTTGTAAGTGTTTAATCAAACCCTGCTAGTGAGTCCGTTTCTGTAGGTAGAACATGTCTAATCCTCTTTTAAAACCCATCCCAGTTGGCGCCCATCACCGCCTCCTGAGGCAGTGAGTTCCATAGCTTGACTGTCAGAACGAACACTCAATAAAGACTGCCCATAGTCTAACCTCCATGTAAGCTTTGTGCAAGCAAAGCAGGACGGATGCCCAAGAGATAGGTCAGCGCTATTCTACACCTGCAACGGGACACGGGTGGCGCTGTGGGTTAAACCACAGAGCCTAGGGCTTGTCGATCAGAAGGTCGGTGGTTCGAATCCCCGCGACGGGGTGAGCTCCCGTTGCTCGGTCCCTGCTCCTGCCAACCTAGCAGTTCGAAAGCACAAATTGCAAGTAGATAAATAGGTACCGCTCCGGCGGAAAGGTAAACGACATTTCCGTGCGCTGCTCTGGTTTCGCCAGAAGCGGCTTAGTCATGCTGGCCACATGACCCGGAAGCTGTACGCCGGCTTCCTCGGCCAATAAAGCGAGATGAGCGCCGCAACCCCAGAGTCGTCCGTAACTGGACCTAATGGTCAGGGGTCCCTTTACCTTAAAGGTAAAGGACCCTGGATGGTTAAGTCCAGTCAAAGGCGACTATGGGGTTGTGGCGCTCATCTCGCTTTCAGGCCGAGGGAGCCGGCGTATGTCCACAGCTTTCCAGGTCATGTGGCCAGCAGGACTAAACCGCTTCTGGCGCAACAGGACACCGTGACGGAAACCAGAGCGCATGGAAACGCCGTTTACCTTCCTGCCGCAGCGTTACCTATTTATCTACTTGCACTGGCATGCTCTCGAACTGCTAGGTTGGCAGGAGCAGGGACAGAGCAACGGGAGCTCACCCCCTTGCTGGGATTCGAACCACCGAGTAATTATGATTAATGGTCAGTAATTATGACTAATGGTCAGGGGTCCCTTTACCTTTATCCTACACCTCCAGTCGGCAGTGCCCCTGTCCCTCCAACCTCCTTGGCTCTCTTCCGCCTCCTCCCAGCTGCTCTTGCAGCGCTGAGCTCGGTCATTGAGGCCGTTCACAAACCGGGCCCTGAAATCCACCGAACTCGTTTTGAGTTCTTGAAAACCCTCTTCCAAAAGCCTCTTTTCCTGCAGCCTGGCCTGGGTGGCGCTGCCAAGTTCCAAGGGAGAAAGTTTGCTCTCGTAATTATTTGTTTACCTTTTTAAGGCCGGGGCCAATTCTCCCGCCAGCCCGTCCTCTGTGTGTGTGTGTACTCTGGGCCTTCTCATGTTATGGGAACTCTCTGGTTTTTGGAAACGGTTTCGGAGGCACCTTGTAAAGTGATGCTTTCACATTTTTTTCACAGGGCTGGCGCTGCCTCTTTGTGAGCTAATCTGGGGACCGCCTTAGATCTTCAGACCATCCCATAATTGGGGAGGGGGGGATGTCGTGACCCTGCTGTAGCTTTCATTTCTTGTCCTGGTTCACTTTGCATATCTGCCTTTTGTTCAGGCCGGGTACGGCTCGGATGCGACCCCCTCGCACAATTCAACAGACCCAGGCTTTGTGGAGATCCCTTGGCTCGGAGATGTTAAAATGCACTAGCCGTTTATAAAGCATTCAAAGTGCTGCTTTTAAATTTTTTTAAAAAACCTTTATAGTATTAAAAGGACAAGGAGGGGGTGGTGGTGTTGGGGAGCGGTGGGGGGGCAGTTAATACAGAAGCGACTAGAATTTGTTTGAAGAAGATGCCAGCTTGGCTCTCCTTAGCAAACACACTGCCCTTGGCTATTAAAGGAGCCCACTGTTGCAAGTCCATGGAGATTGGGTGGCGGCTGGCTGAGGATGGGCTTTCATCTACCCACTTTGGAGCTGGCTGGGAGTTGCAGGGGGGGGAGAAAAGTTAAGTGTCAAAAGGACTTCTGTGGGAAGTCGCGTAGAAAGTGCAGAGGTCCATCTCGCCCCCAGCTTGGGGCAAGTCACCAGCTTTCGGTTTGCGGTTCCCAGTTTGCTCTCTGGAAAACTGGTGTGTTATGTACTGAGTTGAATAGGATCCAAACCGAGTATATTTCATGGTGACTTCTCATCTCCTGTTTCAAAAGCTTCTAGGGTCTGCCCCACGCCGGCATAGTAGGTCGTTTCAAGAGAGTCCGAGAAGGACAGAGGGTGAGAAAGCGAGAGAAGGATTTGCACCGGGCTGCTAAAGACATTCCCAGTGCCCAAATTTCCTAGAGAAATCTGAGAAGTTAAGAAACTAAGACGAGCATACTTTCCCACATTACTCTAACAAAAATTGGGGTGTGTGTCTTTTGATGTGTGTCTGGCGCTGGCTCATTTCCAGGATGTTCCAGGATCAAATTAGAAGCCGGGATGGCTTCTGTAATTCCGTGAATGTCCTGGGCAAATAGGGACGGTTGGAGGCATAGCTGTCAACCCTCCCTTTTTTGGCGGGAAACTCCCTTATTCCAATGCCATTTCCCGCTGCTATCCCGGATTGTTGATATCCCTTAAATTTCCCGGATTTCAAAGGAAGCAGCTCCTCTCCCTCCCTGCCAGCCAGGGAGGCTCCTCAGCTGCGTTGCTCGGCTGCCAATAAGGAGTCAGAGACCGACTGGGGGCGGAGCTTGCATGACTTGTGCATCCAGACCCTCACGCCCAACCAGACAGACAGCCTGCCTGCCGTCTATGCGCTCGCTCTTTCGCTCACCCGTTCGCGCGCAGCCTCTGGAGCGCAGGGTGGTGAGGCTACTTGGTGCCATTGCACCGCCCTCGTGGCATCCCTTATTTTCAAATCCGAAACTTTTCGGGAAATCCCTTATTTTCAAATTCAAAAGTTGACAGCTATGGTTGGAGGGTATGAGATGAGCCTGCTGGATGAGGCCAATGGCCCATTTGGTCCCGCATCCTGTCCTCGCGCATCCGAGCAGGATCCAGGCACAAGAACTGCTCTCTCCTCCTCTACTCTCCAGAAAGTGGTATTCAGAGGCACTGCTGTGGAGGCAGAGAATAGGCAAATTGCTTGCCATCCTATACATTTTTAAGATTCCATCTATTCCCTGTATAAGGAAGCTTTACAAGGTTAATAATAATAATAATAATAATAATAATAATAATAATAATAATACTTTTTTATTATTTATACCCCGCCCATCTGGCTGGGTTTACCCAGCCACTCTGGGTGACTTCCAACAAGAGATTAAAAATACATTAAAACATCAGTCATTAAAAACTTCCCTAAATGTACAAATGTCATGAAATAAATACAGTGGAACCTTGGTCCTTGAACAGCTTAGTTGACGAACAAATCGGCTCCCGAACGCCAAAAACCCGGAAGTAAGTTTCCAAATTACAGAAGCTCCTGCAGCCAATCGGAAGCCGAGCCTTGGTTTTCGAACGGTTTCGGGAGTCAAACGGACTTCGAGAACCAAGGTTACACTGTAAATGTGAGTGGAGCAACGAATCCAAATTTCACCTTTGTATTGCAGGCTAGTTTCTACACAGACTCCGCCTGAAATGACTCATTTCTTGCAGACATTCAGGCATGACATACGGAGGCTGTGCTAGATGATCACTTGAGTTTCCAGCCATCTCTTTGGTTTCAGAAACCAACATGGCAGCCCCGATGTTCCATTTGAGCTTATATTGTGTTTGCCAGCCAGAACGATGTCCCGAGATGGCAATCTCTGGGGCTGCATTTGATTATCCTCATTTTCAACCTCGGCATGAGCGCCGAAGTTCACATTTAACCGGGTTGTTTTCCCCACGGAGACATTTGCTTTTAATTAAGGGACGATACGTGAGCGCTACCAGAAATCTAATCCAGAGTCCGGTAGAAAGGAGTTACTATATAAAATAGAGTTCTAAAGGAGTGATTCTCGCTCCTGATAACATTCAGCCTCTCTGTAATCATTTATAGGGCGGTAATGGAAGAAGGGAAGACTATTTCAAATGAGTATGACCCTTGCCTTCTTTCCTCTCTCCATCCTCACAAAGGAAGGAGGAGACGCTTTGGGTTCCTTCATCCCCACAGACAATGCAGAGAAAGGTAAGGTTGCCAGAACGGGCTCTGAGATTCCCCTTTGGAGGATTATTCTCAGGGCCTCGGGGCAGCAATGCAGGATCAGGCCAATGGCCCATCTAGTCCAGCATCCTGTTCTCACAGTGGGAATCTCTCATTTGGACTACTGCAATGCGCTCTACGTGGGGCTACCTTTGAAGGTGACCCGGAAACTACAACTAATCCAGAATGCGGCAGCTAGACTGGTGACTGGCAGCGGCCGCTGAGACCACATAACACCGGTCCTGAAAGACCTACATTGGCTCCCAGTACGTTTCCGAGCACAATTCAAAGTGTTGGTGCTGACCTTCAAAGCCCTAAACAGCCTCGATCCTGTATACCTGAAGGAGCGTCTCCACCCCCATCGTGGAGCTCCGAGGGTCTTCTGGCAGTTCCCTCACTGCAAGAAGTGAGGTTACAGGGAACCAGGCAGAGGGCCTTCTCGGTGGTGGCACCCGCCCTGTGGAACGCCCTCCCATCAGATGTCAAAGAGAACAACAACTACCAGACTTTTAGAAGACATCTGAAGCCAGCCCTGTTTAGGGAAGCTTTTAATGTTTGGTGGATTTTAATATTTTGTTGGAAGCTACCCAGAGTGGCTGGGGAAACCCAGCCAGATGGGCAGGGTATAAATAATAAATTTATTATTATTATTATTATTAACCTGAAAGCCCCGAGCTCGCTCTGCTTCCCCTCCTCGCGTCACCGTGGACAGGCTTACTTTGCATAGCTGTCAACATTTCCCTTTTTGTGTGGGAAATTCCCTTATTCCGAATAGGATTCCTCGTGAGAAAAGGGAAAGGTTGACAGCTATGTGCTGATCCCTTATTTTCAAATCTGAAAGTTGACAGCTATGATCCACAGTAGTGACCAGATGAATTTATTTATTTATTTATTTATTTATTTATACATACATACATACATACATACATACATACATACCCCGCCCATCTGGCTGGGTCTCCCCAGCCACTCTGGGCGGCTTCCAACAGAAGATTAAAAATACATTAAAACATCAGTCCTAAAAAAAACTTCCCTAAACAGGGCTGCCTTCAGATGTCTTCTAAATGTCAGATAGTTATTTATTTCCTTGACATCTGATGGGAGGGCGTTCCACAGGGCGGGCGCCACCACCGATAAGGCCCTCTTCTGCCTGGTTCCTTGTAACTCCGCTTCTCTCAGTGAGGAAACCACCAGAAGGCCCTCAGAGCTGGACCTCAGCGTCCAGGCTGAACGATGGGGGTGAACGCCCACCCCACTCACACATGAGAACAAAGCTCACCACAGCCAATCGCAAATGAACAACCACACCCTAGGCCAGGCATCGGCAACCTCCGGCCCATGGGCTGGATCCGGCCCATGGAGGCCGTTTTACCGGCCCACGAGCCGCGCCGCCCGCTCGGCGAGTCCGCTGCTCGCTGCGCTAAACCGGTGCCAAGCGGTGCCGGAAATTGCATCTGCACATGCGCAGATACTGAAAATCGCGCCTGTGCATGTCCAGACGCCGAAAATCGCTTCTGCGCAGGCGTGATTTTCGGAATCTGCGCATGCGCAGAAGCGATTTTCTGCGCCATGGACATGCGCAGACGCAGTTTCCGGCATCATGCTGCGCATATCCGGCTCACGGACGCTCTCCATGGGCTTGATCCAGCCCATAGCCGGATAACCTTGCCGACGCCTGCCCTAGGTCAACTCCAACCTTTCGCACCACCAAAGAAACACAAGTGAATAGCAAAGAACCTGTACAAGTGACGCTGACACAAAACCCCACATATATTTTTGTTGTTGTTGTTGTTCAGTCGTTCAGTCGTGTCCGACTCTTCGTGACCCCATGGACCAGAGCACGCCAGGCACGCCTATCCTTCACTGCCTCTCGCAGTTTGGTCAGACTTATGTTGGTAGCTTCGAGAACACTGTCCAACCATCTCGTCCTCTGTCGTCCCCTTCTCCTTGTGCCCTCCATCTTTCCCAACATCAGGGTCTTTTCTAGGGAGTCTTCTCTTCTCATGAGGGGGCCAAAGTACTGGAGCCTCAACTTCAGGATCTGTCCTTCTAGTGAGCATTCAGGGCTGATTTCTTTAAGAATGGATAGGTTTGATCTTCTTGCAGTCCATGGGACTCTCAAGAGTCTCCTCCAGCACCAGAATTCAAAAGCATCAATTCTTCGGCGATCAGCCTTCTTGATGGTCCAGCTCTCACTTCCGTATCCCTGCCAAGAAAACTCCACATATATTATGGTAAGTAAAATAGAAAAATCGCCACCCGACCCCCCCCCACTCACCTCTCCCCCCTCCACCTCTCTCCCCCTTTTCTTCTTGGTGGGGAAGCTTCTGAGTTGCCACATGCTGGGAATCACAGGATGGGAGTTTGCTGTTGCACTCAAGTCCTGCTTGCGACCGACTCCCCATTGGGGCATCTGCTTGGCCACTGTAAGAACCGGATGCCGGGCAAGATGGTCCATCTCAGCTGATGCAACACCTGAGCTTTTCTTCCATTCTCTCTCCCCCTCTCTGCCTCCCACACAACCTCCCCTAAAGTCCTCGTGAAACCCGGGACGCGGATAGCCTTTTGCCTCGTTGCTGGCAGGGCTTCAAAGGCATCCCCCTCCTACCTTGAAGTCGAACATTAAGGACGGCTACAAATGGACTTGAAAGAACAGGAGCCCGAGGCGGGAACCAATTCTGGCGGCATCAATGAATTCTTTGAAGTAATCTATATAATGTGCTCCTAGGTGGACTTAAAGGAGCTTTTCTGGGTGTGTGTGGTTTTTTTGTGTTATTATTTTTATTCCTGAAAGAAGTGGAGTGAAACTAATTGTTGAAGCTTGTAATAATTACCTGCTGTGCAAAAACAGGGATGGGGGTGGGAGAGGAGAGAGGAAAGGGAAATGGGACAAGGGACAAAATGTAAGGTGGATGAGAAGACGTGGATCCAACAATCTCCCTTTTTAAAATTAAAGTAAGAAGATCCAACCTATTCATTCTGAAGGAAATCAGCCCGGAGTGCTCACTGGAAGGACAGATCCTGAAGCTGAGGCTCCAATACTTTGGCCACCTCATGAGAAGAGAAGACTCCCTGGAAAAGACCCTGAGATATTTCAAACCATACAATATTTTTATACAGTGGTACCTCGGGTTAGACAGCATCTTAAAAAGCAGACATCACCTTGCTGACAAAGGTCCGTCTAGTTAAAGCTATGGTTTTCCCAGTAGTGATGTATGGAAGTGAGAGCTGGACCATAAAGAAGGCTGATTGCCAAAGAATTGATGTTTTTGAATTATGGTGCTGGAGGAGACTCTTGAGACTCCCATGGACTGCAAGAAGATCAAACCGATCCATTCTGAAGGAAATCAGCCCGGAGTGCTCACTGGAAGGACAGGTCCTGAAGCTGAGGCTCCAAGACTTTGGCCACCTCATGAGAAGAGAGAACTCCCTGGGAAAGACCCTGATGTTGGGAAAGATGGAGGGCACAAGGAGAAGGGGACGACAGAGGACGAGATGGTTGGACAGTGTTCTTGAAGCTACCAACATGAGTTTGACCAAACTGCGGGAGGCAGTGGAAGACAGGAGTGCCTGGCGTGCTCTGGTCCATGGGGTCACCAAGAGTCGGACACGACTAAACGACTAAACAACAACAACAAGAATTTTTACATACATTATGTTATCTCCTTCCAATTTTTACATTTCCCATACAATTTTTTCCTTTCCCTCCCTTCCCACCCCCCTCCCCAACCCATATCCATTGGAAGGGTTCAAATAATTGTCCTCAGCCATGGGCATAACGTCTTTAATTTCCACCTAATGTATTTTGTTCCAGTAGTTGTTATCCATTGAAGATCCATCTGGTCCTTAGCCTAGTGGACTTGACCCTCCATGTTATTTCCTGTGACTTAACTTCAACAATTTCCGACTAGATAAATTCAAACAAATGATTATTCCAGACCTCTACTGTCCATTTTTCTCGATCTTTCCAACCTAAAGCTATCGTTGCCTTTCCCGCTAGTATCATAGCTTTGAAGGTGAGCTGGTCACCTTTCTCTATGGCCATGTTTCCAAGTATGCCCATTTTGTCATGAGATTGAAGTCTACAGATAGCTTCACTTTAAAAACTTCATTAATAACCCTTAGAATTTTATTCCAAAATTCCCTTGCCTCTGGGCATTCCCAATACATATGGGATGTTAGGACGCCAACAAGTTGACACGCTGAAGAGCAGCAGTCAGTCTGATAAAGCCGAGGTTAAACAGTCCGGGTCAGAAGCCAACCAGTCAGTTCAAGCCAGAAGTCAGGAAGCCAAGGTCAGGATTAAGCCAGGAGTCAGAAAGCCGAAGTCACAAAGCCGAGGTCAGGAGGAAGCCAGGAGTCAGGAAGCCGAAGTCAAGAACACAGGAACCAGGAACAGGATGAGCAGGCACAACCACGTGCTCCAGCACAGCAGTTGCAGGTGCTGGTGAGGGAAGCAGACGGCCTTCCTTAAGTAGCCAGCTCATCACCACGCCTTTTACGAGCTGCAACTGCCTCCAATTGCTCCCTCCGTTTCTCAGCTCTACGCTCTACAGCTGAGATGGGAGGAGGGGAGGGGGCCCTCCGACTCCTCTCCTCACAAGGGCCTGATTCTGGCTCAACTTCTTCCTCCTCCTGTTCTGGCCTTCCCTCTTCCCCATCTGCTTCTTCCTCTTCTGAGGAGTGTCGCCACCAGTCTTCTTCAGGTAAGAATCCCTCCATTTCTCTGGACTCTTCCGTGGTTGCCGCTTCGCCTAGGGGGGCTTGCCACCACTCCTGCTCATCTGGTGCAACCCTGACATGGGAGAACCATCCCGTGGCTTGTTCACAGTGCCAGCATAATCTCCTTTCCACTGTTCCCACAGAAAAAAATTCAGCACGCCATTTTCCTCCCCCCTGTTCGAAGTGGGCGATTCAAGAGGTTGAAGAGGAGGATTATCACAGGGAGCACAGTTTAGTGGGATAAGGCTGCTGGACACGTCTAGAGATAAACATTCATTCCGCATCTAATTTTAAACTGTCTTTACTCCACCCTCAGAATAACTCCAAAGATTATTAGGCCTTTGCAGAAGGTTGAATGTTTGAAGATTCAGCACAGGCAAAAGAAAGAACTTCTTCCCACTCTGCATATCACTAGATCAGGGGTTCCCAAATTTTTGGCGGTTCCATAAACTCATCCCCTGGCCCCCTACAGAGTATTATTCAGAATAGCAGTTTGCATGACCCACTAAGGACAATAATAAAACAAAGCACGAACAATTAATTGCACACTTATTACAAATCCCGTTGGAATTATTTAGTTTAATTAATTCAACAAAACTAAGGCACTTGATGGCAGAAAGTGAGGAGGAATTAAAGAACCTTTTAATGAGGGTGAAAGAGGAGAGCGCAAAATATGGTCTGAAGCTCAACATAAAAAAAAACTAAGATCATGGCCACTGGTCCCATAACCTCCTGGCAAATAGAAGGGGAAGAAATGGAGGCAGTGAGAGATTTCACTTTCTTGGGCTCCATGATCACTTCAGATGGTGACAGCAGTCACGAAATTAGAAGACGCCTGCTTCTTGGGAGAAAAGCAATGACAAACCTAGACAGCATCTTAAAAAGCAGAGACATCACCTTGCCGACAAAGGTCCGTATAGTTAAAGCTATGGTTTTCCCAGTAGTGATGTATGGAAGTGAGAGCTGGACCATCCAGAAGGCTGATCGCCAAAGAATTGATGATGCTTTTGAATTATGGTGCTGGAGGAGACTCTTGAGAGTCCCATGGACTGCAAGAAGATCAAACCTCTCCATTCTGAAGGAAATCAGCCCTGAGTGCTCACTGGAAGGACAGATCCTGAAGCTGAGGCTCCAATACTTTGGCCAACTCATGAGAAGAGAAGACTCCCTGGAAAAGACCCTGATGTTGGGAAAGGTTGAGGGCACAAGGAGAAGGGGACGACAGAGGACGAGATGGTTGGACAGTGTTCTTGAAGCTACCAACATGAGTCTGACCAAACCACGGGAGGCAGTGGAAGACAGGAGTGCCTGGCGTCCATGGGGTCACGAAGAGTCGGACACAACTAAACAACTAAACAACAACAATGCACTTGATCCAGCGATACCAACGTTTCAAAATCTGGTTGTCATTCACACTTCCAGCACACACACACCCCCGCCACCCCTTTGCCCCTAGATAATCCGACTGAGCTCCCCTAAGGATGCCGAAAGTTGTATGGGTGTATGTGTGTGTATGTGTGGCTTTTTTTGGTGTGCGTGTGTTTTGTGCTGTTTTTTGTTTTGTTTTTTCTTTCTGTTTTTTACAGGATGGCATGCAATTTTGTTGCACTTGTATAGCGTTGTGCTTGTACTTGTGCAATGACAATAAATTATCTTATCTTATCTTATCTTATTTCCAGGCACTCTTCAATCAAGGACGTGCATTTTGTGTCCGCGCTCCTTGGCTGGAGAACCGCGTTGCGAAATTTCAACGGATCGCTGAGTTTCGGTTAGCACCTGCTTTCAAAACGTGCAAATTAGGAAGCGTCACCTTTGCACGCAGAAACTTCATCGAATTTCTGCCCTGTCCCTGCGAAAAGGACGGAAAGGGGCATCTTCCCTTCCGCTTCCTTTTCCCGTGGCGACTCATGTTTCTTGCCGGGCCCTGTCAGTCTGAAAAGCCTCTAAGTTACAAGTTTACAAGTTTAACAACCTGCGATAAAGTGCACGACAGAGGGCCAAATCGCTTCACACGTCATTGAAACCCAACCTCTGTCTGTGGCTAGATGGAGGGAACCGTTTTAACAGCTACACCGTGCTGATTAATGATGTGGGAGGAGATCGACAAACACTATCACAAGTCTTTGGAAACGCCGAGGGGCTAATTTGCGTTATTTACTTATTTTGGCTCCTGCTTTCGTTCCCCAACGTGATGCTGTTTCTCTGGCTGAGGATATAAGTGGGGCGGAAACACTTCGGGGATATATGCGAAGAGGAGAGGTGATATTTCAGGTCGTCAGAGCCCAGGTGAAACTTCACACGCCTCTGAAAGGGTTTGAAGTTTGGAACCAGAATTTTGAATCGAGAAATCTGGTGGTTGTGGTGGTTACAGGTGAAACTTGAAAAATTAGAATATTGTGGAAAAGTCCATTTATGTAAGCAATTGTTTTTATTAGCTACTGGAGTTTAATACATGAGATAGACTCATGACATGCAAAGCGAAATATGCCACGCCTTTATTTGTTATAATTGTGATGATTAAGGCGTGCAGCTGATGAGCACCCCAAAGTTGAAATTGTTACTTTGGGGTTCTCATCAGCTGTACGCCATAATCATCACAATTATAACAATAAAGGCTTGACATATCTCGCTTGGCATGTCATGAGTCTATCTCATATATTTGTTTCACCTTTTAAGTTGAATTACTGAAAGAAATGAACCTTTCCACGATATTCTAATTTTTCGAGTTTCACCTGTATATGGGGCTTTCAGGTTAATAATAATAATAATAATAATAATAATAATTTATTATTATATGGGGCTTTCAGGTTAATAATAATAATAATAATAATTTATTATTTGTACCCCGCCCATCTGGCCGGGTCTCCCCAGCCACTCTGGTCGGCTTCCAACAAATATCAAAATACATTAAAATATCACAGATTAAAAACTTCCCTAAACAGGGCTGCCTTCAAGTATTTTCTAAAGGTCATGTAGTTGTTTATTGCTTTGACCTCCACAGGGCGGGCGCCACTACCGGGAAGGCCCTCTGCCTGGTTCCCTGTAGCTTTGCTTCTCGCAGTAAGGGAACTGCCAGAAGGCCCTCGGCGCTGGATCTCAGTGTCAGGTTCAGAGGTTCAGAGACTGCATCTCTTTTATATATATAATAATAATAATAATAATAATAATAATAATAATAATAATAATTTATTATTTATATCCCGCCCATCTGGCCGGGTCTCCCCGGCCACTCTAGGCGGCTTCCAGCATACATTAAAATACATACACATGTTACAGATTAAAAACTTCCCTGAACAATTATTCAATTTCCCTGAATAATTTTATGTTGTGAACCTCCCAGAGATCAACAACAACAACAGAAGAAGAAGAAGAAGAAGAAGAAGAAGAAGAAGAAGAAACAAAATTAAAAATTAAAAAATTCCTTCCAGTAGCACCTTAGAGACCAACTAAGTTTGTTCTTGGTATGAGCTTTCGTGTGCATGCACACTTCTTCAGATACACTGAAACAGAAGTCACCAGACCCTTATATATAGTGAGAGGGTGGGAGGGGTATTACTCAGAAGGGTGGTGGGAATGGGTGATAGGCTGATAGCTGTGGTAAACCTGTTGACGACTGTTAATGACTGCAATTGGTCTTGCAGGAAAAAACAAGGGGAAAATATATAAAGTGGATAACAAGTGTTGGAAATGTAAAGAGAAAGAAGGTACCTTTTTTCACATGTGGTGGGAATGTAAAAGGGTGAAATGCTTTTGGGATATGATATATGGTGAGATTAAGAAAATGTTGAAATATACATTTGCTAAAAAGCCAGAAGCATTTTTGTTGGGAATTATAGGTACCGACATTGCAAGACAAGACATTAAGCTTTTCCAATACGCAGTAACTGCGGCAAGAATCTTAATGGCCCAGAAATGGAAACAAGAACAATTACCGACAATGGAAGAATGGAGAAATTATTGGACTATGCAGAATTGGACAAAATGACGGGGAGAATCCGAGAACAGCGGGACCAGAAGTTCATCAAAGACTGGTCTAAATTTACAGAATACCTAAAAGAATGTACTCAATTGAATACGTTAGTAGGACTGCAAGAGGCGTTGTAGATCAAGGTAGAAATGCTATTGTTAATATGAATTTACAGTGATTAAGGCAGAGAGAGATATAATAACAATGGAAGAAATAAGAAATATAAATTAACATCTAATGCAAATATACATAATTCAATAAAACACTAATATAATAATGTAATATAATAACATACCTCAATATACAATGGAAGTTTTCAAGGAGCAGTGGTCATAAAGTGGTTTTAATATGTAACCACTGCTGTTAGTTATCAGGAACCAGAGCTAAATATACTACTTTCATTGGCCGTCGTGTTGCTCGTTCTTGGTTTCTGTAAGAACACAAGAAGGTTTGAAACAATGGAGACTGGGGTTGCTGGGCACTGTCCCATTTGCCCTGATGGATCGGCCCCACTCCTATATGCAGAAGACATCACCTTCCAGATGATTGTAAAGGGGGGGGACCCTCCTCTCTCAGGATTCTGTCCCTTCACACCCAGTCACTGCTGCATGGAGTTAATTTCCTGATCTTCCAAGGTATCATCTCACATAACCACTGGGCAGCGCTGCCCGTCAACACCTCATTTGTCAGTGGCCAATCCCGCACACCCATCCTCATTAGCAAGCATCACTTCATGCCTTCTCTCGCCTGCTTCCTCCTGATTTCCTTTGCGCTAGAGGCGTCCAGACCTTTCGGAGGAGAAACTCTCATTTCCTTGCATCAATATAGGTCACTTCCTCAGTTCTTGGGAGATGCCTGGTTTCTGTGTGTGTGAAGTTTAAAAAAAATGAAAAGAAAGAGAAAAACGAACAGAAGGAAAATTAGAGAGAGAGAGAGAGAGAGAGAGAGAGCAGAAAAACAAAGCATTCTGCAGCCTCAGTGCAAACATGGAACATATCTAAGTACAGCAAGGATGTCTATAGAAGGATTCGGGAAATGTTTCCATTAGTTAATTTGCTCTATGGCGGCTAACAGATTGAGGATGAATCCTGACAAGACAGAAGTACTGTTTTGGGGGGACAGGAGGCGGGCAGGAGTGGAGGACTCCCTGGTCCTGAATGGGGCAACTGTGCCCCTATAGGACCAGGTGAGCAGCCTGGGAGTCATTTTGGACTCACAGATGTCCATGGAGGCGCAGGTCAATTTTGTGTCCAGGGCGGCTGTCTACCAGCTCCATCTGGTACGCAGGCTGAGACCCTCCCTGCACGCGGACTGTCTCGCCAGAGTGGTGCATGCTCTAGTTATCTCCCGCTTGGACTACTGCAATGCGTTCTACATGGGGCTACCTTTGAAGGTGACCCGGAAACTACAACTATTCTGAGCACAGTTCAAAGTGTTGGTGCTGACCTTTAAAGCCCTAAACGGCCTCGGTCCTGTATACCTGAAGGAGCGTCTCCACCCCCATCGTTCAGCCCAGACACTGAGGTCCAGCTCCGAGGGCCTTCTGGCGGTTCCCTCACTGCGAGAAGTGAAGCTACAGGGAACCAGGCAGAGGGCCTTCTCGGTAGTGGCACCTGCCCTGTGGAACGCCCTCCCACCAGATGTCAAAAAGAAAAACAACTACCAGACATTTAGAAGACATCTGAAGGTAGCCCTGTTTAGGGAAGCTTTTAAAGTTTAATAGACTATTGTATTTTAATATTCTGTTGGAAGCCGCCCAGAGTGGCTGGGGAAACCCAACCAGATGGGCAGGGTATAAATAATAAATTATTATTATTATTATTATTATTATTATTATTATTATTATTATTACTATTAGTACTTAACGGTCTGACAGAGACAGCCTTCTTAGGGGGGGAAAAATCCCATAAACTGAAAGTCTCGGGGGGGGGGGCAGCAATGATCCAGTGGCAAAGATAGTGGCTTTTTGCAATATGCAATTTCGTATCATTTACGAATAAGGCATATGGTTCTTCCAGCCTGTGCTAAAATCTGGGTTACATGAAAATAAAGTTCACAAGATATCAATCAATCAATTTTATTACAGCAAGAGCCAGCAACACAGAACAACATGATTCCAAACAAAAGAATCAGCAACACCACCACAAAGAATCAAAATCCAAAGGGCAGAACAGAAGATCAATGACGCCAAAGGGATTTATAGTGTGTTTTTCAATAAAAGAGATTTACGTTTTCTGGTAGCTAAGGTGCAGAATTTGGCCACAGCATAAGATACTGAGCTCAGAGAGTCTTCCAAAAGAAATTTGCGAAGAATTTCAGGGGTGAATCCCAAGTAGTATTGCAAGCAGGACCAGTGCTGGCAATTTTGGCGCCCTAGGCGAGGGGGCGGGCCATGTGACGTCATTGCGTATGACGCACGTTGCGGAGTGGTGCCCCGTCCCCTGGCCGGCCAGGCGCCCCCCCCCCCCCGCTGCCGCGGTTTGCTTGCTCCACCGCTGGTTGGGGCGGCGGCGGGCGGGGGGCAGGCTGGCCAGCGCCCCCTCCATTTTGGCGCCCTAGGCAATTTCCTAGTTCGCCTAAATGGCCCTGATTGCAAGGGTGTCAATTTTGATAAAAGGGGTAATATAAGTCGAGATCGTTCTTCACTGTAAAGTTCACAGAATAATAGAATGTGAGTAGCAGATTCCACCTTATTGGTCATGCATGGACATAGGCACTCGTGGATAGGTACCCGCAGGAATTTACCGTATAGTACAGCTGTAGGCAGTGCCTCAAAACGGGCTCTGGAAAACACCCATCTATAAGATTCATAGGTAATGGTAGATAAATAAGGGGCAGCTGAAAAGCTGGGCCAAGATTTTAGACACCTGTAATTCTCAGGAAGTAAAGCGCCTTCTGTTTGCAATGCGATGTCAAGGTTCACAAGATATAACACGCCCATGCACACATGATAAGAGAGCAAGGAGATTAAGATTAAGATTTTGGCGTGCCTGGTTCTCAACCCTCCTCCTTTAATCCCCAACAACCACCTTGTGAGGTAGGATAGGCTGAGAGGTAGCGAGTGGCCCAGGAGCACCCAGAAAACGTCATGGCTAAGTGGGTTTTGAATCCAAATTTCTCAGGGGTTAGTTTAAGAGCCTAATGATCTGCCGGCTGAGCTGTCCCAGCTATCACAATTTTTTTTTACTAAATAATAAAATAAATTTCCTCCAACTGTGATCCGAGAGGAATTTCAAAGCTACGGCCGACTTAATATCTGGACAAGGGAACATCCAACTAGTGGATTCATATCCGGACAAGACTAGGACAGTGTTATTTTCCTCAGAAGCACAACGAGAGAGTGGTAAATCCATTAGCCTAAGCACAGGAGGGGAACACGGCCCCTTGAGTTTGGCACTCCAAACCACACAAAGTCAAATTAAAAGAAGATTTTATTAAGAGTAAGAGGAGGAGTGAGGCTGGACGGATCTGTCACTTACAGTGTCTGTCAGGTTCTCCTTTTTCCAATCTTAAATCGAGCTCATCCCATTTAGGCGTGCGTGCAATTTCCCCTCCCCCACCCCACCAAAGGGGAAAAAACTACATGAAATTGTATCTGCATTTTCATGCACATTTATCCAAAGACACATGTTTTTGTGTGCAATTTTGTGTACACATTTCCAAAATCCATTTTCCATAACCCAATGCTCTTCTGGATGCTACTTTCCCATATACTGTGTGTGTGTGTGTGTGTGTGTGTGTGTGTGTGTGTGTGTATTTGGGGGCATGCTCCCGCCAAATGCAGTTTTCGTTGCGGTCAGTTGACAAACTGCATTGCAAGGTGTGAATTTTCTAAGCGTAGCTGCCTTTTGGTTTGCGTGCTGTTTCAGGAAGCGCAGAAAATTCTTTCTTTCTTTATAAAGTTGCTTACCCAAATCCAGGATGGGCTGCAACAATACAGCATACAGTGGTACCTCGGGTTATGAAATATACTCGGAGTCGAGTGTGGATTTCATGCTCTTTATTCAGCTCATAGTAGCGAGGAATGAAAGTTCCCCCAGAATGTCTGCTTTATATACATTATTCACACAATGGGCCCCACATGATTGGCTAATTCCAGGATATTCCTGTAGGCCAATCAGGTTGCGGATTCACTTCCCCCTGGAGCTGGATTGGGTGGCTCCTGTGGACCAATCAGACTGCTGCATTCTGAATCCTATTGTTCTAGGACCATTCAGACTGCTGCATTCTGAATCCTATTGTTCTAGGACCAATCAGACTGCTGCATTCTGAATCCTATTGTTCTAGGACCAATCAGACTGCTGCATTTTGGATCCTATTCAACTCAGTACATAACAGGTTACAAACGCTTCAGGTCACAAACACTTCAGGTTACAGACTCCTCTAACTCAGAAGTAGTGCCTCGGTTTAAGAACTTTACCTCAGGATGAGAACAGAAATCGCACACCAGTGGTGCGGCAACAGTGGGAGGCCCCATTAGCTAAAGTGGTACCTCAGGTTAAGAACGGTTTCAGGTTAAGAACGGATCTCCGGAACGGATTAAGTACGTAACCAGAGGTAAAGGTAAAGGGACCCCTGACCATTAGGTCCAGTCGCGGACGACTCTGGGGTTGCGGCGCTCATCTCGCATTATTGGCCGAGGGAGCCGGCGTACAGCTTCCAGGTCATGTGGCCAGCATGACTAAGTCGTTTCTGGCAAACCAGAGCAGCGCACGGAAATGCCATTTACCTTCTTGCTGTACCTTTTGAACTGCTAAGTTGGCAGGAGCTGGGACTGAGCAATGGGAGCTCACCCCGTCGCGGGGATTCGAACCGCCGACCTTCTGATCGGCAAGCCCTAGGCTCTGTGGTTTAACCCACAGCGCCACCCGCGTCCAGAGGTACCACTGTATAATTCTCAAAACAGATAAAACCGCTGGAATTATAAGACAAGTAAAACCAACATGATGGAATAGAGCAGCACAAATTCAGTAACAGTATGCCCAGCAAGTGTCTCTGAGAAATTGGGACATCCTGTTTTTTCATGGAACAGTATGGAGGCCATTCCTGGGCAAGATATTGCCCTTTAAAAAAGCATTTTTCGGAGCTGCGATCTTGGATGGCAACCTGAAACACATGAAAAAGTGTGTATTTTGGGCTCTGTGAAGCACAGACAGAAAGACACGCATCCCAGTTTTGAGACTCAACGTGTTGGAGGGTTTGCAACAGAGGCAGGTCCCACAAAACAGATCGCCTTAGCTGTCAAAGGCCCCTTAGGCGGGCTTGCATTAAAATGGCAAACCGAAATGAAATTCTCCCCCATCCCCAAGACACAAACAGGAAAAGCTGTGTGGCATGTTAAGAAATTTTAACATTAAAGATCTGTTTTGGAGATAGTGAATCAGGAAGAGGTTTTCCTCCCTCTTTCATAACACCAGAACTCGTGAACATCCAATGAAGGGGAATGTTGGGACAGATTTTTAAAAAGGGCTTGTTCATGCAGCACATAGTTAGACTATGGAACTCACTGCCACAAGAAGCAGTGATGGCTACCAATCTAGATGGCTAACGTGAGGCCTTGGCTGGATTTATGCACACAGAGAATTTGTGAATAGTACCGAGGCAGTATATTTACTCCTGAGTAACTCTTCTGCATATTCCGCTCCTGAGCTCTGGCTTTGAAAACCATCGATCCCTCTGGTGATTCATGAATCCCTGAGATATTAAAATCATCAAGGGACTGGGAGAAACAGGCTGGGTGCGAGGGGAGTGTTAAAATCTTGCTCAGTGGGGCATCAAGGCTGGATGCAAGAATCTCCTGGGCAAAATCCCCCCTCGCCTTTGGGTTATGTGGAAGATCAGACCAGAAGAATGTAACAGGCCCTTCTGGCCTTAAAAAAAACAAATATGGCACTATTTCGAGAATGCGCTGGGAGTTTACTCGCCCACTTCGGAGGCACTTAACCCAGCACATTTGCTGCCGTCTTGAAGATAATTCCACATTTCCAAAGGTGTTTGCTTAGTGTGTGATAGAAGTTGCAGGACATAGTTTCGTGGCAGATGCCCAGCGGATGACCAGGCCTTGCAGTCAGAGGAAAACCCAGACCATATTCACATGAAACATTAAAACACTTGTTGTTGTTTAGTCGTTTAGTTGTGTCCGACTCTTTGTGACCCCATGGACCAGAGCATGCCAGGCACTCCTGTCTTCCACTGCCTCCCGCAGTTTGGTCAGAGTCATGCTGGTAACTTCTAGAACACTGTCCAACCATCTCGTCCTCTGTCGTCCCCTTCTCCTTGTGCCCTCAAACTTTCCCAACATCAGGGTCTTTTCCAGGGAGTCTTCTCTTCTCATGAGGTGGCCAAAGTCTTGGAGCCTCAGCTTCAGGATCTGTCCTTCCAATGAACACTCAGGGCTGATTTCCTTCAGAATGGTTCGGTTTGAGTCCATGGGACTCTCAAGAGTCTCCTCCAGCACCATAATTCAAAAGCATCAATTCTTCGGCGATCAGCCTTCTTTATGGTCCAGCTCTCACTTCCGTACATTACTACTGGGAAGACCATAACTTTAACTAGACAGACCTTTGTTGGCAAGGTGATGTCTCTGCGATCAGCCTTCTTTATGGTCATAAATAGCAGGTCACATATTACACAGTCATTATTTTGAATTATGGTGCTGGAGGAGACTCTTGAGACTCCCATGGACTGCAAGAAGATCAAACCGATCCATTCTGAAGGAAATCAGCCCTGAGTGCTCACTGGAAGGACAGACCCTGAAGCTGAGGCTCCAAGACTTTGGCCACCTCCTGAGAAGAGAAGACTCCCTGGAAAAGACCCTGATGTTGGGAAAGATTGAGGGCACAAGGAGAAGGGGACGACAGAGGACGAGATGGTTGGACAGTGTTCTCGAAGCTACCAACATGAGTTTGACCAAACTGCGGGAGGCAGTGGAAGACAAGAGTGCCTGGCGTGCTCTGGTCCATGGGGTCACGAAGAGTTGGACATGACTAAACGACTAAACAACAACAACAACAATTTATGACCAGCATCTGAAAGTTTATGCCATAATAAGTTTGAAAAAATCATGCCATGGGTTAAGAAGAGAGCGGGAAATGATATACACCAACACTCTTGAGATAACAAAATTAATCACGGCAGTAGATTTTTTACACTAGAGCCACTGCTCTGAGTTACCTTAGCAAACTATCCAATACTAGTTGACTGTAGGCCCGTTAAATTAACGGGCGCTAGGAGTTTGGGGTGCTGGGGGTGGGAAGGGGTTCCCCCCTCCTCTCCTTACTCCCCGGGGGCGGCTGCAGCGGCGGCGGGTGTGCGGCGACCCTCTTCGGCCTCCGGAGCACCGGCGCTCCGCGAGGCGGGTCAATTCAGGCCGCTGGGGAGTGGAGAGGGGCTCCCTCCCCCTTCTTCTTCTTCTTTTTTTTTCCCGGGGGCGGCTGCAGCGGCGGCGGTAGCGGCGGCGGGGATGGGGCGGCCCTCCTTGGCCTCCGGAGCACCGGCGCTCCGCTGGATGGGCCGTCCCAGGCCGCTAGGCCTCGGAGCCCCCCGTTCTGCCCGGCCCCGGATGGCTCTCTGCAACGGCCGCCGCTCGCTCGCACGCCCACGCGCCCTCCAGCCAATCAGCACCCCGCACCTGCTGCCACCCGAAGTCTCTGCGCTCCAATCCCTGTGTCTGTGGGGCACATGCGCAGTAGCACAATCCCACGGACACAGGGACACGACGCAGAGACACTTGGACTTTATTATATAGGATTGTTTAGACAATTTAATGGAATGAACTCAAGCTCATTCCACTCCTTAACATAATCAAGGCCAACACGAGATGCATTATAAACTCCCCGTCACCCCGATCTGGGCTAGGATGGATCTGAACTGACGAAAGCAAGAGAGGAGCGGAAAGTCGCTCTTCGCAGGCGGCTAAGTGCTAACAGTTGCTTGTTTTCTTTGGACCGGGCTGTTCCGGAATCAGCGAGCATTGCAACAAGGAACAGGAACTGAGCTGAAGGCCTGGGGTGCTCGTCAGGATTGGTTTATAATTATGGACCAACATCTTCCCTCTGACAAAACAGCACATGCAGAGGGTGGGGGGGACCCCCTCCAGAGAGTGTGGGTTGGGGGAACGCAAGGGGATGTTCGGACCTGATTGAGTTTTAATTTAACGGAGGCTGGAAGGAATCCGGCTCACTGCAGGCCGACCTTGCAAAAATTTGGCATGCCTTCGCATCCTTGAAAACACACCATTTCCCGTCCACCATTTGCATCTTTGGGGGGGGGGGTTGGGGTGGAGCTCTACAACTCGACCCACCTAAGATGCTGGTCTCTCTCCAAGGGAGGAGGGCAAAAGGATGCCTGAGATGCTGTCTGCTTATCGGCAGACGGTTTAAACTCCTGTTGGCATCTGGGAGTGAGTGTTAGCGAGGGCCGCCGAGTGCGTGAGAACCATCCCGGCCGAAGAAGGTGCTGACAAGACTGTCCTGCGCAGAAGGAAGCGATCTGCGTCTCGGTTTCCATGAGCTCATCAAAATGGACCCATCAGGCATGATGAGGTTTGCAACAGAGGGAAGAGATCGCCCAAGGTCGGCGTCAGTCATCTGATGGGAAAGTTCCCTTGGTAGCTTTAAACCTGGCCGAGGTGGAGAAAGGAATGGCAGATTATCATGGGCTTGGATGTGTGGCCGGAAGGTTCGGTGAATGGTCACAGAAACATAGCTGTCAACCCTCCCTTTTTTTGCAGGAAACTCCCTTATTCCAATGCCCTTTCCCGCTGCTATCCCGGATTGTTGATATCCCTTAAATTTCCCGGATTTCAAAGGAAGCAGCTCCTCTCCCTCCCTGCCGGCCAGGGAGGCTCCTCAGCTGCATTGCTCGGCTGCCAACAAGGAGTCTGAGACCGACTGGGGGCGGAGCTTGCATGCCTTGTGCAGCCAGACCCTCACGTCCAACCAGCCAGCCAGCCTGCCTGTCGTCTATGCGCTCGCTCTTATGCTCACCCGTTCGCGCGCAGCCTCTGGAGCGCAGGGTGGCGAGGCTACTTGGTGCCATTGCACTGCCCTCGTGGCATCCCTTATTTTCAAATCTGAAAGTTCGAAAAAATCCCTTATTTTCAAATCCGAAAGTTGACAGCTATGCACAGAAATCGGACAGTGAAAAGTATTTGAACATACATGCCTTACAAGCCTAAGGGACGCGGGTGGCGCTGTGGGTTAAACCACAGAGCCTAGGGCTTGCCGATCGGAAGGTCACCAGTTCAAATCCCCGTGATGGGGTGAGTTCCCATTGCTCGGTCCCTGCTCCTGCCAACCTAGCAGTTCGAAAGCACATCAAACTGCAAGTAGATAAATAGGTACCGCTCTGGTGGGAAGGTAAACGGTGTTTCCGTGCGCTGCTCTGGTTCGCCAGAAGCGGCTTAGTCATGCTGGCCACATGACCCGGAAGCTGTACGCCGGCTCCCTCGGCCAGTAATGCAAGATGAGCGCCGCAACCCCAGAGTCGGTCACGACTGGACCTAATGGTCAGGGGTCCCTTTACCTACCTTACAAGCCTTCAAAGGCCCCCTCTGATACAATGCACCACTGACAATTTTCGTAGAACTGTTGGGAACTTCTGGAGAAGTCCTCTTTTCGTACTGCTTTCAGTTCCCTCGTCACAGCAGCTTGGATGTGTGAAATGTTGGAGAATCTGTGCCCTTTCAGTGCGGATTTCAGTTTTGGAAAAAGAAAGAAATCCGGTGCGGCCAGATTGGGAGAATATGGAGGGTGGAACAACTCAGCAACCTCAGTAACAATTTCATGCGGAATATGCCATTCTTCCGCGATTATTCAGACGAACAAACGCCAATCCCACATCAGTAACTCACGAACTCTGTCGACATTTGCTGGCGTTCTGCTCGTCGACAGTCTCCCAGACCGAGGGTCATCTACGATGGTTTGCCACCCTTCACGGAAACGCTTAAACCACACATACACTGTCTTTTGAGCTACAGCTTCATCTCCGTACACAATTGTCAGCATTTCGTGGGTTTCCGATGCTGATTGTATGTTCGAATATTTCTCGCTGTCTGATTTCTGTGACCATTCACCAAACTTTCCGGTCACACCTTGTAAATGCGTTTATAGCTGGTCTCCTTGTGCAACCAGTAACTGACTATGGTTTGTTCCATCTGCTTTAATCCTGAGTATGCACTATACCTTTAAAGCCCATTCAAGGCACATTCCTTGCCTCAAAGAATTCTGGGTACTGTAGTTCATGAAGGGCTGCTGGGAACTGCAACACTGTGACGGGTAAACTACAGTGCCCAGAGGGGAAGAATGTGCTCCGAATGTGCTTTCAAAGTGTATCGTGTACACCAGGCATCCCCAAACGCAACCCTCCAGCTGTTTGGGGGACTACAACTCCCATCATCCCTGACCACTGGTCCTGTTAGCTAGGGATCATGGGAGTTGTAGTCCCAAAACATCTGGAGGGCCTGGTGTGCACAGTTGTCCTTAAGGGTCAAAAAGCAGCTCGCCTGATCTTCCCTGCAAGGAGGGATCGGACAGGAATTTGGTTTGGCTTTGCTTTTTAAGGCAGATCTAACCAATTCACGTGGGTCTAAACCACAGAGCCTAGGGCTTGCCGATCAGAAGGTCGGTGGTTCAAATCCCCGCGACGGGGTGAGCTCCCGTTGCTCGGTCCCAGCTCCTGCCAACCTAGCAGTTCGAAAGCATGTCAAAGTGCAAGTAGATAAATAGGTACCGCTCAGGCAGGAAGGTAAACAGCGTTTCCGTGCGCTGCTCTGGTTCGCCAGAAGCGGCTTTGTCATGCTGGCCACATGACCTGGAAGCTGTACGCTGGCTCCCTCAGCCAGTAAAGCGAGATGAGCGCCACAACCCCAGAGTCGTCCGTGACTGGACCTAACGGTCATGGGTCCCTTTACCTTTAACCAATTCGCAGTTCAGAGAACAAGATGTGAGCCAAGACACAGGTGAGCTTTGAAATTCACATTGCTGCAAATTTCGCGATGCAGGGACTATGACTCCCATCATCCATAGCTAACAGGACCAGTGGTCAGGGATGATGGGAGTTGTAGTCCCAAAACAGCTGGAGGGCTGAGTTTGGGGATGCCTGGCTTAGGGCCTCATCAAACCTAAATCCAGCCCTGAACATGCCACCCTTCAGAAGTTGCTGGACTACAACTCCCATCGTACCTGACCAAAAGCCACACTCTCTGGGGCTGATGGGAGTTTGCCTATTTCTTCCATCTGGTCCGATATTTTGGGCGCATCTGTAACTCACCTGAAAGGCTAACCCTTCCACTTCGTGCATTTTCCTGATGCCAGGACAATAGGCAAGGACCAGAAGTTCAGGAGCTGGGAGACCATAAGTCCAGCTTCGATCTCCGAAACTTCAAAGCCCCCGGCGAGAGAGAGCAACTTTGAACTTGGCATCCTGACAGATTGCTGCTGCTGCTGCTGCTGCCGCCACCGCATTCCGACACAGCAACCTCCCCAGAAGCCAGCAGGGGAGCCCAGAGGGTTGGCAGTGGCAGAGAGATGCTTTTCAAAGCAAAGGGTTCCTTCTGCACAGCGTGACACAGACACGGAGGAACGGCAAGATGAAAGCTCGGCGCGGCTATTGCCGACTCCTGCATTAAGGAGAGCTCTTAATGAACTCGTTGCTGGCGTTGGGGAACGTGGACGGCGAAGGGCCTCTGACAGCTTTACGGTTGGGGAAGATGAGATGCTGGGGTATTATTATTTTATGGTGCAAACTCCCAAATGAATAAAATGCCCCTTGCATTGGAGTGTTGGCTCCGATCATCTTCAGAGCTGAAATGGGTCAGAGGGGACTTTTTTTAAGAAAACCAAAAAAAAGGAAAGAAATACTCCTCATTTAAATCCGCTTGCAATAATTGACATTCTTGCTCTCCTCATTTCCTTATATGCGGGCGTATATGTATGAAACGGGAGTTGCTGTGCTCTGGAAACAGGCCATCATATTAAAATACATGCTGTCAGGTCCGCGTTGCGGTTGCTCACGAGTAACGACAAAGTCCGTCTTGTCTATATACAAGTTTATTGTAGAAACTATTTACAGTGCTGAGCTGGTGAAAGCATGACTGCCTCAGTCGCTAGCAGAATCCGGGAGTGCCGGTTTCCGGCTGCGACCCCAGCATAAGAAAGCGAGATGAGCGCAGCAACCCCATAGTCGCCTTTGACTGGACTTAACCGTCCAGCGGTCCTTTACCTTTTACCTATGAAGACAATGTGGTCTCCTTTCATTGCCAAGCACAGGCCTGAGACGTCTTCTAAGTGCCCTAGCTTCCTCCTGCAACAATGAACTGCTGGCAATAAATTACACCCAAACTAAGGTCTTGGTTTTTAACAAAGCAAGAACCGAGCATCATTGGCAAATCAATGGACACCAAACTGAGCAGGTTACCTCCTATAAATACCTAGGAGTATGATTAAATGGGCCCAAGATGTGGGACATCCAATTATGTTAAAAGATTGGGAAACTCTCTGGAATGTCAATATGAAGTTCACAGCTAGTTACAACATAAGGGAAAACATGATGAAAATGGCCCACAGATGGTATCTTACCCCTTTCCAGACTGGCGAAAATGTATAAAAACCTTGCGAATGCTTGCTGGAGGTGTGGAGGGAATAACGGAGATATGATGCACATGTGGTGGACATGTAGTAAGATTAAGAAATATTGGGGAACAATATACGATGAATTAAAAAAGATGATGGGAATCACTTTTACTAAAAAACCGGAGGCATTTCTTTTAAGCATTCTAGACAAGGACATTCCAAAATCGCTAAGGGAGCCGTTTCTATATGCCACGGCAGTGGCCCGAATCTTGATAGCCAAAAATTGGAAAGATCAAGAAACTCCCAGGATTACAGACTGGCAGAGTAAATTACAGGAGTTCGCAGAATTGGTTCAATTAACAAATACACTCAGAGGAAATTCCAAACAAAAATTCGCAGAAAAATGGGACAGTTATTGAAGATACGTACAAAAATATATCAAAAATCACATACCCATGCCAGCATTCGAGGGTTAAAAGAAGGATAAATGGATAGAAGACCTAGGTAAAATGTTCCGAGAATGTAGTGGAAATTTACTGATGAAGAATGAATTATTTGTGTACATTCAAACTTAAAAATATATATACAAGGGGAGATGACAGTAAGTCACATTTGAAAAACTAATAGTTTGGATTGATATGTGAAAAAAAAATATTTTATTTTATTGTGTGTGTGTGTGTGTGTGTGTGTGTGTGTGTGTGTTGGGTGTGTAGGGGTGAGGGAGCAAGTTTGGGTTTCTATCTTTCCTTTTCTTTTCAATAAGAATGAAAATTTTAATATATACATATACATAAATAGAAATAACAAAAAATAACACAAATAGACAAATGTTGTGGTATGCAAATTGTCTTTATTCAACTGTACTTAATTTTATTTTGTAAAAATTGTGATATGACAACCTATGTAAGGAGGTTGAGGAGGATTTAAAGAACCTCTTAATGAGGGTGAAAGAGGAGAGTGCAAAATATGGTCTGAAGCTCAACATCAAAAAAACTAAGATCATGGCCACTGGTCCCATCACCTCGTGGCAAATAGAAGGGGAAGAAATGGAGGCAGTGAGAGATTTTACTTTCTTGGGCTCCATGATCACTGCAGATGGTGACAGCAGTCACGAAATTAGAAGACGCCTGCTTCTTGGGAGAAAAGCAATGACAAACCTAGACAGCATCTTAAAAAGCAGAGACATCACCTTGCCGACAAAGGTCCGTATAGTTAAAGCTATGGTTTTCCCAGTAGTGATGTACGGAAGTGAGAGCTGGACCATCAAGAAGGCTGATCGCCGAAGAATTGATGCTTTTGAATTATGGTGCTGGAGGAGACTCTGGAGAGTCCCATGGACTGCAAGAAGATCAAACCTATCCATTCTTAAAGAAATCAACCCTGAGTGCTCATTAGAAGGACAGATCCTGAAGTTGAGGCTCCAAGACTTTGGCCACCTCATGAGAAGAGAAGACTCCCTGGAAAAGACCCTGATGTTGGGAAAGATGGAGGGCACAAGGAGAAGGGGACGACAGAGGACGAGATGGTTGGACAGTGTTCTCGAAGCTACTAACATGAGTCTGACCAAACTGCAAGAGGCAGTGAAGGATAGGCGTGCCTGGCGTGCTCTGGTCCATGGGGTCACGAAGAGTCGGACACGACTGAACGACTGAACAACAACAACAACCTATGTAATTGTTTTTTCTTTCTGTTTAATATAAAAACATGCAATATAAATTAAATATTTTTTAAAAAAATACCTAGGAGTAATCTTTCAATCATTTGGGAAGTCCGAAACAAAGTTTGCCGCTGCAAATGCTCGAAGGAACACTGGAGCACTCCTCTTCTTTTTCTATGCTAAAGGTGGCCAATATTTACCTGCAGCCATGCAACTTTTTGCTGCTAAAGTAATGGCTGCAGAAACCCAGGGCTCCCTTGGAGGGGATGGGAGCAAGCAAGGCTCCATTTGGGGGAGATGGGCTGGTGGAGGAGCCAGGGCAAGATGGAAGAGCTCCCCCCCCCCTTGAAGCTTAATGCCAAGCCCTCGGAGATAACCCCAATGTACCCGGTCGGGTCTCACGGAGCGAGAGGAACAGAAGTTTAACATTATGGGCAATATTTCTATATTAAATCCCTCTCCCCCAGCCCATACAATAGCTCGGTTTAAGGATAATTCAATCCATAAATCTTATCTCTGCTTACCTCCATTTTCAGCCCTGCGCGCGGACTTTTTTTTGTTTTATTTTAAGCTCCTCCACATCTGGTAGAAATCTACGCCCAGCCTAACAGCTGCTCAAGGGTCTGATCCAAAACTCAGATAATAACTCAGAAAGCTTTTTGTCGAGCTGTGATGGCGAAGTGCTCGTGGAGGGGAGATCTCTCCTGCCCCGGCTGCAATCGAGAGCAAGACGTGGCAGGCCAGGGATCGGGAGCCTGTGGCAGCCCAGTGGTGGTTGGACGCTCAGTCCCATCAGCCCCAGCCGGCAGGGCTGGTGCAATGCGCTCTACATGGGGCTACCTTTGAAGGTGACCTGGAAACTGCAATTAATCCAGAATGCGGCAGCTAGACTGGTGACTGGGAGCAGCCGCCGAGACCATATAACACCGGTCCTGAGACATTGGCTCCCAGTACGTTTCCGAGCACAATTCAAAGTGTTGGTGCTGACCTTTAAAGCCCTAAACGGCCTCGGTCCAGTATACCTGAAGGAGCGTCTCCACCCCCACCGTTCAGCCCAGACACTGAGATCCAGCGCCGAGGGCCTTCTGGCGGTTCCCTCACTGCGAGAAGCTACAGGGAACCGGCAGAGGGCCTTCTCGGTAGTGGCGCCCGCCCTGTGGAACACCCTCCCAACAGAGGTCAAAGCGATAAACAACTACCTGACATTTAGAAAATACCTGAAGGCAGCACTGTTTAGGGAAGTTTTTAATCTGTGATATTTTAATGTATTTTGATATTTATGGAAGCCGCCCAGAGTGGCTGGGGAGACCCGGCCAGATGGGCGGGGTACAAATAATAAATTATTATTATTATTATTATTATTATTATTATTATTATTATTATTATTATTATTATCATCATCATTCAAGGACACATCCCAGCCAGGCAGATACACTCAAGGAGGGCGCCAAGCAGGGCTGGTGAGGGGTGTGGTCTAGAGAGAGGGGGCGTGGCCTGCGGGAGAAGCCTGGGGGCCAGGCAGAGAGACATCGAGGGCCACATTTGACCATACGGCCTGTGCTTCCCATGGGCATCTGGTTGGCCATGGTGAGAAGAAGAGGGTTTGGCCTGATCCAGCGGTCAGGCTCACCTTGTATTCTCCTAAAGCAAAAAGGCCCATCTGAATAATCTAGCAGGAAGATTCCCGGTCAATATGTCTTGTGTCTTCTTCTTTGGCGATCACTCATAGTCAAGTAAGGTTGTCTTCCATAAACACTGTTTTTACAGTGAGTCCGTAAGTGACTGTGGAGGCCAATTCTGGATCCACACATCCTTCCACAGTGGGGACATTGGTTTCCGGGTGGGAGTTGATCACGGTGAGGGTTTGCCAAGCGTGCCTTCCTCTTAGCACGTTTCTCCCTTTCGTCCTGAGTTCGAGTGTCTTCAAAGCCCATGACACCTTTGGTAAAGGCAGTTCTCCAATTGGAGCACTCGCAGGCCAGTGTTTCCCAGTTGACAGAGTTTATACGACATTTTTTGTAGATTTGCCTTGAGAGAGTCTTTGAACCTCTTTTGCTGACCACCAGCATTACGCTTTCCATTTTTAAGTTGGGAATAGAGCAGTTGCTTTGGAAGACGATAATCAGGCATGACCAGTCCAACGAAGTTGATGTTGAAGAATCATCGTTTTGAGTAAGCAGGCTTTAGCATGGTAGCGACTTGACACCCAATTAATTACTTCAGCACACTCAGTTCTCCTCACAGGCTCTGAGAAGGCGATAATGTTTGGGCGGGGGGAGGTTTGGCATCCATCTGTCTCGAGAGACAACGGAGGAGTGAACCTTCTGGGATGGAGTCAAACCATGGGAGAGTTACAGCACCTGCTGTGGCTGTAGAGACCAATGCAGGAGAAACATGTTTTGTTGCAGCTGGGGCAGATGAAGGAGTCCGGTTGTGCTGCTGCAGATGCACCACGGTGCTTCTTCTCTCAGTGTGGTGTAGTGGTTAAGAGCGGTAGACTCGTAATCTGGTGAACCGGGTTCGTGTCTCCGCTCCTCCACATGCAGCTGCTGGGTGACCTTGGGCTAGTCACACTTCTTTGAAGTCTCTCAGCCCCACTCACCTCACAGAGTGATTGTTGTGGGGGAGGAAGGGAAAGGAGAATGTGAGCCGCTTTGAGACTCCTTCGGGTAGTGATAAAGGTAAAGGTAAAGGGACCCCTGACCATTAGGTCCAGTTATGTCCGACTCTGGGGTTGCGGTGCTCATCCAGAACCAGAGCAGCGCACGGAAACACTGTTTACCTGTTTATCTACTTGCACTTTGACGTGCTTTCGAACTGCTAGGTGGGCAGGAGCTGGGACCGAGCAACAGGAGCTCACCCCGTCGCGGGGATTCGAACCGCCGACCTTCTGATCAGCAAGCCCTAGGCTCTGTGGTTTAACCCACAGCGCCACCTGGGTAGTGATAAAGTGGGATATCAAATCCAAAGGGATTCCCACACGGCGGAGTGAATATTGTCAACCTTCACGTCAAATTTGCAGACATCTGACCGGCCTTGCAGGTAGATTCCCGGTTGAGATGTCTTGTGCGTTTCCTTCTGAGCAAGCAAGTTTTGGCATGGTAGCGACTTGACACCCAATTAATTACTTCAGCACACTCCATTCTCCTCGCAGGCTCTGAGAGAGGTGATAATAGGCCCCAATTAAAAAGACTCCACACTCCTTTTTCCTCAGCCAATTTCCCCCAGGTAACTTTCCTCGGAGTGGCTGCAGCTTGGCAGTTCCCCAGCCAAGGAGCTTGTACTTTTATTAGCATTGCTGGAAAGAAATTGCCCCTCTGAAGCCGCATCGAGACATCTAAACACGTACGCCCACAGAGCACGTGTCTTTTCCTTCTGCTTAGAAAGAGCAAATGCCACCAAGTGGCAGGATTAAAAGAGGAGCACCCTTCCTGCCTCGCTTCGCCTCTTTCCAGAAGCCGCAGAAAAAAGGGCAACAAACAGTTTGCCATTAAGGAAAGTTTTGCAGGACGAAAATAGAGAAGGAGAAAAGGGACTTCCTAGCTGCCAAGATCTGCATTTGGGGCAAGTCCTCTTTGGTGAGAGAACCTCAGCAGAGATTTAAAATCACAAAATAGGCAGCAAAGTAAAGCCTGGAAATTGTTGTTGTTCAGTCGTGTCCGACTCTTCGTGACCCCATGGACCAGATCCTTCACTGCCTCTCGCAGTTTGGCCAAACTCATGTTAGTAGCTTCGAGAACACTATCCAACCATCTCATCCTCTGTCGTCCCCTTCTCCTTGTGCCCTCCATCTTTCCCAACATCAGGGTCTTTTCCAGGGAGTCTTCTCTTCTCATGAGGTGGCCAAAGTACTGGAGCCTCAGCTTCAGGGTCTGTCCTTCCAGTGAGCATTCAGGGCTGATTTCCTTCAGAATGGATAGGTTTGATCTTCTTGCAGTCCATGGGACTCTCAAGAGTCTCTTCCAGCACCATAATTCAAAAGCATCAATTCTTCGGCGATCAGCCTTCTTTATGGTCCAGCTCTCACTTCCGTACATTACTACTGGGAAAACCATAGCTTTAACTATACGGACCTTTGTCAGCATGGTGATGTCTTTGCTTTTTAAGTAGATCTTTAAAATATGCCCTTGTGAGTTCCAAAACTTCCCTCTTTCCTTAGAGTAGAAAAAGACCACACATTCGGTAAGTTTAAAATGGTTTACTTACAAAATCTCCAAAGGTCAGGTTCATGTGCTTTTCCATACAGCATTCGGGAAATGTTGCACAGGCAGTAAAACGTGGCTTAGTTCAGTGTTTCCCAACCAGTGTGCCTCCAGATGTTTTGGGACTACAACTCCCATCATCCCTCGCTAGCAATACCAGTGGTCAGGGATGATGGGAATTGTAGTCCCAAAACATCTGGAGGCACACTGGTTGGGAAACACTGGCTTAGTTAGAGTGGTGAAAGTTCTAGAATTATTGGTCTAGGAACTAAAGAATGGCTTATGAAAGCCATGCAGCTGGGCTGGAGCAACCAGCTTAGCCTCTTCACATGCTGAGCTTCACAAGTAGACTGGAAGGGGGGACAACAACTTGATTACCTAGTTCTTCTGAAGGTGAGCCAAGCCTGGCAGGAGAGCTTACTCTGTGGTCTTAACCCCTTCATGCATCAAGTAGACTTAAGCATGATGGTTATACGAAGCCGGTTATCCCACACAGAGTGCAGAGCTGGGCAAGTGAGGGATGCAGCCTCGGGAAGAACCAGGTGGAGAGGCCGGGAAGGTCAGTTTTGGCAGGTGGGCCCAAGGTTGCAGTCTTTTTAGGAGCATCTGATTGGTCACTGTGAGAACAGGAGGCTGGACTAGATGGGCCATTGGCGTGATCCTATAGGGCTCCTCTCATGTTCTTAATCAAATGAGGTGGCCATCAAACTCTGGCCAAGAAGTCCTGAGCAGAGGTGTTCCTGGTCACCATCCAGCTGCCCAAAATATATTCTTCTTCCATGGCAGGTACCGTATTTTTCGCTGCATAAGACGCACTTTTTTCCTCCTAAAACGTAAGGGGAAATGTCTGTGCGTCTTATGGAGCGAATGTGTGGTCGATCGCTGGCTCCCTTTTCGGCCCCGCCCCCTTGCCCAGGCCTCCATTGTTGAATGTTCTGCAGACGGAGGCTGTTTGTTTCCCCAGCGACATGGGACTGGCTGATTAGATTATCTGCCTGGAAACTGTAGAAATGGCTCCCTTTCCTTTCCTAAAGAAGTTGCAGAACTGTGAGTTGAACCCCATAAAAACAGGATTTGCAAAGTAAGCTCAACAACTTTGAGATGATCCTCAAAAAAGGGGGGTTTTCCCCTTTGCAAAAGAAGCTGCACAACTTTGAGCTGACCCTCAAAAAAATGGGCATTTCCCCCTTTGCAAAAGAAGCTGCACAACTGTGATCCCAAAAAAATTGAGCTTTCCCCCTTCCCTCCTCTAAAAACTAGGTGCGTCCTATGGTCAGGTGCGTCTTATGGAGCGGAAAAGGGTATGTCATTAGCTCCAAAACCAACATCTGCTCCACTTGAGGGAGCCTTGCTGCTGATCTTCCCCTAATACCTCACACCAAATGCTTCTCTTGCTGTTATTTTTCTAAGACAAAACAACATTCAGTCTAGCTGTCTGTCATCACTGCAGATTTCTGGGCTTTTCACGACCGCGTCCCTAATCTCTCGAAGCCAGAGGTCTTGGATTTAAGTCGATCTCATCCCCTCCGACTTCCAAGGCAATAAATTGGCTTCAAGCACAGCGCCCCGGGCTTCTCCGGGCTGAAGACCAGGCTGTCAGAGCCGGAGAAGAGAGTCACGGCCTCCCTGGTCCACGGTTCCCCCGCTGAGCCGCCCCAGCCCCAGCAAAGGACGACGGGCTGGAAATTTGCCTGGGAAACCTCTCTTGCTTCCAGCCAAGGCCGGAACCGGGGGTGGGGGGGGTGGGGACTCATAAATCATTGGCAAGTGAAGAGTTATGAGTTTCCTCAGACAAACACCGCTAATTGCCGGGGTTCTGCCAGTGAGCGTGACGCCATTGAGGGCTCGGGTGTGCAAGGAGGCTGGGAATGGACGGGCTGAAACTTATGTTTACGTATGTTCCAACATGTCCCTCATTTCGGCTCGTGTGTATCAGCAAAGGGCATCTTGTCAATGGAGCGTGCAAAACTGGGTGGTCTCTGCTGCCCACGTCGCACGTTGTGACACATCCACCTCGGATTAGGAGCCTTGGAAGCTGACTTCTGCTCTGACTCCACAGCTGGTGGCAGGAAGGACATCAGAAAAGCCCTGCTGGCCCTACTAAACATCTTCCAAGACAATAATGCCCACTTACACCACAAAGAACTCATAACCCACCTACTTTCAGCAGCCAGAAACATCATAACCAGACACTGGAGAGACCTGTCAGGAGTAAGCAGGAACCAATGGTACCGAACCATAGCTGTCAACTTTCGGATTTGAAAATAAGGGATTTTTTCAAACTTTCAGATTTGAAAATAAGGGATGCCGCGAGGGCAGTGCAATGGCACCAAGTAGCCTCGCCACCCTGCACTCCAGAGGCTGCAGGAGAGCGAAAGAGAGAGTGCGTAGACGGCAGGCAGGCTGTCTGGTTGGGCGTGAGGGTCTGGCTGCACAAGGCATGGAAGCTCCACCCCCAGTCGGTCTCAGACTCCTTATTGGCAGCCGAGCAACGCAGCTGAGGAGCCTCGCTGGCCGGCAGGGAGGGAGAGGAGCTGCTTCCTTTGAAATCCGGGAAATTTAAGGGCTATCAACAATCTGGGATAGCAGCGGGAAACGGCATTGGAATAAGGGAGTTTCCCGCAAAAAAAGGGAGGGTTGACAGCTATGGGCAGGAAGGACATCAGAAAAGCCCTACTGGCCCTACTAAACATCTTCCAAGACAATAATGCCCACTTACACCACAAAGAACTCATAACCCACCTACTTTCAGCAGCCAGAAACATCATAACCAGACACTGGAGAGACCTGCCAGGAGTAAGCAGGAACCAATGGTACCGAACAGTATGGGAAACAGCCTTACTAGAAAAATTAACCAATAAACTGAAACTGACACGGGGACAAATAGAAGAAGATGCCTTCACCCCGGTTTGGCTCCCCTTTATCACACACACAGCCCAACAAGATAATGAGTGGCCGCTGGGACCACATAACACCGGTCCTGAGAGATCTACACTGGCTCCCAGTACGTTTCCGAGCACAATTCAATGTGTTGGTGCTGACCTTTAAAGCCCTAAACGGCCTCGGTCCAGTATACCTGAAGGAGCGTCTCCACCCCCACCGTTCAGCCCGGACACTGAGATCCAGCGCCGAGGGCCTTCTGGCGATTCCCTCACTCCAAGAAGCGAAGCTACAGGGAACCAGGCAGAGGGCCTTCTCGGTGGTGGCGCCCGCCCTGTGGAACGCCCTCCCAGCAGAGGTCAAAGCAATAAACAACCACATGACCTTTAGAAAACACCTGAAGGCAGCCCTGTTCAGGGAAGCTTTTAATCTATGATATTTTAATGTTTTGTTTTTTCATATTTGCTGGAAGCCGCCCAGGGTGGCTGGGGAGACCCAGCCAGATGGGCGGGGTACAAATAATAAATTATTATTATTATTATTATTATTATTATTATTATTATTATTATTATTATTATGACAAAAATCCACCAACAGCATACAAATCAATATGGCTAACCTGATCCAAAACACCCACCCACCCCACTCACACAGGAAACCAAAGACCACCACAGCCAACCACAAATGAACAAGCACACCCTACGCCAACCCAGACCTCTCTCACCACCAAAGGAACACAAGCAAACAACAGAGAACCTGCACAAGCAACGCTGACACCAAACCCTACATATATTAAGTAAAATAGAAACATGCCTATAAGGTCTAATCAACTCTTTAGTATGGACCAGTAATAATATATCTTTGACATGACTTAACCGTCCACGAGTCCTTTACCTTTTGCCTTTTGTTACTGCAGAGCCTGTCTCCAAGAAGTGTGCCGCAGCCATTGCTGCCGCGATGCGTTCCTTGGAGGCTGGATCTGGCCCCCCTGTGCCTCCTACCACCCAAGGCAGTCGCCTTCCCCTGCCCCTTGGGTGAGCCGGCCATGGCTCTTGTGATCTGAGGCAGAACTGAAAGCCGAAAGATGGGAATCAACCCTCGGGGACATTCTGGCTTGAAGCTTCATCATAGATTCCATTTTATTTCCCTCAACATTCCCACTTTGAGAGACTGTTTTGTTTTGGGGTTTTAAGCAATCAGCCACCGGAGAAGAGGAAACAAAACTCCGTAGGGAGAAATGTTGGGGTGTTTCCTCAGGGACAGGAGCAAGCATGTATCTTGAGGGCTTTGGTTTGCTCAGTCATGAGCCGATAAGCTAGGAGTAGTCTGCCACCTCATGGTTCTATGGGGGGGAAATCAATTTATGCAATCCACGATGCTTGCTGAAAGAGGTCCTGAGTTTCTCTTCCATTTTTCTCTTTCAATAAGTGGAGATTATTATTATTTTATCCCAGCCAGTATCTGAACATTTTTCAAATTGTTCTGATATATACAAATGTTTTGAGGTGTGCAATGGGCATAATTTTATTCATAGATGTGCAACTGTTTTCATGTATGCATGCAATTGTTTTGTCAAAGGGTTGTTGTTTTTACCGTATTGTGAAATTGCTTCAAGAGGCATCACAGAAAGCAGTTCATAAATGAAATATATAAATAACAAGACATTAATATTAATATTAGTCAAGCCCCTTCAACATATCATTTTTGACCCCTACGAAAAACTCCTCCGTCTAGGCACGCCTAACCAGACACGTAATTTTATTATGTCTGTTTGCCTTCAAAGTTCCTTGATTTTATCTGCATTTTGATCATTTTATTATGTCTGCTTGTTTGGAGAGTCTGTCGGTTTTTATCTACGGTTTGGTAACTTTATTATGTCTGCTTGTTTTGAAAGATTGTTATCGTCATTTTCTCGTGCATATTTTGTATTATTTTTATGGAAACTGAGTTTGAGGGTTTGTGTGTAAGAGAGTTTGATGATGCAGCACAAATAACTTGTTAAAACTACAAAATATTTGACCTTCCCTCTGAATTGTAATTCTGGGAGGAGTACCTAGAGATCTCTACTTATTTGTTTATGGATTTATACAGGCATCTATATATATAAAAATGTTCCCATTGCGTGTTTGTCCGAAACACCCTTGCTGCGTAACCGCTGGACCAAATCGCATCAAATTTGGACACAGTGTTCCATTACCATCTCAAAATAATCTGGCATAATAAAAATTCAGAAAAACCACACCTGTCATACCTAAAATAAAGTTTAAATGCAAAAAACTGTCGCAGCTATTAGATGTCATCAGCAAAATAGCACCCTCTAGCCACCCCTGATGTAGATAATAAAAATATTAGTATTATTCCATTTCATGGGAGGGCCATGAGTTCTAGTGCCATGAGAGAAGGACTGTACAAGTTGTTTATTATTATTATTAAAAATAGTTCTCTTGCGTTTAAAGCTAAGATCAGTGAAACAAAACAAACTTTCTCAATTGTGTCTTGAAATCTCTCCCTCCCTCCCCAAACCTCAGCTGCAAACAGTGCCGAAGAATTACTGCACAATTCTGCCTGTATCAAGTTGACACTTCTGAACTTTGCAGCTGGCAGGGAACCGATACTGGACATCTGCACCGTGGAAACCTGATCCGGGCAAACAGTAAAACCAGATTGTGGGTACTCTGCAGGTGATTTAGGAGCAGGTAGGAGAGTCTGGATGGAATTGCAGCAATGAAATGGATTTGGCTGCCTATGGAAATATGGATTAAGCATCCCTTCAGGCAGCCCAAGAGGCAAGACCTCCCCTTGGTAAAATAAGCAGCAAACGAATATACCGTGTTTCCCCTATTTTAAGACACTGTCTTATTTTTTTTCCCTCAAGAAAACGCACTATGGCTTATTTTGAGGGGATGTCTTATTTTTATTACGTAAGCACGCCTTGGCAAGGCCACGCTCGAGTTCTGGGGCTGCGAAGGACGGGACGGGCGCGGAGCTCTTTGTTTGCTTGCTGGCAGCGGGGGGAGAATCCAAGCTGAGCTTTGAGGAAACGGGCACCAGAGAGACCCGCTTTCGCTGGGCGCTCTCTCCTGCTCCTCCTCCGCCGCCTTCCCTCCTCGAAACTCGACAGAAGCCTTGTTTTCCAAGGGGCCTTTTGGGCGACGCGTGGGGCGGCTCGGGGGATTTCGTCGTGGCAGCGAGCAGGGAAAGCCCATGCCACCTTCCCTCTCCGCCACGGCGGCCGCCCCGTGCGCTCTGCGCCGAGCGGAGTTGGGCGAGCGTGCGGGCGAAGAGACCTTCGGAGTGCTTTTGTCGCGGCCGCTACCCCTTCCTGTGCGCCCTGCTCTGCAGAGTTCCTGAGCGCTGCTTCTGGGGCTGACTGGTTTTGGTGGCGGGACTGGACGCCCAGCCCCGCCTTTTCCTTGGCGCCCTCCAGAACTGAGCCTATCACTATGGCTTATTTTCGGGGTACGGCTTATATTTCGCAAATGCGAAAAAATCCTGCTATGGCTTATTTTATGACTACGTCTTAAAATAGGGGAAACAGGGTAAAAGCAATTTCACTGGTTCCTTTGGGGGGGGAACAGTCCTATATTTTGAAGGGCTGCCAGAGGACAGTTCTCTATTTAGAATCATAGAATTGTAGAGTTGAGTGGTACCCCAGGGGTCATCTAGTCCAACCCACTGGGATGCAGGCATCTTTATAAAAGACTTCTGGGAAAAGATATATAATGAATTGAAAAAAGTATTTAAATATACATTTCTTTAAAAAAAACCAGAAGCCTTTTTGATTGGTATAGTTCGAAAGGATATTGTAAAAGAGGATGTGAGGTTCTTTCTTTATGCTACAACAGCAGCAAGATTACTTCTTGCTAAAAACTGGAAATCCCAAGAGATACCAACTTTAGAAGAATGGCGAATGAAATTACTGGACTTTATGGAAATGGCCGAAATGACTGGACGAATCCGAGAACAGAAGGAAGAGAGCGTTGAAGAAGATTGGAAGAAATTTGAAGACTATTTGAAAAAGTTTATTTGATTTGGTACAGGCAGCAGAAGTAGTTAAGCTTAGGTTAAGAAAATAAGATGCGATACATAATAAAAACACGAGATTGTAAGGTTTATTTTTTTTGTAAAAAAAGAAGAAAACTGTTAAAGAGAATTACAATGAATGTCAGAAAAATGGGATTTGAGGAAGTAAAAAAAAATTAGACTATGTAAAAAAGAATTACTGGGCCTCGGATATGGAGAGGCCCAGGCTAAACAAAGATTTGATGTTGTTAATGATGTTTGTTAAGTTTGTTTTTAAATGATAAAATCAATAAAATATATTATTAAAGGAATGCAGGCATCTTTTGCCCAACTTGGGGCTCGAACCCTCTGAGATTAAGAGTCTCATTCTCTACCGACTGAGCTATCCTGCAAGACCAGGCCAATGAAGTCCGGTTTATTCCGACAGGGCTTTCGGTACCGACTGCTTTTTAAGAAAATGAACTTTTAATAGTGCTGGGCTGATTTTATTACCCGTATTTTCAAAGATTTGCCATTTATACTGGGGTGTTTTCATTCCGTTAGAGTTCATTTGCCTTTTAACAATTATCTTTGGTACGTTTTTAGCTATTTGTACTTTCTCTGCATTGTTTTCAAGTTGTATATGACAGCCAGATATGAGAGCCATCTTCAAATATCTCAAGGGCTTCCCGATGGGAGATGGGGAAGCTGGTTTTCTCCTGCTCTGGAGGGTAGGACTCAAACCAGTGATTTAAAATTACGAAAAAAGAGGTTCCGACTAAACATACGGGAAAACTTTCTGACAGCAAGAGCTATTTGACAGTGGAACAGACTTCCACAAGAGATGCTGGACTCTCCTTCCTAGGAGGTTTCTCAGCAGAGGTTGGGTGGCCCTCTGTCATGGATGCTTAGCTGAGATTCCTGCATCGCAGGGGGTTGGAATAGATGACCCTTGGATCCCTTCCAACTCTATGATTCTATGTGTAAGCTGCTTCAAGTCCCGGTCAAAGGCAGGATCTAAATAAATATAATCATAATTACTCGGTGGTTCGAATCCCAGCAAGGGGGTGAGCTCCCGTTGCTCTGTCCCAGATCCTGCCAACCTAGCAGTTCGAGAGCATGCCAGCGCAAGTAGATAAATAGGTACTGCTGCGGCAGGAAGGTAAACAATGTTTCCATGCGCTCTGGTTTCCGTCACGGTGTCCTGTGGCACCAGAAGCGGTTTAGTCCTGCTGGCCACATGACCTGGAAAGCTGTCTGTGGACAAACGCCGGCTCCCTCGGCCTGAAAACGAGATGAGCGCCACAACCCCATAGTCGCATTTGACTGGACTTAACCAACCAGGGTCCTTTACCTTTAAGGTAAAGGTAAAGGGACCCCTGACCATTAGGTCCAGTCACGGACAACTCTGGGGTTGCGGCGCTCATCTCGGCATACAGCTTCCAGGTCATGTGGCCAGCATGACTAAGCCACTTCTGGCGAACCAGAGCAGTGCACGGAAATGCCATTTACCTTCCGGCCGGAGCGGTTCCTATTAATCTACTTGGACTTTGACGTGCTTTCGAACTGCTAGGTTGGCAGGAGCTGGAACCGAGCAACAGGAGCTCACCCCGTCCCGGGGATTCGAACTGCCGACCTTCTGATCGGCAAGCCCTAGGCCAGGGGTCAGCAACCTTTTTCTGCTGTGGGCCGGTCCACCATCCCTCAGACCATGTGGTGGGCCGGACTATATTTTTTTGGGGGGGGATGAACGAATTCCTATGCCCCACAAATAACCCAGAGATGCATTTTAAATACAGTGGTACCTCGGGTTAAGTACTTAATTCGTTCTGGAGGTCCGTTCTTAACCTGAAACTGTTCTTAACCTGAAGCACCACTTTAGCTAATGGGACCTCCTGCTGCTGCTGCGCCGCCAGAGCACGATTTCTGTTCTTAGTGGAGTTCTTAACCTGAAGCGTACTTAACCCGAGGTACCACTGTAAAAGCACACATTCTACTCATGTAAAAACAGCAGGCAGGCCCCACAAATAACCCAGAGATGCATTTTAAATAAAAGCACACCTTCTACTCATGTAAAAACACGCTGATTCCCAGACCGTCCGCGGGCCGGATTGAGAAGGCGATTGGGCCGCATCCGGCCCACGGGCCTTAGGTTGCCTACCCCTGCCCTAGGCTCTGTGGTTTAACCCACAGCGTCACCCGCATCCCGTTTAAAAGGTAAAGGGAACCCTGACCATTAGGTCCAGTCGTGTCCGACTCTGGGGCGGGATACAAATAATAAATTATTATTATTATTATTATTATTATTATTATTATTATTATTATTATTAGGTCCAGTCGTGACCGACTCTGGGGTTGCGGCGCTCATCTCGCTTTATTGGCCGAGGGAGCCGGCGTACAGCTTCCAGGTCATGTGGCCAGCATGACTAAGCCGCTTCTGGCGAACCAGAGCAGTGCACGGAAATGCCGTTTACCTTCCCGCTGGAGCGGTTCCTATTTATCTACTTGCACTTTCACGTGCTTTCGAACTGCTAGGTTTACCTAATCATAATTACCAGGGGCGTGCAGTCAGTGGACATGGGGAACTAGGCTAGCCCCCTAAAATGTTCAACTGATGCTTCCTTCCCAAAGCCTGGGAAGCTGTTTCCCAGCTAAGGGGGTGGGGAAGGCGTGACTCTCATGAGTCCAAGAGCCCTTCTACCACCTCCCCAAAGCCCACCTGTCTTTGGGAAGGAGGCAAGGCGGCTCCAGAGTCCTTTCAGAGGCCTAGCGCCTCCTTCCGAAAGCCCACGAAGCCTCTGCCCAGCTTAGGAAGGTGAGATGCTCACGAGTGACATCAAGACATCACATGGGAGAAGCCCACCCTCTGCCCTGTACCCCAGGAAAATTTTCGCCGCACGCCACTGATAATCATACTGATGGCTCATCTAGTTCAAGCCCAGAGTTTGGAATTTTAGGGAAACTATAACAGCGATGCTAAGCAGGAAATATTGGCAAAGGGCAATTTAGTTTCCATTAGCAGACACTAATACCAGCAATATTTTGCTGTAAATAATAAACCACCCTTTCTTCGTAAAATCTTTAAACCTGCCCCGGTGGGGCTTTTCATCCCCATTTAGAAAAAAAAGGTTTTCCATTAAATCCTTCATGCAGATAACTCCTGCACAAGGAAGCATATATTCAGGCTCAGGTAACGTGAATGCACTTTCCAGAGCCATAATGATGAAATCACCGTTTTTATTCCCGAGCTGAGCCCTGTGTCCGATTCGCCTCCAGAGACCATAAAATTCGTTGAACGGAGTTCTGAAGCCTCCTTTTAAAAGAAAAGTAAAGAAAAAAGGAATTGAGCCATTAATCGGTACAGTAAAAAAAATATTTCTCTTTTGGAAAGATCACTTTCCCTTCCCTAATAAACTTGTGCAAAATGTATTTATTCTTTAGCAGTTCTGGGGTGGGGCGTATTTCACTATGAAGTCATCCTTTTCTTCTTTGATCTTCCGGGAGGACATTTACCTTCCCGCTGCAGCGGTACCTATTTATCTACTTGCACTTTGACATGCTTTTGAACTGCTAGGTGGGCAGGAGCAGGGACCGAGCAACGGGAGCTCACCCCCGTCACGGGGTTTCGAACCGCCGACCTTCTGATTCGGCAGCCCAAGAGGCTCAGTGGTTTAGACCACAGCGCCACCGCGTCTAAACTGAGCCAAGCTGTAGAGTTGCGGATAAATTGCAAACTGGCCAGATAGACCACTTGTCCTCATGGTTTTAGCCACAGCAAGTTGGCTAAAAGTACAACAGAACTGAAGGTGGGATGTTAGTGACAAGTGGAGCTGGAGATAAATTATGGGTGCGGAGAGATTGCTTAAACAAACCATGCACTAGCCGGGCCAAGAACCCTGCAGAGGACAAGAAAATATATACACGCCCGAGGGAGCTTTTAACATAGGTTTCTCCTGCACACTTTGTGCCCAGCAACTAAAACCTATAAAATGCAAGGGCTTTTGGATTATCACAGTTAATTATCTTATAGGGAACCCTTCCTGGAGCCGGTGCATCTGGATCAAACAGCTTCCATTTCTGTTGGCCCAGATCCTCCGTCTTGGAGAGCAAGTTATAATGCCGAGAGGTGTCTCTGAAGGCTCTGGCTGAGCAGAGCCCAGCAGAAGAGCTGGCAAATCCACCCAGCACTTTCCGGCAGGCCAAGAGGTGTCCCGACAAAGGAGCAGGTCAACGGAGGAGGTGAAAAGCTGCGGTGATCAGAGAAGTTTGGATTTGATATCCCGCTTTATCACTCCCCGAAGGAGTCTCAAAGCGACTAACATTCTCCTTTCCCTTCTCCCCCACAACAACACTCCTGTGAGGTGAGTGGGGCTGAGAGACTTCAGAGAAGTGGGACTAGTCCAAGGTCACCCAGCAGCTGCATGTGGAGGAGCGGGGATGCGAACCCGGTTCACCAGATTACGAGTCTGCCGCTCTTAACCACTACACCACACTAGGGGGGGTGGGAGGCTATTGTTAGGACTGAAACAGCACCCAAAAGGTTTGTGGCGGGACTTGGAGAAGTTGTGGGGGGAGGTGAGACGATATTGCATCAAGGAACCATTTCCCCACACCTTCCACATTGCAAAAAAGACTATTAGCAAGGGGTAGTGGTTATCTTTCGCAAGGGCGCAGCATCAATTATAATTGTGCAACCTGAATGTGCAGGTATGTTTCTGTTTGCGTTGGGGAAAACTGCCAAACTTGCCTGGTACTTGCAGGACATCTTCAAAAGAAAAGTTTAAGGAGTAAACCCTACACTAAAAGGTAAAGGGACCCCTGACCATTAGGTCCAGTCGTGACCGACTCTGGGGTTGCGGCGCTCATCTCGCATTATTTGCCGAGGGAGCCGGCGTACAGCTTCCAGGTCATGTGGCCAGCATGACAAAGCCGCTTCTGGCGAACCAGAGCAGCGCACGGAAACGCCGTTTACCTTTCCGCCAGAGCGGTTCCTATTTATCTACTTGCACTTTGACGTGCTTTCAAACTGCTAGGTTGGCAGGAGCTGGGACCCAACGGGAGCTCACCTCGTCTCGGGGATTCGAACCGCCGACCTTCTGCTTGGCAAGCCCTAGGCTCTGTGGTTTAACCCACAGCGCCACCCGCATCCTACACTAGGCATAGGCAAACTCAGCCCTCCAGATGTTTTGGGACTACAACTCCCATCATCCCTGACCACTGGTCCTGTTAGCTAGGGATGATGGGAGTTGTAGTCCCAAAACATCTAGAGGGCCGCATTTGCCTATGCCTGCCCTACACCAATCCAGAGTGGAGTCTCTAAGAGAGTTGGGTGAAACCTTCTATGCTTCCTTCTGGCAACTCCAGCAACCAAGCTGGTGCTAAAAGTATCACTCTTCTTTCCTTTGGACCACAGGCTGAGAGGGGTCTTGTCATCTGGGCAGCCCAGGACCTCCATACACACTGCCCAGGCTTACGCCCCAGGGAGGTCACTTCAGTGCTGCTCAAAACAGCGGTTTGACTTCACCCCCGGAGGTGCACTCCATTGTCTCTTGAGACAGACGGATGCCAGCAACAGATTTGACTCCCACCTGAAAACTACCGGTGGCCTTCTGGAAGAGACATCTGCGACCCTGGTTTGGCTCAATTTCTGTTGGCACTTACCGCCTGGGTTTGCTATTAGAGGGAGCAATTGTTAAAATTGTGACCTTTACAGTGGTAAAGGCTTAGGACCCTCGTACTTATGGGACCGCCTCTCCTGGTATGCCCCACAGAGGACCTTAAGGTCCACGAATCCGGCACTGTTCTGATATTCCGTCTGTCCACAACTCCATTTTTGCAGTCTCTCTACTGGAGGCTGTTCCGTGGTCAAACATCCACGGAACCACTTAGCAGCCATGCAGAGCTTTACCCCCACAATACCTCCACGTAAGCTCCAGAAATAGCTCAATTAATAAGACGTCACTTCTCGTCCACTGTACAATTTCTGCAGCTTGCGAAAAGAGCCATCCCATTCAGCAGAACCTTACAAGACGATCGCTCTCACCGCAGCATCTGGAGAATCGGTTATGGCACTCAATTCGGCTCAGGGGCAGCAGGAAATTAGCACACAGAGAACATTAGAAACTAATCCTCAGATTTATGCTAAGCACTTTCAAAACACAACAACACCTGCACCGCTGACAGCAACTCTTTCCAATCCCTCCGGGAATCTAGAAACAAAACGGGACGTCGCTGCCGTTGGCACTTTGGGGGGTGCAAAACTTCATGTTACTATTCTTCTGCAACCGTTTTAAGAATTAAATGTTTCTGGTTGTAATAACCTTATGCAAACCGCTTTGGGAGGTCCACCTGAAAAGCAATCTCTAGTGTATTTATTTATTTTTAAGTGACACAAGCGTTCAGGTTGCTTTTGGATTTTATGCAGAGTGTTTCCCATGCCAAAGAAACTCTTTTAAAGTGCTTCCAAAGATCCCGGTGCCAGATTCCAGACTCTGACAAACTGTTTATGGGAATCCCCATTTTCTGGGAATGCTTCTGTCAAAATTATATCTCCCGACCCTACCTTCAGAATCACACTTTTAAAACTGTAGTCGTACCTCGGCTCCCAAACCGGAAGTGAGTGTTCCAGCTTTTGAACGTTCTTTCAGAAGCCGAATGTCCGATGGGGCTTCTGATTGGCTGCAGGAGCTTCCTGTAGCCAATCAGAAGCCGTGCTTTGGTTTCCAAACATTTCAGAAGTCGAACGGACTTCCGGTACAGATTCCGATCGACTTCCGAGGCACGACTGTGCAATTCTACGATCTGGTCATAGATGCTGGACTAGACGGGCCATTGGCCTGATCCAGGAAGGCTCTTCACAGGTTTTTAACAGGCCTTGCTAGTAACTCCCTATGAATCAAATGCACAACCTCAAGTACCAGAATCCTCTCTGCACACAAGTTCCGTGGCAGACACTCAGGGTTTGCTTGGCAGGTGAACCAACATGAAGAGTTACTGGATGGGAGTTTGAAAAAACATAAAACCGAGTATACAGATCAATCATTTGTGTACACACACAGAGAGAGAGCCTGGTCTTTGGCTGCAGCACACAGATAATACCAAAATAGCAAATTCACATTTTATTCTGGATGGAAATAAAACTATACAAAAACGTTTCATTTGTTTGCCAAAAAAATACCAGCAGGAAAAAAAATCTCCATATGACTTCTACATTTTTCTTTTTTTAAAAAAACCAAACCAAAACAGAACATGTCCTCCTCTTTGCTCTTCTGCCTAACTAGGCTTGCAGTTCATATTCTGGAGGCTAGTAAAAACTTATAGATACAAGTCTGGCCGATGCACAGTTCTAGATGCTCTTGGAATATAGTTTTCTGTTGTTTTTTTCCTTTTACAAGATAGCTTCATTGGGGGGGGGGGGGAGAGAGCTCTCTTCCAGTCCTAAATGTAGAGGAGAGGTCAAAGAGGGCCATCAAACAGTCAATGCAACAGAAGGGAAACAAGGGCAGCCAGATGAAGTGAATGCACCCCTTGGAAAAAAAGACACATTCCTCCGGAACGGCCAGGCTAGGATCACTGAAATGAGAAGGGGCCAAAAGCCTTTGTCTAAAATCCTCTGTGCAGGGTGTTGTGGGAAGTCCCACAAGTCTCAGGGGTACTGAACTCCAGACACATAAAAGAATTTCGACAACAGATTAGTCTAGGGCAGGGGTAGCCATCACGGGGGTTCTCCTGGTACTGCAGACTCCAATGCCTATCAGCCCCAGCCAGCAATGCCAAACGTCAAGGATGCAAGCTGGAGTCCAGTAACATTAGGAGGGCATGGATTAGACCAGGGGTCAGCGAGGTTTACCGGTCATGGGCCGGATCACTCCCACAGTGGCTGGGGGGACCCGGCCAGATGGGTGGGGTACAAATAATAAATTATTATTATTATTATTATTATTATCACAGATTGTCCATGGGCTGTACTGGCGCAGCGTAACGCCAGAAATCGCATCTGCGCATGTCCATGGCGCCGGAAATTGCTTCTGCGCATGCCCAGACGCCAAAAGTCGCGCCTGCACAGAAGCGATTTTCGGCGACTGGAAATGCGCAGACGCGATTTCCAGTATCTGCGCGTGCGCAGATGCAATTTTCGGCGCCGCTCAGCGAGTCCCTGCACCAGGCTGGTTTAGCACAGCGCGTGGGGGACTTGCTGAGTGGGCGGTTTGGTTCGGGGGTAGCTCGTGGGCCAGTAAAATGGTCTTCGTGGGCCACATCCGGCCCATGGGCCGCACGTTGCCGACCCCTGGATTAGACCCAACTCAAACTGCTCTAAATAGTTCATTTAAATGCATACCATTTTAAAAGATTTTCCTGTCCGGGGTTCAGGGAGATCCGTAAGCCGAAACAGCAACAACCCAATACATTTTGTTCATTTTTAAAAGGGTGTTTCTAGTTATCTGGGCAGAAGTATGGCAACCCATGAACTGGGTTTCCCTAAAGCGAAGAGATAAAACTGTGTCGTATTGTAAGGGGCGGCAGGAGGGGAAGAGAAAGCAGACGCACAGTCGCGGCAACTGCAGACACTGTGCAGTTTTAAATAATAAAAGCTTTACAGAACGGTAAATCGGGGCAGGAGGGGGAGGCAAGGTCAGGAAGCAACAAAACCTGAGCAATTGCTCAGGGCTTGTTGAGGAAACACACTGTAGAAACAGAAAGATGCTTGCTGTGACCAAGTTATGAACCCCTCCTGCCTTCCCCCCCCCCTTTTTAAGGCAAAACCAAGTATCCAAAACAGACAACAGAGAACTGCCCCGTTCCTGTGTTAAGTCTCTTCCGTCGCTTCTGAACTGTTAGGGGGAAGGAAATCCTCCTCTACTTTCTCAGGGTACTGCTTGATGTAGGTGTCGACCATCATATCCAAGTCGTGCTTAATGTCAACGTTGATGTTGAGCAGGGCCAGGTGGCTCGACCTCTGCTCCGTCAACGTGTTCCTTAGGTAGGCCTTCAAGCGCCTCCGGCCCACTTCGAATTTCTCGTTCTCCACCTTCATTATGGGCAGGATGGAGAGCACCTTGAGCAAGGCGTACACGTTGGGGAAAAACTTGATGTCGGGCAAATGGAGGGCTTCGTAAATGGTGGTGGGGAGCTCGATGTCCTTCCCTCTGTGCTTCCACTTTATCCTCCAGCAATGAAGCTCGGCGGAGAGCGTGTCCGGATTGGGGAGGTCGTTTTTGTGCATGTCGGCGTGGTGCTCCTCGGACGTGTTGAATTTGAGCTGCCCCATGACCGAGGGCACCAGGGACAAGCACTTCAGAGCCCTCAGGTGCTGCTCGGAGAATATGTCTTTCAGCTCCTGAATTATGTGCTCCATGGTCGGGATGCTAAGCGCTTCCTTGTAGTAGTTTTCCGGGGTGATTTCGGAGTCCATGCTCCCTTGCTGGGCGCGGCTGAATTTCCCGGGCAGCTTGACGGGCAGGTCCAGCTTGGTGGCCAGGGTGGTGGCTTCCTCAAACCAGAACTCGTGGTACACCTCGATATTCTCCATCACCTCGTTCAGGGAATGGAGCACCGCTGTCAAACTGCTGGCCGCAAAGAAGACGTCCGAGGTCTGGCCTTGGAGGTTCTTGCCAAAGGCCCTGGTGAAAGAGAGAATGTTTTTGATGATCACGACCGTGGCCACAAAGTCGAAATCCGACAGGGCGGTGGAAAGCGTGCACGCCCGGCTGGCAACCGAGCCGTTCCACCGGACGGAGGTGTCGTTTATGGAGTCCAGGCACAGCACGAGGGCTTGCATGAGGTCCACGACAATCTCAAAAGTGTCGTGGCGGCCCGCCCAGTGGGAACGCACCACCTCCTTCAGCTCGTTCCCCCTTTCTTCGCTGTTCGGAAAGAGAACGGAGATGACGTTGTCCAAATCGGCCAGCAACTGGGGCGACTGGTGGAAAAACGTGCACACCTCCTCTATCTTTCCGAGGGCAATGGAAATGCCCAGGACTGGAATCGATTTGGCTAGCCAAATGTTCAAGGCGCAGGAGGACGACAGCGTATAAACAGCTTGAGGGTATTTCTCCAAGATCCTGGTAGCCACAGTCTTCATTTTCGAGGCAAACCCGCTGGAGACGATATAGGCTTGGCCTCGGCAGTATTCCATGTTCAAGCCCCACTTTTCGGTAATGGTCGTGTGGAACTTGACGGACAGGATTTCGGGATCCGCCTCGTACGGCAAGAACCCTATGAATTCCTCCTTCAGGTTGTGGGAATCGTCCACGAATCTCACCAGCACCGGCAAGTGCTCCTCGCCGGCGAGATCCACCACCTCCTCTGTGATGATGGAGAAGAAGTGAGAGTCCCTGACCTCGCGGAGGGTCTCTTCCCGCACGCAGCTTTCGCATATCTCCAGCATTTGCTTTTGCTGGGCTTTGGAGCAGTAGGCGAGGTTCACGGCCGTGGTCTCAAACCGCTTCCTCAGAACCTCATCTCCGGAATTTATCCTGAATTCCAAGAGAGACTGGAAGTTGTCTGGAGTAAAGATCCCTTCGGGGAGTTCGTCGGCGCTGTGGCCGTCCAAAGGGATGTTCTGCTTCCCCATCAGGATTAAAATCTCAAACAGAGATTTAAGGTAATCTTTGTTTTCCCTCTCCTCTTGCGTTAAGGGGACATCGTCTTCGACCGGCTCGTCGCCTCCTTCCTCACAGGCTGGGTTCCGCATGTCGTTGTCGACAGATTCTTGGTTCATCTTTTCCTGCTCAAAAGCTTCATCAACTAGGAGAGGAGATAATGATATATTTAATTATGGAAACGCCAGCAACACTAACTCATCATTATCGGAGCTCCAAAACTCTTTGACCATGGGTAGTCAACAATGGTGCCCCCTCCAGATGTCGTAGACTACAACTCCCATCATTCCTGGCAACTGGCCAGGTTGACAGGGGCTGCTGGGAGTTGGGAGGTCAGAACGCACTATACTGGTGACCCCTTGGATCGGTGTTTCTCAAACATGGGCCCCCAGATGTTGTTGGGACTACAGCTCCCATAATCCCCAGTTAGCAGGACCAGTGGTCAGGAATGATGGGGGCTGTAGCCCAACAATGGCTGAGAACTATGTACTGCCTTAGCCAATTGACAGCACTGCATCTGTAACAATATTAACAGCTGCACATACTTTTCAATTAATATTGCAACGTGATTTTGGTATACACACACATGTAACTTGTTTCTTCTTATTTGCATGTTTGATGACTATTTTAGATTGCCAACTGTAAACCACTCAACGGTGGAGGGCATATTAACTGTCCTGAGCTTTCTAGGAAGAACACAATACACATGTAATAAATTTCTCTTATCCCAATGAAGAACACAAGCCCATTGCACACTTAAAGGTAAAGGGACCCCTGACCATTAGGTCCAGTCGCAGACGACTCTGGGGCTGCGGCGCTCATCTCGCTTTATTGGCCGAGGGAGCCAGCGTACAGCTTCTGGGTCATGTGGCCAGCATGACTAAGCCGCTTCCGGCGAACCAGAGCAGCGCACAGAAACGCCGTTTACCTTCCCGCTGCAGCGGTACCTATTTATCTACTTGCACTTGGACATGCTTTCGAACTGCTAGGTTGGCAGAAGCTGGGACCGAGCAACGGGAGCTCACCCCGTCATGGGGATTCGAACCGCCGACCTTCTGATCGGCAAGCCCTAGGCTCTGTGGTTTAACCCACCGCGCCACCCGCATCCCTTCCACAGCTATTGCACACTTTAGGACAGGGCAAACCTGACATCTCCACCATCTGGAGGTGTATACCTGAGGATCATTGGATCGGGAACGTTTTCACATACTAGCAACACAACGTGTAGAATTCCACCCGTTATATTTTATCTGCACAATCAGAATGAATTTTGGGAACCAAAATAGCCCCAAAATAGCAGCTAGACATTTTGTCTTGGAGACTGTAACCCTGGTTCAAGGAGCCATTTGGTGCCTAGCTTATATATCTGAGTTTCTAACACTGCTGGTGAGTGTCTCTGGTACCCTCCATGTGCTTTGGGGGTGTAGTCCCAAATATATGGTTTGCGAAGGCTGCTGTAGGCTGCATGTGTTTGCAACCACATGGTCATCCAAGGACTACTTTTGGTGTACGGCTAAGAATGCAGCATATGAAAGCTTTGGACCTCTTCACCGTTCACCACGCAGCAGGCACGATTCAGCCAAAATCCCATTGATTTAAAGAGAGAGAAGAGACTTAAAAATCATATGCTTATTTCTTCCACTGTTACCAAGAGGGCTTGGCTGGATTGTGCACAAGTCGCAATCCCAGGAGTTAAGAGAGCGTTCAATACCATACCAGGGCAGCAGTCTACCAGCTCCATCTGGTAAGCAGGCTGAGACCCTACCTGCCCGCTGACTGTCTCGCCAGAGTGGTGCATGCTCTAGTTATCTCTCACTTGGATTACTGCAATGCGCTCTACGTGGGGCTACCTTTGAAGGTGACCCGGAAACTACAACTAATCCAGAATGCGGCAGCTAGACTGGTGACTGGGAGCGGCTGCCGAGACCACATAACACCGGTCCTGAAAGACCTACATTGGCTCCCAGTACGTTTCCAAGCACAATTCAAAGTGTTGGTGCTGACCTTGAAAGCCCTAAACGGCCTCGGTCCTGTATACCTGAAGGAGCGTCTCCACCCCCATCGTTCAGCCCGGACACTGAGGTCCAGCGCCGAGGGCCTTCTGGCGGTTCCCTCACTGCGAGAAGCAAAGCTACAGGGAACCAGGCAGAGGGCCTTCTCGGTAGTGGCGCCCGCCCTGTGGAACGCCCTCCCTTCAGATGTCAAAGAGAAAAACAACTATCAGACCTTTAGAAGACATCTGAAGGCAGCTCTGTTTAGGGAGGCTTTTAATGTATAATAGATTGTATTTTAATGTTGTGTTGGAAGCCACCCAGAGTGGTTGGGGAAACCCAGCCAGATGGGCAGGGTATAAATAATAAATTATTATTAATTATTATTATTATTATTATTATGTCATTGTATTGATGTGGGACATTTGCATTCAGCCTTTTACCCAAGAAGGAAGCAGCTTCCTGAAGAAACAGGACCAAAATATGATATTTTCTAATGATAAGCTTATTGCCTCCAGAGGTTATCCCTCCTTCAATTGTCCGATCAACTTACTCCTTTGTTGCTTTAATGTTCTTATTTCTTCTTCACTCTGAAGAGAGAGAAAACAAGGAATTCTATGAGCCACTGACAAGTCACTAGAAATCTACTAATTTTATAAGCAGGAGTCTTTTGAATCCAAATGTATATTCCGTTCAATTGGGGATAAAACTGTCTTTGCCTGCGTGCCTTCAGAACAGAAGCCTACAGAAAGAAATGGGGTTTTATTTCATAGCAGTACTTCCTGGAAGTGTTCAGAGAACTGCACAGAGGAGGAGGAGGAGTATTTCACACTGCAAAGCACAACCCTGTTCCACCTTCCAAGTCCACAGAGGGCTAGGGAATGCTGAGAGGGGGTCGTGCCTCATATTACACTGGGTTTTAGAGAAATGGCAAGAGAGACTTGCCACTTCTGCCTTCCTTCCACAAACTAAGAAACCGGTCTGCACTCTGCAAGCATCCTCAAGAGTTTGGGGGACGGGGGGACAGGACGTTGTCAGTGTTGGGAAAATTCCATTCCCCCTTAAGTTGCAGACATGGAACTGTTGCGCGTCACATGTCTGTTTACACACCAGCACAGATTGCTGGGAACTTCCGTTGTGTATAGCTTTTGCGACTCTCTCTGAGGAGACAAAAGAGAGCCGACATGTTTTTCTTTGCTCCATAAATCCGCTTGTAAATATGCTTACACAAGCCTCTCGTGCATAGCTGTCAACCCTCCCTTTTTTTGGTGGGAAACCCCCTTATTCCAATGCCGTTTCCCGCTGCTATCCCGGATTGTTGATAGCCCTTAAATTTCCCAGATTTCAAAGGAAGCAGCTCCTCTCCCTCCCTGCCGGCCAGGGAGGCTCCTCAGCTGCGTTGCTCGGCTGCCAATAAGGAGTCTGAGACTGGGGGCGGAGCTTGCATGCCTTGTGCAGCCAGACCCTCACGCCCAACCAGACAGACAGCCTGCCTGCCGTCTACGCGCTCGCTCTTTCACTCACCCGTTTGCGCGCAGCCTCTGGAGCGCAGGGTGGCGAGGCTACTTGGTGCCATTGCACCGCCCTTGTGGCATCCCTTATTTTCAAATCCAAAAGTTGACAGCTATGGACTCTCGTGCCACTTCTGTTGCGCAGTGGTTTCTGCAAATATAGTGTGCTCAGGGTTTGAAGTCTGGGTTGCTGATTTAATGTCGTATCAAGAGATCGGGGATCGCCCAGCAGGTTGGCTGGAAGGATGTGATCCAGCTGGGGGCTAGCCAGCTGGCCTCCCGACTCCCTCTGGATGCCAACAGTCAGTGCCAACCACAATAGTGACAGGCAACTCAGCAAAGTCTTGTGCGCCCCTTAAAAGCACCACCAGCCCAGGTGGCGGTGGAGGAAATGAGAGCTTTCCTCTGTTGCCTTTATATACAGGTGAAACTCAAAAAAATAGAATATCGTGGAAAGGTTCATTTCTTTCAGTAATTCAACTTAAAAGGTGAAACGAATATATGAGATCGACTCATGACATGCCAAGCGAGATATGCCAAGCCTTTATTTGTTATAATTGTGATGATTATGGCGTACAGCTGATGAGAACCCCAAAGTAACAATTTCAACTTTGGGGTGGTCATCAGCTGCACGCCATAATCATCACAATTATAACAAATAAAGGCTTGGCATATCTCGCTTGGCATGTCATTAGTCTATCTCATATATTAAACTCCAGTAGCTAATGAAAACAATTGCATACATAAATGGACTTTTCCACAATGTTCTAATTTTTCGAGTTTCACCTGTATATATTCCAAGAAATAAATAAATATTCAACCCCTCATTTGGAAGAGACCCATCAAACCGTCAATTTCTCACAAGGCTGAGGATGCTAAAACAAACAAGAGATTCGTAACTGGAGACACGGCAAAACATACAGTGAAGCTGTACTCCGAGAAGAAAACCTGGGCTATTCCCATTCCTCTTGCACTGAACTATACCCTTTGGGCATAACTATATCGCTAGCCTCTCTGAAATTACTAACTTCTCTCAGAATGTCGACAGGTGCCAAAATGCTTTACGACTTTAGACTCCATCTTTGTGGCTATGTGGTTATGTAGAGGACGTACCTCATTTTTCAATCTGTCGCCTTATTTTTCTTCTGCAAATTTCCACCATTTTTTTAGACCCAGTTGTGGAGGTAAAAGCAAATTAATATGAATGGCAAAGCAAAGAAACAAACAAACCCAAAACAAATTTCTGCCGCCTTTTCACAAAATAGGGTGACGCGATTAGTGGTGGTGGGATTCATCTTGGCAGCTTCTGAGGTTTGAGGCAGTTTTCTGCCTCCTCAGTAGTATGGTAAAGAAATTACCGTATTTTTCGTTCCATAAGACGCACTTTTTTCCTCCTAAAAAGAAAGGGGAAATGTCTGTGCGTCTTATGGAGCAAATGTGTGGTCCCTGAAGCTGAGCTGCCCAAGGGCAAAAGCAGATCGTGCTTTTTTAAAAAAGAGGGGGGGGTGTTGAAAGGAAGCCCGCTGAGCAGCTGCTCAGCAAACGATCAGGGAGAGAGATAAGGGAGAGAGATTCCAGCCCCGCCCCCTTGCAGAGGGAGGCTGTTTCCCCAGCGACATGTGACTGGCTGATTAGATTATCTGTCTGGAAACTGTAGAAATGGCTTCCTGAAGCTGCAGAACTGTGAGTGAAACCCCATAAAACAGGGTTTTTTCCCTTTGCAAAGTAAGCTCAACAACTTTGAGCTGATCCTCAAAAAATGGGGCTTTTCTCCTTTGCAAAAGAAGCTGCAGAAATTTGAGCTGATCCTCAAAAAATTGGGGCTTTTCCCCTCTAAAAACTAGGTGCGTCCTATGGTCAGGTGCGTCTTATAGAGCGAAAAATATGGTATATTTTACTGCTACTGTGAGTATACTGTCTTGTTATAATTCCTTTCTTACTTCTTTATTGTTTTGACTTCACGCCACAACAGAAAACAAAGACTGACTAGTTGTAGCATCTCAGTCCAAGGCAGACCTACCAGCTCTTTAATTCTTTTCCTGTGTCTGCTATGTGGGTTGTTCAAATGGCTCGTGAGGTCGAAAATTGTTGGCACGGCGTTGTCTCGTAAAACAGTCCTGTAGGGACTCTGCAAAGAGAAAAGCAAAAGTCTTCATCTCTCATTGTTTTACAGCATCTTCCTTTAAGTGGGGGAAAATAAGCTCCCAGGGAAGGTGCAGAGGGATTTTTTGCCCCAGGTTACTATCTTTTATTTTTAGAATCAGGAGGGAGCCCTCTGGAAAACGGCAAACCACCAAGAAAGCATGTGGTGAATCTGCTTTTACATACCTTAGCTTTTGGATTTACGTTAACTCTTATCCATCCCTGCCAAGTAAAGTATGATTCTGCTGAATTCTCAGAACTGCCAGGCCACGGAGACAAATAAATTTGTTTATGGCAATTATACCCCACCCCAAGGGTAGGCAAACCAAATCCAGGGGGCCAGATGCGGCCCAATCGCCTTCTAAATCTGGCCCATGGACGGTTCGGGAATCAGCGTGTTTTTACATAAGTAGAATGTGTCCTTTTATTTAAAATGCATCTCTCGGTTATTTGTGGGGTCTGCCTGGTGTTTTTGCATGAGTAGAATGTGTGCTTTTATTTAAAATGCATCTCTGGGTGCATAGGAATTCGTTCATATATATATATATATATATATATATATATACACACACACACACACATACACACAGGTGAAACTCGAAAAATTAGAATATCGTGGAAAAGTCCATTTATGTAAGCAATTGTTTTCATTAGCTACTGAAGTTTAATATATGAGATAGACTCATGACATGCAAAGCGAGATATGTCAAGCCTTTGTTTGTTATAATTGTGATGATTATGGCGTGCAGCTGATGAAAACCCCAAAGTTGAAATTGTTAATTTGGGGTTCTCATCAGCTGTACGCCCTAATAATCACAATTATGACAAATAAAGGCTTGACATATCTCGCATGGCATGGCATGAGTCTATCTCATATATTAGTTTCACCTTTTAAGTTGAATTACTGAAAGAAACGACCCTTTCCACGATATTCTAATTTTTCGAGTTTCACCTGTGTGTATATATATATTCAAAATATAGTCCGGCCCCCCACAAGGTCTGAGAGACAGTGGACCGGTCACCTGCTGAAAAGGTTTGCTGACCCCTGCTGTAGACAAAAAACTCTCAAGAGTGGCTTACAAAAATCCGTATTAAATCGGCTCCTGCCCTCAGGCTTGCAAGCAAAATGGACACGACACACAAGGAAAAAGGAAAAGAGACTAAGACGCACGTTTTTGAAGTTAACAGTTCTTACAAATCCAGCTAAAAGCAGCAACTCCTCACAGATGGCAGTGACATTTCTGGGTGCATTGCACTTAACAGGGCAACTGGGTTCCTGTCCTCCCACCCCCCCCCCACCCCAGAAGAACTCTTCCCACCTGCCCCGCCCCCAGGTCAGACCCAGGAACCAGAACACCCGGCTAATGGGAGGCTATTGAAACCAAACTGCTCTTGGAAGAAAGTCTGGCAAGCTGCTGCCCAGACACCAGCAGGGAGAAAGAGTATTTTTATGTTGGAATCAACCAAGTTGAAGTTGCATAGGAGGCAATCTTTTAATGCACCAGCTGCACTCCTACAAAGTGCAAGCAATGAATGAGACAAACACATTTGTGAAATGCGTATAGTCTGTGGGTATATTCGTCCTTACCTCTCTCGCCCTGACCTCGCCACTGTGATCCATGCGACCGTCACCTCCAGGCTTGATTATTGTAACTCGCTCTACGTGGGGCTGCCCTTGAAACTGATCCAGAAACTCCAGCGGGTGCAGAATGCCGCGGCAAGACTCCTTACGGGGTCCCCGCCACGGGATCACGTTCACCCAGTGCTATACCAGCTGCACTGGCTCCCAGTGGAGTACAGGATCAGGTTTAAGGTGCTGGTTTTGACCTTTAAAGCCCTAAACGGCCTAGGACCATCGTACCTACGGGACTGCCTCTTCTGGTATGCCCCACGGAGGACCTTACGGTCTGCTAACAACAACACCTTGAAGATCCCGAGCCCCAGGGAAATTAGACTGGCCTCAACTAGAGCCAGGGCCTTTTCGGCAGTGGCCCCGGCCTGGTGGAACGCTCTCCCACAAGAGGCCAGGGCCTTGCGGGATTTGACATCTTTCTGCAGGGCCTGCAAGATGGAGCTGTTCCGCCAGGCCTTTGACCAGGATGCAGTTTTTACTTTCCTTTGTATAAAACAAGCCCAAAGGAGGCCCCCAACCCGCTCCCAGGTCCTTGTATGATCAGTGGAAACAGTTGGTCCTGGCAAGTATCAACCACTCTCAATTCCAACCTGATAACTGCCACCTGCCCAGATTTCAACTTGTGTGAATTAATTTTAAGATGTATTTTAATTAACTGATGTCTGTTTTTATGCATATTGTGTTGTTTTTATCATGTTAGCTGCCTTGGCCGGGATACAAATAATTTGTATTATTATTATTATTTTATTATCCATGCAGTCAGCTACAGCTCAATGTGTCCTTTTAATGTGTCCTTTTAATGGCAGACATGAGTTTGCAACCATGTTTGGGGGAGGGGATGAACGCTGCTGGGTTATAGTCTAGGGTTCTCAGACGAGCAAGTGATGAATAGTTAAGGTTTCTGGTCCCAGTTTCATTTACAGGTGAAACTCGCAAAATTAGAATATCATGGAAAGGGTCATTTCTTTCAGTAATTCAACTTAAAAGGTGAAACTAATATATGAGATAGACTCATGACATGCAAAGCGAGATATGTCAAGCCTTTATTTGTTATAATTGTGATTATTATGGCATACAGCTGATGAGAACCCCAACTTAACAATTTCAACTTTGGGGTTTTTATCAACTGTACACCATAATCATCACAATTATAACAAACAAAGGCTTGACATATCTCGCTTTGCATGTCATGAGTCTATCTCATATATTAAACTCCAGTAGCTAATGAAAACAGTTGCTTACATAAATTGAATTTTCCATGATATTCTAATTTTTCGAGTTTCACCTGTATGTGTTTATTATGCTGGAGGTTCTGAGACAACAAGGAAGACAGCTAGCAAAATTTTGCCATGCTTATACTTTGAATCTCCTCCCAGCATCCAGCACTCTTGGAGAGAGGATTTTAAAAGGCAACTAACTAGTGGATATTTTTACACGGGGGAAAACAGCTGCTTGCAGGGCATTTTATGAATGCATATGTGATATTCGTGCAAGCCCTTCCTCAAAAGGCTACCTGCCAACGGGGGGTAGAGGCACCTGATGTTTTAAAGTAAAATTCTACACAAGTGAAGCCAGCTGCTTCTGCATCCCATGAGCAAGTTAATCCACTTGGCCATTTAAAATATTATTTTAAAAACGTTTCTGAGGCCATAAAACACAAGTTGATTTTAGAGATGGAATTCTCCCCAGCAGAGTTTCAGGCAAGGCTCTTCATGGAAACCCAGTATTTTCAATGGGAGACCCCAATCGCTGCTTTTCTCTGACAGGCACCGTGCCGATTCCCAGAACACCAATACACCCCTGCAATTTTTTCTTATTCAAGTAATCCTGCAAGGCTTAAAAGCACTGAAAGCACACAGGTTAGGCACGCACAGGAGAGGGCAGAAGGCAACCCACACATTCCAGCTGGCAGGAAGAGCCAGTCGATTAGCAACAGGCAGTAAATCAAATCGCGAAAAGCATTTTGACGTTCCCGGGACGAAACTCCTGCTTCCGACGCAAGTTAACGCGGGAGGAGGGCGGAATCCGGTTGCATGTCGTATAGGAAGCAGGAGACTATTACTGCCGACGGATTCCTTTTACTTACGCTCCTACATATCATCGAGGTTTCAAAGTGCTTCGCGCACAGCCTGTAATGCTTGTTCAATTGATCCGGCGTCTTATCTTCCAAATCGGCCCTTCGGCAGTTCTCAACCCAGCGCTGACATCTGCGAGAGATAACAGGTCATTAGCTCCCAAAACAATAGTTCCCAGAGATGGCGCTGCTCCTCCATCAAAGAGATAAAGTCATTTAGAGGTGCCCGTAAGCCACCTTTATGCATTTATGCATGACGGCTCTGGGGAGAGAAAAAGTCCAACCAAGTCTCTGCAGGAACTAGGACTCTGCCACTCCTTTATATTGCTTTCTACACTTCTTAAGGAAATCAGCCCTGAGTGCTCACTGGAAGGACAGACCCTGAAGCTGAGGCTCCAAGATTTTGGCCACCTCCTGAGAAGAGAAGACTCCCTGGAAAAGACCCTGATGTTGGGAAAGATGGAGGGCACAAGGAGAAGGGGACGACAGAGGACGAGATGGTTGGACAGTGTTCTCGAAGCTACCAACATGAGTCTGACCAAACTGCGGGAGGCAGTGGAAGACAGGAGTGCCTGGCGTGCTCTGGTCCATGGGGTCACGAAGAGTCGGACACAACTAAACAACAACAACACTTCTTAGTGAGTGCTGATCCTATGCTACTTGATGTACCCGTTAGGACCATTTAACTGCTGATGAAGATGTCCGTTACTGATACATGAAATCTGTTATGTACTGAGCTAAATCCTAGAACAATAGGACCCAAAATGCAGCAGTCTGATTGGTCCTAGAACAATAGGATCCAGAATGCAGCAGTCTGATTGGTCCGCAGGAGCCAACCAATCCAGCTCCAGGTGGAAGTGAATCAGCAACCTGATTGGCCTGCAAGAGCAGCCAATCAGGCTCCTGGATGAAGTGAATCCGCAACCTGATTGGCCTACAGGAGTAGCCCGGAGTTAGCCAATCGAAACAGTTCGTCATCCGGAAGAACTGTTCCGTTCTCCACGTTCTGGAGCATCCATTGTCGCACGGTCACAGGACTGTGACTGTTGAAAGGCTTGTTTGTCTCTTAGACACTTGTGGACTATATTGCCTTATGTTGGGCATGCAACAGTGACAGACTTTCATTATCTGTGATTCTATTACATACTTTCTGTTTAAGAATTACTACACTTGGTGCTTCCATTATTGCACGGCTACAGGGTTGTGACTGCTGAAAGGCTTGTTTGCCTCTGTGACCCCATTATATATTTTCTGTTTAAGAAATGTGAAATAATACATGTTACAAATATTTGGTTAAAACATTATTAGCCGCGTGTTGCTTGTGATTTTTTTATAGTTACTCCTGTATAGTGGGCATGACTGGATCGTTCGGTGCAGGCAAACAGCGGGAATACCTGGGCTCAGGTGAGGCTACCTGTTGCCACTCCGCATAAATCAGGAGGTCAGGCCAGTGAATGGTGCGGAAACACAAGGCATTTCTCACACGTCAGGTAGGTAATTCCTCCTCTAATGAGCTCAAGAGAATACCTATGCCAGGCACAGGCAAACTCTGGCCCTCCAGATGTTTGGGACTATAATTCCCATCATCCCTGACCACTGGTCCTGTTAGCTAGGGATGATGGGAATTGTAGTCCCAAACATCTGGAGGGCCAGAGTTTGCCTATGCCTGACCTATGCATTCACCTGGTAGCCAGAGGCAACAAGGAATTGCATGAAGGTAAGACAGAGGGACGCGGGTGGCGCTGTGGGTTAAACCACAGAGCCTAGGGCTTGCCGATCAGAAGGTCGGCGGTTTGAAACCCCGTGACGGGGTGAGCTCCCGTTGCTCGGTCCCTGCTCCTGCCAACCTAGCAGTTCGAAAGCACGTAAAAGTGCAAGTAGATAAATAGGTACCGCTCCGGCGGGAAGGTAAACGGCGTTTCCGTGCGCTGCTCTGGTTCGCCAGAAGTGGCTTAGTCATGCTGGCCGCATGACCTGGAAGCTGTACACCGGCTCCCTCGGCCAATAATGAGAGATGAGCGCCGCAACCCCAGAGTCGGTCACGACTGGACCTAATGGTCAGGGGTCCCTTTACCTTTAAGACAGAGGAACCCCAGGCCCAAGGCAAAAATGCAGCAAGTTGCTGATGGAGCCCGCCAGTCCATTTTTTGGGACAGTAACTTTTGGCAGCTTGTTTACAAGGCTGATATAAAAGTAAACCTTTTGGGAAGCATTAAAATTGGAGATTCGCTTCATTCTCAATTCAGAAAGTAGTGCCACAGGAATCAGAAATTTAGGAAACACCAACTTCATTTTTTAAATAAGAATCTCAGTTAAGACGGTCAGGGTAAACATGCACTTTCATAGTCAATGTCTGGAATTAGCTCCGTTGTTCAGTCAGCTTTAACCATCTGACTTTCGTGAAACAGGAATGAAGCACAAACCAACCCTTGCTTAAAGCCTCACGCCACTGGGGCAAAAAGCTCTCACTGGAAGGAGCGGTGGGATTTATGAATGAATGAATAAACAAACAGGCTTCGGTCTCATTATTCATTGCCTCAAATAATGTTCCTTCCTCCTGTGAGAAAAGTATAGAAAAAGGAAAGCATCTCAAGAGAGAATTTATTTCCATCTTGCACCTGCTGATGAATGAGCAACGGCTTAATGGCAGGAAGGTATCCCAGAGAACTATGATGCTGACATGACATTTTCTATTATTTTCTTGTTGCCAAATGGCCCTCTAAGGAACAATTTTATAAATTCTGAACAGTAGATCCAATAACAAGAATGATCAATATGTTTGGGGGGGGTGAGTGGGGGGTAAATCGGAAGAAGATCCAGGTGTACCTGTGCAGTTTGTCAAATCCTAATGAAGTCACACATATTATGCCATTTCTGGATTGACAGATTTTGAAATTGTCAAACAAAAGCAATTATGAAACATGCACAATATATTCTAAGGAGCCAGATCAGCACGCATGTTTTGGACAATTGCCCACATCTCGGAAAGGTTCAACTGTGAAACTAAATCTGTGTAAAACGAACTACATGTATGATTTTTGTACTAAACCACATCTGCTATTTTGTACAGCTGTGGAAATTCTTTTTGTCTTAAAGACCATGACACTATATAAGGTGGTTTGAGAAACCAAAGTGAACCTTTACAACCAATTATTCAACCTCTAATTCATGAAGTGTCTCCTGATAAATGTGTTTAAATGGTTTCAAAATAGTCTTGACCGGAAAGAGAACCAAAAATCAATTATTGCTTTATCTTAGAAAACAAAACACACACACACAAAATACAGTCGTACCTCCGCTTACGTATCCCTCTGGATACGTAAACTTCGGGATGCGGGTTTCGCCACGCGTGCATGCACAGAAGCACTAAACCACGCCACGCACATGCGCAGAAGCAGTCCTCCGGTTGCTAATTCCTCGGGACGCGGCCAGACCTCCGGAACGGATCCCGTTCGCAACCGGAGGTACCACTGTATTCACAGCAGCTAAAACATTAATTGCCATTTTTTATGTGTGTGGGGGGGGGGGGGTTATAATAACACTTCTGGTATCTATGAATTGGGATATAGATGAATCAACTCGCTCTTAAATGGGGACCCAATGACTGTGTCCCTTGAGCACATGGCTCTCTCCCACCCACCCACCCACCCCGGTTGCACCCTCTCCAAATTTGCTCCAGAGGATTGGGGAAACTCCCACAACAGATTTAGGTGGGGTGCACGGGGAGGAGGAAGGGGGGGTTACATTGCGAAAGCAAAAACCCCAGCGCTGACGAAAAATGTTCCACCTGCCCTTAGGTGCACATTTATTCTAATAGTGGAATTTGCTGCCAAGGAGTGTGGTGGAGTCTCCTTCTTTGGAGGTCTTTAAGCAGAGGCTTGACAGCCACCTGTCAGGAATGCTCTGATGGTGTTTCCTGCTTGGCAGGGGGTTGGACTGGATGGCCCTTGTGGTCTCTTCCAACTCTATGATTCTATGATTCTAACGATCTGCATTGTATCAGCGTATGTATGAGCTTGCCCTTAAGCATACAGCCGTACAAGTACAGTACAGGAAAACCTATCTGCAAGAGCACGATAATCAAACTGTGTACACCCATACGTGTGAATGTGTCTGTCAGGTATGCAGTAATCAAGCAGGGAGGTGCATATTTGTATGTGTGAACCTGCCCACGAGCGTCTAGAAGCACACACACAAACACCCATGAAGCTATCCTCAAATGAACAGCAATATATCCGTGTGTATCCTGGGATAGCTCAGTTAGCAGAGCACGGGACTCTTAATCCCAGGGTTGTGGGTTTGAGTCAAAGGATGTTGGACAAAGTGGTACAGAAAGATAAATGCTTTTATTTTAACTGTAAGCCACGTTGACTCCCTGTCAGGTTAAATGGTAGGATATAAATAAATACGAATTAATTATATATAGACAATATTATTACTCAAGTGACAGAAGTATTGTCATGAGCAAAACATGTCCCTAAGGCAGTGTTGGAAACTGAGATATGAAAGCTAGGAGCTAAATGGTACCTTAAACGGAGGTTACAGGCGCAACAACGGAATGTCTAGGCGTGCTTTTTTTATAATATACAAAGCTGAAAATGAACGAACTGCAGCTAAAATATTATGTTCATTTTTCACATGGTCTAGTCCTTTCCCCTGCCCATCCCCCTAATATTCTTAAGAGGGCCTCTTCTCCAGTCTTCAGAGAGTAGCTGGAAGTGGGGAGGCAGAAAAAAAGTCCCCCTTTCCTTCCACTCTGCAGTTTTAATCTGAAATCGTAGGTGCACAGAGCTGAGAAACTGCTCACGCCAATGAAATTCCCAGTCGCAAAATGCGCCTAGAACAATGGGAGTTTTGAATGCTTCCCTAAGGGGAACAGTAATCTAGCAGTGAATATATTAAATGACCTTTTAAATGTGTTTTTGGGGGGTGAGGTTATTGGTCCGTTTTCGATCTTCTGTCTTGTTTTTAATGATGTATTATTGCGTTCTTGTTTTGTGCGAGTGTGGCGAACTGCCCAGTGATACTGCCAAAGGGCAGTATAAAAATGTTATAAATAATAAAGTAACAATAATAGTGAACCATCATCAAGTGTGCAGCAGCAAATCTACAGGTGAGCCTGTCCTTCGAGAAAGGGATGGGAGAGTGGGGACTGGTTTAGTCGCTGGAGATGTTGCTGGACTCCCAGATCCCCCCAGTCCCAGCCAGCATGGCCAGTGGTCACAGAAGGGGGGTGTTTGCAGTCCATCAACTTTACAGAGGGGGCTGCATGTGTGAAGCAGCAGCACTGGGTGTAGGGCGTTGAGGGTGCTGAGCTGAGGGGGTTTAAAGTAATAACAACAATAAAATCTATACAGTGGATGCTCGTGTTGCGAACGCGATCCGTGCGGGAGGCGCGTTCGCAACTCGCAGCGTTCGCAACATGCACCGCTGCGTCTGCGCACATGCGTGACGCAATTTGGCGCTTCTGTGCATAGCGCGATTTAGTGCTTCTGCGCTGAAACCCAGAAGTAACCCGTTCCGTTACTTCTGGGTTCGGCGTGGTGCGCAACCCGAAATTGCGCAACCTGAAGCGGCCGTAACCCGAGGTATGACTGTACTTTATCTTCACCTTCTGAGAAGATCCGAAGCAAAACAACTGCACCCAGAGGAATTATGTGAAAATAAGAAGTATGGGGGAGGGGGAGCTAAATTTCGCCCTCGCCCAACGCAAACCCGTGTCCACCGCTGAATAGCGCATGAACGCGCCTACGATGCCCAAATGCATCCCCACCTTCAGGTTCGCGGCAAACACACGCATACAGCTAGAAATTCAAAAACATTTTAGAAACATGCAACCACGGTGGCTAGAATTTTAATAGCAAAAAACTGGAAAGGTGACTTAATCCCCACAAAAATTGGCAGGTGAAGATGACAGAATATTTGGAACTTGCGAAAATGACTGGGAGAATAAGAGGAAACTCACAACAGAAAGTGAGCAAAGACTGGACGATATTTAAAGAATATCTTAAAAAGTACAGTGATAATGCAACTCTCCTGACAGGTCTAGATTGAATCCTGAATATTAAGGAAATTACAAAAGTAAAAATCTCTCTTGATATGTAACAGATAAAAAAAAGGAAGTGTGTATATAAGACCAATAATGTGTAAAAAGTTAAAAGTGTGTCTGATGTTAAATGATGTGTTGTTAGTTAGTGTCCATTTGATACTGTATGTTGGTACTGTACTGGTTCGTTTGTGTTGTTTTTTATGTTCTATATGTAAATTGTTTTGCAATAAATGATTTAAAAAAAAAAAAAAAGAATGTGCGGGGACGCATCCCGGGACTAGGATTCCTCCTTCTCGCACGAACGTGTTCCAAGGCGAACACGGGTCTTCTGCTGCGTAATGTGCGAACCCGCCACGGATGCCTAAACGCATCCCCACCTTCAGGTTCGCGGCGAACACACGCATAGGGCTAGAATGCGCGGGGCTCATGCAGGGACTGGGATTCACCATTCTCGCACGCACGTGTTCCGCGACGAACACGTGTCCGCTGCTGCGTAACGTGTGAACGCGCTTCCCCGCCAACCCAGCTCAGGCCCGCGGTTTCTTTCCTCTACTTTGGCGTGGGACCCCCCCCCCCAATATGATCCTGCCCTCCCCCACAAAAGGAAACTGACCGGGCGGGGTCCCGCGGGAAACGAAAGAAGGCCAGGTCGCTCTGGGTGCTCTTGCGGGTGCAGTTCGGGGCGGCGCAGAAATTCGGCATCCTCGGCGGCGGCTCCTCCGGACGCCCCGCGAGCGCGGCCCTCGGCGCTGACTGAAGAGAGCGAGGGAGCCCTGCCGCCGCCCGCCCGCCTCCTTCCCACCATGCACCGCGCCGGCCCCTCCGGAGGACCAACCACCATCGAGGAGGCCGCGCAGGCGCGGAAAGGCGCACGCGCGTGCGCACAGCAAAAAGACCATACTCGAAAGAACTCACCCTTTCCCCCTCTCAAGCCACGCCTCCCCTGCCCCGCACGACGTCGCCCTTTTAGAGAGGTGAAGGTGAAGCAGACTTCCGGATTCCTTTCGGAGCGCCGCCATGTGCGGGGCGCTGAATAATAATAATAATTACGAATAAATATATAACGCGTACGGTTTAAATTCTGCCGGTGTTTGATTGGTTGCTTTTCTTTTTTAAAGAATGGATTTTGTGTGCTCACTGAATGAGCTTGTTCCAGCCTAGCCTACCTCATAGGGTTGTTGTGGGGATGAAATGGTTAGGAGGAGAATCATGTACCCTTGGACGATAAAGGTTTTATGTAAATTAAATAAATAAATAAAAGTAAATAAAAATGTTTATTTAAAATTATATTTCTTTAGCTCAGCATAACTCGATGCTTTTATTTTATTTTTAAAGGAAAGGAAAAGGGAGACAGGATGTGAAGGAACCTAAGAAACACCGCATAAAAGGGAAAACGAACGGGGAGGGAAGAGGAAGGCAAACACTGCAGACAGGATGTGGTACAGCCACTTGCGTTGTCTATATGGCAACCGGAATTATCTCACGATTCCCATAACCCCTGATGCCCTTTGCCTGTAGAGCTTTCCGTCGGTCTCTCTTTAACTGTGCGGACTCAGTTCTCCCGCGGGATACCAGGATGCAGAGCTCCTGCGCCTGCGCGCCTTCTTCTATGCAAATAGAAGGAGTCCCACCCCTCTCTGCTGTCGCGGGACGTTCAAATGCGCCTGCGCCTTGGAGGAGCCCGAAGCGGGAAGGTAGTGCGCATGCGCAAGGAAAGGGTTCGGAGAAAAAGGGGGAGAGCTAGAAAATAACGTGATTTTTTTAAAGGCAAACAAGACAAATGGATGATCGGAGCAGGGGGAATAACACAATACTGTAGTAAGACGAGATCGAAGACAGCAGAAAGATGATGGACTTTTGCAGTGCCTTGCTTCGTACAGTCCTACTACCACATTGCAGAGGAGCAGTAAAATGTGCAAAAGCTCAACAGGCTCTCACCAATATTTTTATTTTGTAAACTGCCTTGTGGTCCTTGAATGAAAGACAGTATAGAAATTTAATTATTATTAAGAAGAAGAAGTTTGGAACGCAGCAAGCTCATCCTGGACATTTAGAGGGCTAAGCACAGCAACATCTACATTGGGAAGTGAGAGAAGAAGGGATATTGATTTTGTGTTTTCATTTTGATAATTTGTTTTTCATATTCTGATTTTATGTTGTAACCGCCCCGAGACCTGCGGGTATAATAGGGTGGTATACAAATTTAATAAATAATTATTGATTTTATTGATTTTTATTTTTTTAGAGGATGGTAAGAAAGGGTTGATTGGTCATGATCTTATCTGTAAGCCACCTTCTCCCTGGACAGGGAAAAAGGCATATAAATAAATGTATTATAATAATAATCCACTGAACAATAATTCTTAGGCTAATTTGAGGGAAGTCATAGCAGTCCTGCTTTTCCTGATGGAAGGCAGTATGATTTCCCCCCCTACATCCTCCTAACCATGTTCATTCAAAAGCAAGCCCCACTGTCTTCAAGGAGGCTTTGTTGTTGTTCAGTTGTTTAGTCTTGTCCGACTCTTCGTGACCCCATGGACCAGAACACGCCAGGCACGACTATCCTTCACTGCCTCTCGCAGTTTGGCCAAACTCATGTTAGTAGCTTCGAGAACACTGTCCAACCATCTCATCCTCTGTCGTCCCCTTCTCCTTGTTCCCTCCATCTTTCCCAACATCAGGGTCTTTTCTAGGGAGTCTTCTCTTCTCATGAGGTGGCCAAAGTACTGGAGCCTCAACTTCAGGATCTGTCCCTCTAGTGAGTACTCAGGGCTGATTTCTTTAAGAATGGATAGGTTTGATCTTCTTGCAGTCCATGGGACTCTCAAGAGTCTCCTCCAGCACCATAATTCAAAAGCATCAATTCTTCGGCGGTCAGCCTTCTTTATGGTCCAGCTCTCACTTCCGTACATTACTACTGGGAAAACCAGAGCTTTAACGATACGGACCTTTGTCGGCAAGGTGATGTCTTTGCTTTTTAAGATGCTGTCTAGGTTTGTCATTGCTTTTCTCCCAAGAAGCAGGCGTCTTTTAATTTTGTGACTGCTGTCACCATCTGCAGTGATCATGGAGCCCAAGAAAGTGAAATCTCTCACTGCCTCCCATTTCTTCTCCTTCTATTTGCCAGGAGGTGATGGGACCAGTGGCCATGGTCTTAGTTTTTTTGATGTTGAGCTTCAGACCATATTTTGCGCTCTCCTCTTTCACCCTCATTAAAAGGTTCTTTAATTCCTCCTCACTTTCTGCCATCAAGGAGGCTTATGCTCAAGTAAATCTGTGTGTGCTGAAGAAGGCTTAGAGGCTTCATTCACTGCCCTGGGTTGCAATGAAGGTTCATTCCTTTGAAAAATCCCGCAGGGTATGTGATTCCTCTGAGGAATGCAGTTTGAAATTTAGGTTTGATTACTGAGAGTGTGGCGAGCTGAACTCCTTTAGAAATCTGCTCTGGAGTTTATTGCCCCATATTTATTTATTCCCATTACACCCAGCCAGCCCTGAATTATTTTTTTTTTAAGGATTTGTTCCATTGCAGCCTCCAACCCATTGTTTTAGCAAAGAGACCAAGGCAAAACCCAACTTTAAAAACCCCCCACAAAAAACTCCTTTGTGATAAAGCTTCCAGACTTCACACTCACCCCAAGTGTCCTGGAAATGGCTTTTGTATAATAAAATATCCAGAGCTGATCCATTAAAAAGACTTTTTCCTGTTTGGTAATGAGTTTTTAAGTATATGCGTGCTTTATATTAACTGAGAGAATCCCCCTTTACATTTCAAAAAATCCCTCTACGTGTATACTGTTAATATTGGTACGTCTCTGACTTTGAAACCATCAGCATTCAAATATGCATTTGCTGTATGTTTTTCTAAAGAGCTTTCCAGATGTACACTCACATTTAATTTTATGTTTTTAGTGTGTTGGGAGGCTCAGAGCTGCATCGTGGCACAGTCCAAGGAACATTATTGGTTTCTATTTGTTCTCTGGGGCAGGCGAGTAGGAATTCTGCTAGAGTTCCTTGTTGTGTGGATTAATTTTTAAATGGTCATGCAATGCCTAGCATGCTGTCGGAGCCACATACAGGTGATATAGTGGCCACAAGTAGATAATTTTCATTCCTGAATTTCTCCTGCAGACAAAGAAATAAGAACTGCATAAATTTGTATGTTTGTATAACTTAATTTGGACATTAGGTTTGTATAACTTAATGGACACGGGTGGCACTGTGGTCTAAAAGGCACAAATACAGGATGGGTGACACCTGGCTTGAGAGCAGTACATGTGAAAAGGATCTAGGAGTCTTGGTAGACCACAAACTTGACATGAGTCAATAGTGTGATGCAGCAGCTAAAAAAGCCAATGCAATTGTGGGCTGCATCAATAGGAATATAGCATTTAGATCAAGGGAAGTAATAGTACCACTGTATTCCGCTCTGGTCAGACCTCACCTGGAATACTGTGTCCAGTTCTGGGCACCACAGTTCAAGAAGGATACTGACAAGCTGGAACGTGTCCAGAGGAGGGCAACCAAAATGGTCAAAGGTGTCACAGCCCTCTGGCTGTTGTTTCGATCGAAGCATTCCAGCCGAGTCCGTCATGTAAATCAATTAGCGTTTTATTTGGTCCTAATTACTTTACAACTTTCCACCGATGGTGAAACACATCCATCTCAATCAATTGAGATGTCCTGACTGGTTTATTCCGGCTTTTCGCGCCTCTTGCTAAAACACTCCCGGAAGGGAAACCAACCCCCCCTTCTCCTGTTTCCTGTTGCGACGTCCTGGGGCTCTGATGCTACACAGAGCCCTCCCTCCAACTCTTCTTCTCCGGAGCTTTCGCTGGAATCTGTCAGAATAAGGGGCGTGGGCTCTCGGTACTGCGTCAGCGCAGGGGAGGGTGTGAGGCTCCCCAGTCCTCTGACATCCACTCCCCCCTCTAAGCCCCCCTCCTCCTCCCCCAAGGCGGGTGACTCCCTCTCTGCTGTGTCTCGCCCCTGAGCTCTGTGAGTTTTCCCTTCGTTCACCGCCCCTCCCATCCCCTCTTCAGGGGATGTGACGAAACCTAGAAAGTCTGTATCTTCATCATCCTGTGAGCCAAACACCTCTTCCCACCCCTCAAATCCTTCCGAATCTTCTCCTGAGGATGACGAGTACTGCCCTCCCCCGGACTCTCTCTGGGGGGAAACCGGTGTCTCTCCTCCTTCCCTCTCTTCACTGGATCTGAACCCCCAGAAATCTTCCTCATCATCTTCCGTGGTGGCACACACCTCTTGCAGGAAGAGATCTGGGGGCATTGGCTTATGTGGGAACAGGGTGTGAAATTCAGCTCTAAGATACTCTTCAGTTATCTGATCGGATGGTACCCACGTGTTGTCCTCTGGGGCAGCCCCTTCCCATGCCACCAAGTACTCCACCCTGTCCCTGTTCCATCTGGAGTCCAGGATCTCCGTGGCTTCATTGCAGGCTTCCCTCTCCTCTACAATGGGCGTTGTGGGGGGCGTCCCACCCTCCCCGTGGAAACGGTGCCCCTCCCTGTATGGTGAGAGCAGTGACCTGTGAAATACCGGGTGAATCCTCATGGTATCCGGCAACAACAGCTTAAATGCTACCGGATTGACCTGCTCGATGACCTCAAAGGGTCCCAGTTTGCGATGTTCTAACTTCTTACAGCTCCCTCTGATGGGGAGACCCCTGGTCGACAAGCACACCTTATCCCCGACCCTGATGACCTCCCCTTCCCTGCGATGGGCATCCGCCGCCCTCTTGTATGCCTCCTTGGCCCTTTCCAGAGTGCTTCTGAGCATTTTGTGCACCGTTTGCATCTCCTCTGCAAAATTCTCTGCTGCTGGTACACTGGGCTCCTCCTCCCCCCCTGGGAAGGCTCTTGGGTGGCGACCATGATTGGCAAAAAACGGGGTCATTCCTGTGGACAGGTGGACAGAGTTATTAAAAGCAAACTCTGCCAGACCCAAAAATTGCGCCCAATCATTCTGCCTTTGGTTGACATAGCAACGCAAATACTGCTGCAGAATGGCATTGGCTCTCTCGGCTTGCCCATTAGTCTGGGGATGTCTGGCTGTGGAGAAACTCAGCTCCACCTGCAATAAGCTCATGAGCTTGCGCCAGAACCGTGAGGTAAATTGCCTCCCCCTGTCACTAAGAACTCTCGAAGGCACCCCGTGCAAGCGGAACACCTGATCTACAAAGAGTTTGGCCGTTTCCTCTGCGGACAACACCTTGGGGCAGGCTACAAAATGGCACATCTTGGTGAGCATGTCTACCACCACAAGCACTGCTGTTTTCCCCTTGGACATGGGCAGATCGGTGATGAAATCAATGCTCACCATTTCCCAGGGTCTGCTGGGGGTGGGCAAGGGCTGCAGCAGACCTGCCGGTGCTCTAGTGTCTCCCTTCGCCCTTTGACAGGTGTCACACGCCCTCACGTAGTCCTTGACATCCTCCCGGACTCCCGGCCACCAGAAATCTCTGGTGACTAAGAGAAGTGTCTTCTGTTGTCCAAAATGTCCTGCGGAAGGGTTGTCGTGGAGTTGTTTGAGAACTTTGGCCCTCATCTGATCCCCCGGGATGTACAAAGCCCCCTTATAAAACAAGAGCCCTCCCTTCTCCAAAAACCCTTCCTCGACCCCCCTCCCTTCCTTGAGATCTCTGAACTTCTGTTGCGCAAAGGGATCTGCGCGGGTGAGTCTCAGCAGTAGCGAGGCTTGCTCCATGGTGCCGGCACACGCCCACTGCTGTGTGGAAAACATGTGTCTCGCAGAAGGCGGCTCCTCCTCTTCTAGGTACTGCGGCTTCCTCGACAAAGCGTCGGCCCGCACGTTCTGCTCACCAGGCACATAGTGAACACGGAAGTTGAAGTCCGCGAAGAATTCTGCCCACCGGATCTGTCTCTGGTTGAGCACTCTGGCGGTTCTCCAGTACTCCAAGTTCTTATGGTCTGTGTGCACCTGGACTTGGTGCTGCGCCCCGATCAGAAAGTGGCGCCACTTTTTGAAAGCCGCCAAGATGGCCAACAGTTCCTTGTCCCAGATGGTGTAATTCTTCTCAGATTTGCTGAGCTTGCGCGAAAAGAAAGCGCATGGTCTCCAGTCCCCGTTATTGTCCTGTTGCAAAAGCACGGCTCCAACTGCGCGATCTGAAGCATCTGTCTCCAGCTTGATCGGCCGCTCCGGGTCGACATGCAGGAGGTTCTCCTCTGCGGCGAACGCTCCCTTCAGGGTGTCGAACGCCCTCTGGGCTTCCGATGTCCACACAAATTTCTTCTTGCCACTCAAACAGTCCGTGATGGGTGCCGTTAGCTTTGCGAATCCCCTGATGAATTTGCGATAGAAGTTGGCGAAACCCAGAAACCTCTGCGCGTCCTTCTTGGTTCGGGGGCTCTTCCAGTCTAACACTGCCTTCACTTTCTCCCCGTCCATGGCTAGCCCTCTATCAGACACTCGGTAGCCGAGGAAATCCACCTGCTTCACGTGGAATTGGCACTTCTCCAGTTTGGCGTACAGCTGGTGCTCTCTCAATTTGTTCAGCACCTGCCTGACATGCTGCTCGTGCTGGGCCTCGTCCTCCGAGAAGACGAGCAAGTCATCGAGAAAACAAACCACATTCTTGTACAGCAGGGGTCCCAACACGTGATGCATGAAGGACTGGAAGGCCACGGACCCTCCTTGTAGGCCAAACGGCATAACAAGGTACTCAAATGCTCCCAGGGGGGTAAACATGGTCGTCTTCCACTCATCTCCCTCTCGCATCCGTATGAGGTTGTACGCCCCCCTGAGGTCCAGCTTGGTAAATATCTTCCCTCTGCGCACCACCGCCAGCAAATCGTCGATCCTAGGCATGGGAAAGGCGATGGGTTGACTCACGCTGTTCAGGGCCCTGAAATCACATATAAGTCTCTTCTGGGAGGTCCCCTTCTTGTCCACGAAGAACACTGGACTCCCTCGGGAACTCTTGGACTCTCGCAGAAACCCTCGCTGAAGGTTCTTGTCTATAAATTGTCTGAGTTCCTGCAGCTCTTGCTCAGACATGGAATAGAGTTTCCCTGCCGGCAGCTGGGCCCCTGGCATCAAGTTGATCTGACAATCAAAGGGTCGATGTGGCGGAAGCTTGTCCGCTTCCTTCTCGTTGAAAACGTCACTGTAATTCTCATATTGGGGTGGAATCCCCCTTGTGGCCTCCAATCGCACTGTCGCCGCCTGCGCGCTGCTGTCTGGGGTCCTCATGTCCTGCAGACAGTTCTCCACGCAGTGCCCCGATCCAAACGTGAGCGATCTTTGATGCCAAGCCACTACTGGGTCATGAAGGTCAAGCCAGCTCATTCCCAGGACGATGGGGCACCCTGCCAGTTGGGTGACGTTGAAAGCGATGACTTCAGAATGCTTGGAGATGCACATCCTCATGGGGGGCGTTTGCTGCGCCACTTCTCCTCCCAACAGCTTCCTCCCATCAATTGTAGTGACCAGTAGAGGGAAGTCGAGGGGCAGCAAGTGTAGTTGATGCTGCAACGCAAATTCTTTGCTCATAAAATTTGCCGAGGCCCCTGAGTCAAGTAACGCTTCAACCTCCAGGGGGTGTCCATTGGGGAGCTCCAGCATCACTTTTACCACGATTCCTACCTTGGGCGGGTGGGGGGTGGTAATGGGGGTCTCCTGCGGGGCCTTCACTGCTTGCTCGCCCGGGTGCTTGGCCCTCCCGACATCTCTGCCACCCGGGCTTGTTCGTTTCCCGAATTCTGCCCCCGTTGCTCTTCCTGATCTGCTGTTGACACCCCCTTGGCTTGCCACACGCGCCGTTGTGGGCAGAACTTCGCGAAATGCCCCGGGGCTTCACATACATAACATTTTCTAGTTTCTTTTCCCCTTTTTCCTTCTGCTCCCTTGGCGATGGCCCCCCCTGCCGGTTTAGCACGCACTGCCCCGATCTCCATGGGTTCCTCAGCAGGTAGCATTGGAAGAGGTGGTCCTGCCTGGTTCCCGCCTTGCTCCCTCCCTGGGTAGCGATGTGTTGCGGCCCCTTCAGCCTTTGGGTACCTCCTCTCCCGGTTTCTATCTTCCGCTCTCATGCCAATGGCTAACGCAGCCTCAGTCAATTGCCTCATGCTCTTTGTCCTGGGCCCCCGGCTGAGCTCATCCTTCACTTCAGGGTGCAAACCTTCCTTGAAAAGGGTCTGCAAAAACTCGCTCTCCAATTCCCAATTCAATCGGTGTGCCAGCATCGCGAAACGTGTGTAGTAATCACGGACACTGCCTCCTCCCTGTCTGAGTCTCAGCAATTCTTTCTTAATGGCCTCCTCATGTCCCTCATGGGCAAACATCCCATCCATTGCACCCAGAAATTCCTTAAGGTTGCACATTTCTCTCCCTCCAGCCGCCATCAGGGGCCGAGCCCAATCTTTGGCTCCGCCCTCCAAATGTGCAATGATGAAAGCGATCTGCTGCTCCTCCCCTGAAAATTCTCCTTCCTGCATTTTCAGGCAGAACTCCACATCTGTTCTAAATCCAGGATACTCATTGGGATCCCCTGAGAATCTCTTGATCAGTGTCTGCAACTTCCTCCCCAAGGGAACTGCCCCCCCCAGATTGCCCCTGCAATCTGCGTTCTTCGAGACGTCCCTCTAATTCTCTGGCATGACTCCTAAGTTGCTCATGCCTCACTGACATTTCCTGCATTTCTAGGTTTAATTTGTGAACTTGCGCTTCCATTTCTTGCCTGCATTTGATCACCTGCTCCTGAGCTTGTCTCTCTAAATCAGCACTGACCTGCCGAATCCTGCTTTCCACGGCAGCAGCCACTCTTGCCTCCTCATCCGTCATCTTGATGGCCGCTTGTGCTCACCGGCCGGCTTGCCGACAGGACGTCTCGGTTGCTGTGGGGGTGCTCCTCCTCTGGAATGCCCAGCAAATGCTGTTTCTTTTGAAAAAGGAGTCAGGACATGCTGTCACAGCCCTCTGGCTGTTGTTTCGATCGAAGCATTCCAGCCGAGTCCGTCATGTAAATCAATTAGCGTTTTATTTGGTCCTAATTACTTTACAACTTTCCACCGATGGTGAAACACATCCATCTCAATCAATTGAGATGTCCTGACTGGTTTATTCCGGCTTTTCGCGCCTCTTGCTAAAACACTCCCGGAAGGGAAACCAACCCCCCCTTCTCCTGTTTCCTGTTGCGACGTCCTGGGGCTCTGATGCTACACAGAGCCCTCCCTCCAACTCTTCTTCTCCGGAGCTTTCGCTGGAATCTGTCAGAATAAGGGGCGTGGGCTCTCGGTACTGCGTCAGCGCAGGGGAGGGTGTGAGGCTCCCCAGTCCTCTGACAAAAGGCCTGGAAACGATGCCTTATGAGGAACGGCTTAGGGAGCTGGGTATGTTTAGCCTGGAGAAGAGAAGGTTCAGGGGTGATATGATAGCCATGTTCAAATATATAAAAGGATGTCATATAGAGGAGGGAGAAAGGTTGTTTTCTGCTGCTCCTGAGAAGAGGACACAGAGCAATGGATTCAAACTACAAGAAAGAAGATTCCACCTAAACATTAGGAAGAACTTCCTGACAGTAAGAGCTGTTCGACAGTGGAATTTGCTGCCAAGGAGTGTGGTGGAGTCTCCTTCTTTGGAGGTCTTTAAGCAGAGGCTTGACAGCCACCTGTCAGGAATGCTTTGATGGTGTTTCCTGCTTGGCAGGGGGTTGGACTGGATGGCCCTTGTGGTCTCTTCCAACTCTAGGATTCTATGAAATGTTATAAATATCCCTGCCCCATGTTGGGCGGGGTTGCAGTTTTGCGAAAAGATTCAACTGTAACCTATTGCTTTGCAATAAACCACAATGGACTCCTAACTCCTCTTGTCTCTGGGTTTTATTGGCGTAACTCAGAAGATACGCCATTTTTGGCTTACAACATTTGGTGCCTTACAACAGTGGGAGCTGTACCTAAGGCATCTGCAGGCCAACAGAATGGGGAAGGCTATTTTATCAGATTTGCTCTGTCCACCCTGTGCACGCGGGGTGTAGCCAGGGGCCCCTTCCTTCCGGATAATGGTATGATTCCCCCCCCCATGATTATGTTCCAGATGTGCTCCTCTCTCCCTCTCCCAGTCCAAAGTGGTGACATCAGGCACAACTGGCCAGACATTAGCCATGGAAGCCACAGATTAGAGAGCAACGCACAATACTCATTTAAAGCAAAGGGGGAAAGCCCATCTCGCTGACAGCTTCTCAGGTGCTAGGCTTGACTCAGGCCAATTTTTTTCCACGGAAATTACCAGATTGGGGTTCCCTGCAAATGCTGCAGGGACCTCGTCACTAATGGAGCCTGGAGCAAAAAGCAATAAAATAAGGAAGCGCCTGTCAGGATCCTGGAGCTCAGCGGCTTCTCATTCCTGCCACGGGGCGAGTCTTCGGTTCACGACTGTCATCAAGCCGTCAGGCAAACCTGTTTTCCTTTCTTAGAAAAACAGTGAAGGATCCGTTCCCCGGTTTTTCTCTGTATGCATCGCTCCCAACAGCATGTTGAAATTATCTGCAATTTTCCAGTTGGATTGCGCGAACAGGGAAGAAAAGAAAACCTATAACTTAGCTACAGCACAGGGAGAGAATGCTGGTCCTCTTCCCTGGTTGAAATCCAGCCCTCGTTTAAGTTTGGGTTTAGCCTCTTAATGGTAAGACCACCAGGGTTGCAATATCAGCTTTTTGTAGGTGTGCCGTTGTGCTTGTGCAGCTTTCCCTATTCTCCAAGGACAGTCCTGGATTTACAGAAGCTGTCCCAGTTTCTGATTTGATCCTGGAATGTCCCGTTTTTCCTTAGGGCAGTGATGGCTAACCTTGACACCCCAGATGTTTTGGAACTACAACTCCCATCATCCCTAGCTAACAGGATCAGTGGTTAGGGATGATGGGAGTTGTAGTCCCAAAACATCTGGAGTGTCAAGGTTAGCCATCACTGCCTTAGGGCATCCCTATTTTCATTGGGAAAGTGTTGGAGGGTATGGAGTTTTGTGACCCCCGAGCCAAGGAGATAACAACCTTTAGAAGACATCTGTTTGCAAAAGAGAGAGAGGAAGGACAGATTTGCCAATTTATCCTTTCCTCCCGCCAAAAAATAATCAGGTGAACTGGACAAAAAAACCACCACTCAACCTTGAGCTGAAAACAGGATGCATCTGTTAAACGATAAATTTGAAGCACCTTATTTCCCCGAAAGATTCCAGGGAACTGTGGCTTGTTAAGTGTGCTGGGAATTCTAGCTCAATTAGGGGATAAACTACAGTTCCCAGGATCCTTTGTTGGAAAATAAGGTGCTTTAAATGTACAGCATATGCTCTCTAGCAAAAGTTTAGCCCATGGGTCAGCAAACTAAGGCCTGTGGGCTGGATCAGGCCCAATGGCCTTCTAGATCCGGCCCGCGGACGGTCCGGGAATCCAGGCAGCCGGCACAGCGCGTGCGTGATAGGTTTTTGCGACTCAGCTAGGCTTGGCGGTCAAAAGTGAGGCGGGCGGCTGCTGGAGACAGGCCCCTTCTCCGTCCGTTGTGTGTGCGCAGCAATCTTTTCTTCTGGTGAGGTGGCGGAGAGGGAAAAGGAGCCACAGTTCGGATTTCCAACACGGAGCGGCCGGCGACTGACCTCAGGAAGGGCAGTTGCGGCGGCAGGGGCTCGGAGGCGCCTCAGGAGCGATGCCCGCCAATGTCTGTGGCAGCAGTGCTCCCCGCCGGAGGAAGCGGCTGCGCTCCAAAGTAGTTTTGCAATAATAATAATAATAATAATAATTTATTTGTACCCCGCCCATCTGGCTGGGTCTCCCCAGCCACTCTGGGCGGCTTCCAGCAAATATGAAAAAACAATACATTAACATATTACAGATTAAAAACTTCCCTGAACAGGGCTGCCTTCAGGTATTTCCTAAATGTTATGTAGTTCCTAAATGTTATGCAAGAGGGAACGATGATGGCCACCAATTCGGACGGCCTCAAAAGAGCTGCTCATCCCCGCCTGATTCATATGAGCTCTTCCTCCACCACCATCCCCTCGATTCCTATATAACAGTATAAACGTAGCACAAAACATTGCAATGCGCCTGATGTTAACATCATGCCCAGGGCTGGATTTAGGTTTGATGAGCCCCTGAGCTACTGAAGGTAATGGGGCCCTTAATATGAAATTAAATACTTTATTGTCACTTGTCCAGTGTGGTGTAGTGGTTAAGAGCGGTAGACTCGTAATCTGGTGAACCGGGTTCGCGTCTCCGCTCCTCCACATGCAGCTGCTGGGTGACCTTGGGCTAGTCCCACTTCTCTGAAGTCTCTCAGCCCCACTCACCTCACAGAGTGTTTGTTGTGGGGCAGGAAGGGAAAGGAGAATGTGAGCCGCTTTGAGGCTCCTTCGGGTAGTGATGAAGCGGGATATCAAATCCAAACTCTTCTTCTTGTCCAATTTGTATACAGTGAGATTACCCGAGCATCCCCACTCAGCTCTCTTAGTCTTAATTCCCCTCGTTTACTGACGCACACCCACCTAACCCGAAAGTCAGTTGCCCTGTTGTTATCTTTTCATTCAGTAGCCTAACAGCCCAGGGATAGAAGCTGTTCTTTACCCTGTTGGTGCGACTAATCATGCTTCTCTATCTTCTGCCCGAGGGCAGGAGATCAAGAAAGTGCCGGCCAGGATGTGAATCATCCCTGAGGATTTCCCTCACTCTCCTGAGGCGACGGTCTTCCGCAATGTCATCCAGCGGATTCACGGGACAGCCCATAATATCTTGTGCTGTATTCATCACCTTTTGTTGGCACTTCCTATCCGTGGCTGTCAAACCGGCGTACCACACCATGATGCAGTATGAAAGGACACTTTCTATTGTAGAAGGAGATCATCAAATGTTGGTTGACATTGTTCTTTCGCAATACTCTGAGGAAGTGGAGTCTCTGTTGGGCTTTCTTAACCACCTGGTTGTATTGATTTGTATTGTATTGTATTGTGTAATATGTCCAGCTGTCCTTTGTCAACAAATGATCGCTGTTTTTTTGTTACAGGTAGGTAGCCGTGTTGGTCTGTCATAGTCAAAACAAAATAAAAAATAAAAAAAATCCTTCCAGTAGCACCTTAGAGACCAACTAAGTTTGTTCTTGGTATGAGCTTTCATGTGCATGCACGCTTCTTCAGATACACACTATATGAAGAAGTGTGCATGCACATGAAAGCTCATATCAAGAACAAACATAGTTGGTCTCTAAGGTGCTACTGGAAGGAATTTTTTTTTTATTTTTTATGCTGTTTTTTGTGTTGAATATATGCTATATGGTAATTTATGGACCTAACAGGTATCTAACGCCATTTCCACATGTTGCCATGCAAGCAGTCCATGCAGAATGTAGGCACCCTATATATAGAAATGAGGATACCAGTGATATTTTAGGGAGCAGGCTAGCAGGCGGGGCCCATGACTTACATCATGGGAGCCTACACAACACAAAACACTGTTGCTGCATGTAGGTTTTATTTTATTTGTTTTTTAATCTTATATCTTTGGAAATGTACATCCAGGTTTTTCCCCCCTTTAATTTTTTGGGGGCCCCCAAGAGAGTGGGACCCTAAGCTATAGCTTGTTTAGTTTATACGTAAATCCGGCACTGGTCGAGATCCCCGCATTGACAGGGGGTCTGGACTGGATGTCCTTCGGGGGTCCCCTTCCAGATCCACGAATCGATGATTGCCCAACCCCTCCTTCTCGGCCGCCCCTCAGCCCGAGCGCTGCGCTCGGGAGCCGGAAGCGATCCTCCGGCGTTAGAAACCAAGGCTCGAGAGCGAGCGAAAAACTACACCCCCCAGGATGCCTCGGGCGCCGGCCTCCTCCGAACCCTCCCTTCTGCGCGTGCCGGCCGCGCCTGCGCACGGCGCCCTTTTCTGCCCGCCATCTTGGCTCCCTTCAGCTGGCGCCGACGCCAAACAAACCCGCCGCCTCAGACGCCGAAGGTGCCCGCCGAGCCCGGGCGGCGCGGGATCCATGGTCTCCCCGGGGGAGGATCGGCAGGTGGGTCTCCCGGGGAGGAGGAGGAGGAGGTGGGAAGTGAGGGGGGGGAGGAGGAGAGCGAGGAAGAAGAGGAGGAGGAAGAGCAAGACCCTCATCTCCCTCCTCCTTTGAAAGGGGGGGGGCAGGCCTGTCGCAGGGAGTTCCTCAGTTCTCTCCTTTCGCGCTTGCCTCTCCTCGCGTTTCTGAGTTTTATTGGCATAAACTCAGGAGATAAGTTATTTTTCGCTTACAACATCTCGTCTCCCCCCCTTTTTTGGAGGGTGACAAAATAATAATAATAATAATAATAATAATAATAATAATAATAATTCGCCGCCCTTTCCCATTCCTCCAACCCCAGTGGGATAGGCAGCTCCCTGTGTCTCAGGGAGATCTGATTTCCCTCCTCCTCTCTTGTGTGTGTGAAATAAATGATCGCCTTCCTCCTCCTATTCTATTCCATCCCCAGTTTGAATGGGAGCTGATTTGCCTCAGTCCCAGGACTGGCTGTGGCAGCTCCTCTGCAAGCCTCTCTTCATCCCCCTCCATCCCTCGTCTCTTTTTGTGTGTGGGGGGGGTATAGAAATAATGGCCTCCCCCACTCCTTCCTTTTTTTCCTTCCTTCCTTCCTTCCTTCCTTCCTTCCTTCCTTCCTTCCTTCCTTCCTTCCACCTCTTTGCATCTACATCTCCCTCCGTTTCCAGGTGGATGGGCCCCCGCTTCCTACACCGAAGGAGTTCATTGCCCTCAATTATAGGATCGCTCCTTTTCCGCCTGCCTCTCTTCAACCCCCCCTCCCGCCCCCATCAAATATTTGGGAAGAAGAGAAAAGAGAGATACAATCACCATCGCCCCTCTTTCCATCTCTTCTATCTATGACCCCGCCCCCATTGATTGGCTGCTTTATTATTTTATTTCCTTTCCCCTCCCCCTTGAATTTTTTTGGGGTGTGGGTGTGCTAATGGGGCTCAGAAGAGAATATATGTGGGTATCTGTAATTTCCTCATTCCTGCCTCCTGCCCTCTGCTTTCGGAGAGTAAAAAACCCCTGTAATTTTCCCTATCTGCCCCCCCCACCTTTCTCTGTCTTCCAGCTGTTCGATTTGACTGATATTCTCCACCTCTTAAGTCTCACCCCCCCAATCGCCTTCCTTTCCATATCATGTAATATTTGTGTATATTGTAGTTTGGCGTAACCTCTTATCTGCTTCCACTGCTGATTGGATGGTACCTGGTTCTCCTTTATGTGCGTTTGGGCTCTTGCTACCTTTGCTATCTCTTCCTCCCAGCTTCCTTTTCCTCTTCCTTGATTTTGTCTCCACCAAAAAATGGGGGGAGTAATTTGGGGCTGTCGCTGTAACATTTCTCCCTGCCTTTCCCCTCTTCATTCCTCCCCCAATCTGATGAACTTTACATGCATTTCTTTCTCCCCAGCCCTTTCCCTTCCCATATATATCTATATTCACACACACCTTTGTGTGGGGTGCAATAAGGAAATAACTGCCCCCCCTTGTTTAGCACTCCTTGGTTGGTGCTACTTTGCATGCCTGCCTGCCTCCCTCTTCCCCAATTCATCTCTGTGGTTTTTATCGTGTTGTTTTTAAGGGCAGGAAAGAAAGAGTGTTTCTGTGTCCCATCTCCCTCCTCCTTGCCCGCCATTTGATTGATTTGCTTAGCTGCTTTTTCTGTTTCTGCCTCTGATTCTCTTCCCCGGGGTTCTTGCCAAGTGGACCCATTTCTTTCTTTCCCACCGGAGATCCCTCTGTGGCACCTCCTCCTCCCTGCCCCCTTTTCCGGCCTTCCTTCTCTGGGGTCTGCTTTTGTTGGCCCCTTTCCTCCTCCCCTTAATCCTCATTGTCCACCATTGCAAACAGTAGTGGATAGTTAGTCTGTTGTTGCCTGCGGGGAGGGCAGGCGAGAATGAAATATGCCCCTTCAGCCTTGTCCTTCCCACTTTGACAGCTTCATTCTCACTGTGGCAGCCCATTTTTGAACCCTTTTTTCTCACCAAGCCTGCAGCCTTGAGTTTGCCTACTTGTGAGGAAGTTGTGTTGCTTTAAGTAAAGCAGGATCTGGTTCTGAAAGAATCAGCAGCTTGCACACACAAAATCAGTGATTCATTTTCCATTTTGGGCGTCAGTTTTTATGTCCATCAAGTTTTAATGTCCCAGCGGCCAGTTCCTACATAGGCATGATGGACCCACCAGGCCAGGGATGGAAAACCTGTGGTCATCCAGATGTTATTGGCCTGCAGCTTCCATCTTTCCTGACCCTTGACCTTCCAGGCTGGGTCTGATGGAAGTTGTAGTTCAGCAACATCATTCAGATGGCACATTTCCTGTTCTTGCCCTAAGGCTGCATGTACAGTTTGTGTGTTCCTCTTCCTCTTCTCATCAAAGTTTTTTTGTTTTGTTTTCTGGTTCTGTCCAGAACAGAACGTGTATAAATTTGGGGTGGGGAAGAGTGGCAAACTCTTCTGAGATCCTTCAATTAAAAGCATTAATTATGGCTGCAATCCTGACCACACTTACCAGAGAGTAAGTCTGGTTTGTAAGTTTGGCCAAACTGCGAGAGGCAGTGAAGGATAGGCGTGCCTGGCGTGCTCTGGTCCATGGGGTCACGAAGAGTCGGAAACGACTGAACAACAACAACAAAGTCCGGTTGAACTCAGATGGGCTTAATGTTTGATATGCACAGAATTGCACTGTTAACTAATTGGTATACAGAGAGGGTAAACTTGAATCTGTGAGGCTTGGAATTAAGGACACACAATTATCGTCCTTTTCCATGTATAAGACCAGGGTTTTTTTACTTAAAAATTATGTGAAAAACTGGGTCGTCTTATACATGGGGCAATCTCACCCCTATTTTCTTAAATTGGAGTCCCTAAAAATAGGGGGCGTCTTATACATGGAAAAATACGGTAATATTTGACACTCGCTTTGGCTCTGGTTTATTACTTTAAAAAAAATGGGAAGAAGAAACGGCAAATACGAAAGCTGACCTTTTCTTCTCTGCACAAGTAGCGTCTTGTTCATTAAGTCATCTCTTCCTTCCACGTGTCATGAAGAAGGTTTTGATAACAGGGAAATGTATTCAAGTTTAATTGCTCAACTAGTTAAGATGTAGCTGATCTGTTTTAAAATCAAAATCCTTAGATCGGTTGACAAACCAGTTTGGCGTCACCTGCTTTCTTGGTGGTAACTGTTTTTGCGCTGCCAAATCCAGAACGTTTATCCGTGACCTGAGGACCTTGCTGCCAGTGTGTGGGTGTGGATATGCTGTTTAGATAGCTCCAGGGGGGGCTATTAAGGCTGAACTAACCATTAATTCATTGCTCTGTGGAGGAGGGCCCCAGCCAGGTTTGCAGTGGCTTAATGAGGACTGTGATTGTACTATGTTAGTATCAAAAGGTAGGGTGTATGGGGTTTTAGGGGAGGCGGAGTATCTCTGGCGGGGGACATGTTGTGCTTCTCAGGGGCACCTTGGCCACCTTTGGTCCCCACCCTGCACTCAGCCTCCACCTGTGGCTCTTAGAAGCTGTTCGCATGTGACATTGGCCACACCACGGGAATTAGATTTGACTGACCAGCTAAACCAGCTGAGGGTAGCTGATGGGTGTCAAACCCTCGGTACATTGGGGACTTCCCCTGCATGTGAAGACAGGCTCTGGCGGATCGAGCGGACGAGACCAATAGTGGGTCCAGTTGTCAAGAAGGCAGTTTCTGCACGTGCTGTAGAGCAGGGGTAGTCAATCTTATCCTCCACCAGGGCCAGGGCTTTTTCAGTGTTGGCTCCGACCTGGTGGAATGCTCTGTCCCATGAGACTCAGGCCCTGCGGGACCTGACCACCTTCCCCAGGGCCTGTAAGACAAGAGTTATTCCGCCTGGCCTTCAATCTAGCCAGATCCCGTATTCCTTTTTCCCCTTCCCTTTTTTCTGAAGAAACCCTTCTGGGTCCCCACATTAAAATTATTCCATGGTCTCCCTACTGGCCTAGCAAGACTAACTTGGCCAGTTAGCCCTGGTGATTCCACTGATGCTTGTTTTTTTATGCTGTTTTTAGAGTTGTTTTTAATCATTGTTTTGTATTTGTTGTTAGCCGCCCTGAGCCTGGTTTTTGGACCGGGAAGGGCGGGGTATAAATAAAAAAATATTTATCTATTTATTATATATATATATATTTATACCTACCGCCCACTAATGCATCTTTCTTGATGGTAAAATTTCCTTACCACCCACCAGTGCTCGATGGAAGGAGGATTCAGCTTGTGCCATAGAACCCCCTACCACCCACCTAGAATCTTGAAACGCCCACTAGTGGACGGTAGGGACCAGGTTGACAACCCCTGCTGTAGAGGGAAGTAAAAGGCAGATGGGGGTTCGTCTTCCTGGGAAGGGAGCCCATCTTGGAGAAGGAAGGAAAACTCTGATCCTAAACCTCCTCTGTCTTGCGGGATATCTTCGGGAGAAGAAAAGGAGTAAAAAGCCTACACGAATCTGGAGTGGAGTCCCTAGGATGGTTGGATGATACCTTGTACTCCTCCTTCTGGCAACCCATGCAGCCAAGCTGGTGCCAAGCAAATGGCTTTCCTTTCCTTTGGACCACATCAGCGAGGCCGAGAGGGGCGCCCTGTCATTTGGGCAGCCCAGGACCTCCATACACACTGCCCATGCTTGCGCCCCACTGCCCGATTTTCAGCTGTGTTTCTTTTGTGGGAATGTTTGGGAACGTGGATGATGATTTATAATTTGATATATCTCATCCTAACTTGCGCTTGCAAGTTCAACTAGCAGAGTAACATTCCCTTTTAAAATACACACAGCGAAAGTTGCTTTGATTCGCTAGAATCAACTTAATCTAGTTTCCTGGTTTCTCACTATATATTTCCCCTTTTGTCCCTCTTCCAAATAAGACACAGCACACGTCTTCTATAAAAAGATATAAAAGGTTTACTCACGGACATTCAGTTCGAGACAGCAAGATCCCAAAAGAAGGCAGGCTTATGCATAGTAAAGATATATACAATTGGAATCTCCATGTGGGAGAGAAGTCCATTAGGCCCCAGTTGGCTGAAAGCCAACTGAGCATCCTTCCTAATAATCCAAGCGAGAGAGAGGCAAGAGAGAGAATGGCTGCTGACCAGTGGGTTTTGTTCATACCTCCCCAGGTAACGCCACTCCCACTTCTAGCTGCAAGAGGAAGTTGTCTCAGTCTAGGTGACCAGGAAGTTGTGGCTGGAGGACTGAGACACCTTTATGTCTGCTCTAGCATTGTTGTACTTGACTGCTCTAGTGTTTACATCCCACATCTTTTGTATTGTATTTCGCCTCTATTGATGCATTCTATTTTTGTATCTCGTGCGCTGCCTCGAGACGGCTGCCTTAATAAAATTAATGAACAAATCCTTCCCTGCCATGAGAGACTTGGCACTGGCTTCCTTGGAGTTTTGTCAGGCAACAGTCCTGACGTCGTCGTGTGTCCTGCAGACAGAGTCATGTTAGAAGGGAACGTGTCCAGAGGAGGAGACTAGGATGCTGCGGTATCTGGAAGCCAAAGTCCGAGGGGGAGCGGTTGAAAGAGCTGGGCATGGTTTTCATCTGGAGAACAAAAGTTTTAAGGGGAGACTTGGTCAAGTTGTCCTACCTGGAGGACTGTCATGCAGAGGTTGGAGCAAACTTGTTGCTCCAGACCAGACCAAATGGGTGGAAGATAGCAAGGAATCTGATTTTGACTAAGCATTAGGGGGAACGCGGGTGGCGCTGTGGGTTAAACCACGGAGCCTAGGGCTTGCCGATCAGAAGGTCGTCGGTTCGAATCCTGTTGCTCGGTCCCTGCTCCTGCCAACCTAGCAGTTCGAAAGCACGTCAAAGTGCAAGTAGATGAATAGGTCACCGCTCTGGCGGGAAGGTAAATGGCGTTTCAGTGCGCTGCTCTGGTTCGCCAGAAGCGGCTTTGTCATGCTGGCCACATGACCTGGAAGCTGTACGCCAGCTCCCTCGGCCAGTAAAGCGAGATGAGCGCCGCAACCCCAGAGTCATCCGCGACTGGACCTAATGGTCAGGGGTCCCTTTACCTTTACCTAATGGTATGAACTATTCAGCCGTAGAACGGTCATCTTCAGGAGGCGATGGCCTCTTTTTCACTTAGAATCATAGAATCATAGAGCTGGAAGAGACCACAAGGGCCATCCAGTCCAACCCCCTGCCAAGCAGGAACACCATCAAAGCATTCTTGACAAATGGCTGTCAAGCCTCTGCTTAAAGACCTCCAAAGAAGGAGACTCCACCCCACTCCTTGGCAGCAAATTCCACTGTCAAAACAGCTCTTACTGTCAGAAAGTTCTTCCTAATGTTTAGGTGGAATCTTCTTTCTTGTAGTTTGAATCCATTGCTCTGTGTCCGCTTCTCTGGAGCCCTTGTGGTTTTGAACCAGACAGAAGGATGATGACAATCTGTCAGGGATGCTGCAGTTGCAGACTTCTGCTGTGAGCCAGGGCTTTGGGCTAGATGGCCTCAGATGACCTTTCCAGCTCTTACCATTCAGCATCGGTCCTATTGCTGGCATTTCCTTCCTGGATTCCAGCGGCTAGTTTTGTGAGGTTTTTGTTTTGTTTTTTGTTTTGTTTTTTGCCGTCTCGGGGGACCATGAAAGATGAGCGGACATGGGATGGGTCTCCTTGCTTCCCCAACCCTTTGCGAGTCTGGTGCCATGTAAAACAGGGCTTTTAGGTTGACCCAGAAGGGTTCTTTCCAGCCCAGTCTCCCTTTTCCAGCCACTCCAGAGCACCATTTCAAAAACAGCGATAGTCTCATCACCTCCATTTCCTCTCTCTGTGTTATATATGCCTTTAATTTCCTCTTAAGAAATTATAACTCCCTAGTTCTCTTCCCCCTCCACCCCTCCCCGAGTTTTGAGATAAAAGGCAGGCAAGGGCTGTTAAATCTCCTGCATCTCATTTGCACCACTGTTTTATTTGCTGAACATTGTTGGCTGTAAATAATTGATTGTTTGGGGATTTGATTTCTTAATTGGTTTAGAATTGAGTCTTTTGGTGTTTCAGAGCAGCCCAGTTTTTCACTTCTGATAAACGAATCCAGCGGCTGTTCCTGCTCCAATCTGACCCCTCTGACCTCCCGCCTCCGATTGAGCAGAAATAAGCATGATGGTGGTACATGAACAAGAAGCAATGGTATATATATTTTCTACATGAAGTGTCTGTGTGGGAATTAAAGGAAAGAAAATTAGGGACTCGTGACCCTGCACAGCAAAGCAGGACTGCAGCTGCCATCATCACCACCTCCTGATCTGGGGCTGATGGAAGTTTGAGGCCCACTGGTTTGCCATTCCGGCTTTACAATCTAATCTAATCTAATATAACCAACCCAATGAAAAGCTCTAAAGTAAAGAGACAAACGATCCTGCCCTCCTGCTCTAGGTAAATCCATTTTTGTTTGTTTAGTTTGTTTTAATTAGCTGCATTAATTTTAATGCTTCGTATTTATTTATTTTGAACAGTACGCTTTTTGTTTTTACTGCTCTGCTAGCTGCCTTCAGCATTTAAACTGCACAAACAGATAAATCTCAGTACAAAGGACGGATCACAATTTCGGTTTGTGGGTGTAGCAGCCATTTGTGCCCTGAGCTTTTGACTTGATTTCCTCTTCCTCCTCTCATGTGCCTCAGTCCCCTTCCTGGCTTGTGACCTGGTGTAGCATTGAAGCTCATAGACTGAGCCATGAATGAGGAAGTCCCAGTTCAGATCTTGCCTCTATCATGAATTCACCTGGTGGCCTTAGTCAAGCCAGTTTCTCTCTGTCTCTCTGCATCTCTGCCTCTGTCTTCCTATCTGCAATTTGGAGGATAATGAAAGTGACTTACTTTACGTCTATGCCCATTCCTGGATAGAGAGAATCTGGCCACAGTTGTCCATATATTGGTAACTGAGCTAGGTGGACCAATGTGTCAGCAAATACCCCGCCTGGGGCAGTTTGTGAGACTGCCCCAAAGCCAGAGCAAAGCCATGTGTGCACATCCCCGGCTACAGAGATTCCGGTGGCGCAGTCATATGTGATTGTTCCCAGCATGAAGAACAACACACACAAGCCATTATTAAGGCTAAAACTATTTATTGTAGGAATAGTGCAGAGAGAATCTCTGCTGCCAGCTCAAATAGGACAGAGCTGCCATGAAGCCATCTAGGTCTAGCCAGAAGAGAGAGCACTAAGGCTAGGATTACAATAGTAGTAGTAGTAGTAATAATAATAATAATAATAATAATAATAATAATAATAATAATAATTTATTATTTGTACCCCGCCCATCTGGCTGGGTCCCCCCAGCCACTCTGGGCGACCTCCAACAGATATTAAAATACATTAAAATAATGCAGTAAAACATAAACATTCCATGTAGGAAAAGATAAGGCAGCTTTCTCACGGCTTAGTGAGACAGGCAAAAGTCAGACCAGGCCCTCCGCAGCTGTTTTCCGCTCGGCTTGGACAAAAATCATAACACAATGGTCTGTCGCAGTATAAGGCCAACTTCCTGTGTTCTCTAACTCAAGTTTTTATGTAACATATCTCTTTTGAGGTGGTTCCACAGTCCCAGAGAGTCTTCACAGTCCGGATTTCTGGTGCCCACTTCCTTCTGCTCCCAACATGCCCTTGGAGAAAGCGAGGCAGAGAGACACTTTACCTTTGTACACCAGGGACTTGGTTAACAACCACTGTTAAATTCTTCAAACTTTGCCCCCCCCCCCCAAAGTGGCACAGGTGCCTGGTATTGCTTTGGTGGGTCAGCGTTTGGAAGCCTGCAACATCAGCCTGCTTTTCTCTTCCCTTGTTTTGCGTCCATTTACAGGGAGGCTGAGCTCCGTGGGAGCAAACCGACTGGGGAACAATGCCTGTGGTGTGGCCGACCCTGCTGGATCTCAGCAGGGATGAATGCAAAAGGATCCTTCGCAAACTCGGTATGCCTACGGGGTTCTGTGCTGGGGGTCGGGGGGTCGGGGTCGTCTTCTTTCCACTGACCTGACACTGGCTACACATGCCTGAAGGAGATCTGGGTCCCCAAGATGGACTGTAGGAATGAAGCGGCCTTCTAGGGTAATGCTAGAGGACCCCCAAAAATGTGCTTCATCTTAATCAATGTCAGTAGTAAGTCTCTGTAAGGGACGCAGGTGGCTCTGTGGTTTAGACCACAGAGCCTAGGGCACTGCAGTGATGGCTAACCTTGACACTCCAGATGTTTTGGAACTACAACTCCCATCATCCCTAGCTAACAGGACCAGTGGTCAGGGATGATGGGAGTTGTAGTCCCAAAACATCTGGAGTGTCAAGGTTAGCCATCACTGGCCTAGGACTTGCTGATCAGAAGGTCGGCGGTTTGAATCCCCACGATTGGGTGAGCTCCCGTTGTTCGGTCCCAGCTCCTGCCCACCTAGCAGTTCGAAAGCATGTCAAAGTGCAAGTAGATAAATAGGTACCGCTCGGGCGGGAAGGTAAACGGCATTTCTGTGCGCTGCTCTGGTTCGCCAGAAGCGGCTTAGTCATGCTGGCCACATGACCCGGAAGCTGTCTGCGGACAAACGCCGGATGAGCGCTGCAACCCCAGAGTCGTCCGTGACTGAACCTAACGGTCAGGGATACCTTTACCTTTACCTTTTGTAAGTCTCTGTATCATTACTCATCAGGGACCTTTCCCTGTGCTAGCTGACACTATGTTAATCAGCAAAGCTTTGAGGGTTGTTGTCCCCTCTTTGGTTATTATGTTGTGTTAGTGGCAGTAAGCATGCGGTGAAAATTTTCCTACTACTGTATTTTTCCTTCATTAGAGGTTTCTAATCACAAGCTGGACAGCCACTTATCAGGGATGCTGGAGAACACGGGTAATGAACCTGCAGGTGTTGGGGGACTCCTTCATCCCCGGCCAGCATGACCAGTGGTTAGAGGCAATGGGAATCATAGGCTGGTGACGCCTTGAGGGCCATAGGCTCCCCACTGATGTTGCAAAGGCAGATTTTTCCGCACGTGGTTAGACTAGAGGGCTTTTGAGGTCCCTTACATCTCTATGGTTTTGTGATCTTTTTATTGATCTCTCTTCCCCACACTGCCCCCCCGTATAGTTCACTTTTAACCTTTCTCCTTTCTTTTATAGAATTGGAGGCATATGCCGGTGTCATCAGTGCCTTGCGCGCTCAGGGGGATCTCACAAAGGAAAAGAAAGACATCCTTGGAGAACTCTCCAAAGTTCTTAGGTAGATGGAACCTACTCATTTGTGCCCTGCCCATTCAACCCCACAAGGAGTGGCTTGCAATACAGCAAAGTACTGCGAACCTTAAATGCTTGAAACCCATTAATTCATGCAAGTTTAAAAGCTGCAACGAACAGCACCAAAAAATAAGCACATACAGTGGGACCTCGGCTTACAAGTGACTCAACTTGCGTGTTTTTCGACTTCCGAATGACTTCCTGAAGAAAAAAATGGCCGCCGCAACCGAATTTTTCGACTTCCGAAAGGAAGTCGCGGCCGCTTTGAATAAGATTTTTTCAACTTACGAATTTTTGAATAGGATTTTTTCGACTTAACGATTTTTTTTCGCTCAATGCATCCCTATAGGGACTCGACTTACGAGTGTTTTCGACTACCAAAGATCGCGTCGGAACGCATTATCTTCGTAAGTCGAGGTCCCACTGTATATCTAGCAGCCAATGGACTGGCAGAATAGCTTAGTTTGCAATGGATTGCTGTTCTTTTCAGTAGAAACTCTCTGCAGCAGAGAGTTCCGCAGAACAAGCACCATCACCAAAAAGGCCCTGCTTTTCTTTCCTTTCCTATTTATTGATACAGGGCCTGACTTTGCCAGATGCTGTATGAAAGCTTCTCTTTATTAAGTTTAGAACCTCCCCTTTAAGCAATATGTAGTGTGGCATGCACAATGGTCAATTAAAATAACATCATAAAATAACACACCACAGGGAAAAAACAAAAAACAGCAACCAGTGCAGCACAAAACCAATTCAGGGCAAAACTCTTTTTAGAAGATGTTAAGTGCAGCTGTCTGCTCCCAGCAGGTACCGTCTTTGTTGCTGACCTTGAGAAAATTAAACATGACCATCAGTTACAATATAAAGAAAGACAGTGTCCGTTAAGGATGGTGAATCCCTGGCAAACCATGGTGTCTATTTATTTCCCAAACACAGTCAGCAGTATCCAGTGGTTCTGTCAGTGCAAGGATTTATGCTTCTGCAGCGAAAATTTCTCGCCCTCTCCTGTCCCCATGTGCACCCTGTGCCCTTTGCAGATCTGCTCCAGAGGGTTGGTGGAAACCCCAGAACAGATTTGGGGGGGAGCAGGAATTTCTGCTGCCCAAGCAGAAATCCTTACATTGACGGAATGTGGTATTTTGCACTACGTTGGATACAACCCACTGTCTGGCTGTTGCTGCGTCCCAAAGGCAATGGCTGGTTGTTGATGGCGATGGAAACTTGCAGAAGTCCATTTGAGAAGAAAGGGACCACATGGTACTCAAGAAAGACTAGATGGGGAATAAGAACTTGCTCTTGATAAAGGTCCACAAAATGCATAGACTCAAATGTATTTTAAGAACTCCAGTTGAGCAATATCAGGGAATTTCAGCCGCTTTGAGACTCCTTCGGGTAGTGATAAAGCGGGATATCAAATCCAAACTCTTCTTCTTCTGCTGAAGAAGAATGACTTCCAAGTTGGCCACAGAGCGCCCTGGGCTATTGAATGTTAGGTTTGTTCCGCTCGTTATTTTTGTGCAGAGACAAGCTTGTTTGTCTGACGAAACAGGAAGGGCATTGGGAGACGATATATATCGCATTGAAGTCTGGGCAGCTGAACCAGTCTCTGCTGGCACGGCTAATTAAGTCCCATTGTAGCATTGCTTTTGACAGCTATCCATTTCACTTTGATTTTTAAGGCCTTTGAAGCCTTGTCTTGCTTCTGGCCTGTACCCCTGTGTCTAACACTTCGGCCTCTTTCAACAGCATTTCAACAGAAAGGCATCGAGCTGAAGTTCGAAGGGCGGTCAATGATGAGCGATTGACGACGATTGCTCACAAGTAAGGAGGGGGACGTATTATAATCCCTTTAAGTTTTTTTTAATTAAGAAATGCAAACAGTTAAGAGATATACAAATGCCTGAAATGAACAAATGGAATGCCACCTTTGGTTTTCAAAAGTTAAACCTACAGCCGTGCATGAACGGCTAATATCACAAAAATAGCACTGCATAATTAGGATTTGGAAAGAATGAGTTGGTACGCCATTGCTTTGTTTGTTTTTATAAGTCGCGTTTTCATATAAAATATCACAAGGTGTAACAGTATTACAATAAAAAAAAGGCAGGCACACCTGTGAGAGCTGGTTGACAAGGAATCTTAGGTTTGAAAGGCCCATCTGAATAAGAGGTTTTAGAAGGTGTCTGAAAATGAGCAAGGATGCTTCCTGCTGAACCTCTATTGGCAAGGAGTTTCGCAGGCCCAGGACTTGCCACACTGAAAGGCTTGGCTGCTGGTAAAGGCCAGCTGATAGGGACCCAGGTGGCGCTGTGGGTTAAACCACTGAGCCTCTTGGGCTTGCTGATCAGAAGGTCGGCGGTTCGAATCCCTGCGACGGGGTGAGCTCCCGTTGCTCGGTCCCTGCTCCTGCCAACCTAGCAGTTCGAAAGCACGTCAAAGTGCAAGTAGATAAATAGGAACCGCTCTGGCGGGAAGGTAAACGGCGTTTCCGTGCGCTGCTCTGGTTCGCCAGAAGCGGCTTTGTCATGCTGGCCACATGACCCGGAAGCTGTACGCCGGCTCTCGGCCAATAAAGCGAGATGAGCGTCGCAGCCCCAGAGTCGTCCGCGACTGGACCTAATGGTCAGGGTCCCTTTACCTTTAAAGGCCAGCTGAACCTCAGGAGCAGGTTTTAGGAGGGGTGAGAACATAAGCTAAATACATACAGCTATGTCCTTCCAGAATAAGGTTGGAGTGATAGGCAGTGGAGAAATGATTGAGAACTCTCATTAGCTTGGCTCTTCCTCTGGTTAACTCTAATGGGTCAGTTTTTCTGCACGAACACTGCTTCTGGTTCTTTCAAACCTTCTCTCAGTTCAGTAATAAAAAGGGACATCTCTGGGTGTACCTTTTCAGTGTATTTTGCCCTGTGGTAATTGACACTTGCAATCCGCTAAACAGTACACTTTTAAACTGTGGTGTAGTTGCTTTGGACTTGATCAATTCCCTCTCGGAATATCTCAAAAATGATAAAAAATAGTACTCAGCATCTGTGACCTGATACTTTTAACTGGAAAAGCAAGGGACCGTCCATGTGCAAAACAGGGGCTCTGCAGCTGAGCTACGCACCCTTCCCATCCAATGAAATGGCCATATTCTGAGTAAGCTCATTGGTCTCTTTCACCCAGTAAAGTATACTTTGACCTCTCACCAAGGTTTCGGTCAGACGCCTTGCTAATGGAGATCCATTTTGAGTGGAAGGTTCTAGGATTGAATCTGGGACTGTCAACAAAGTGTGTGCTCTACCCAGTAGCTAAATATTCTCCATTTCTGGGTGAATTTACTGTTGGTATAACTGTCCTAACATTTACAGTCCACCCCACCTGGCGGTGGATTCGAGGAGATCACAATACCTGTCTGGAGAGAGATTTTCTGGTTTGGAAGACCTATTTAGGAATGGGAGAATGACTTGGAACGGACAGTTTACAGACCTGCGTGTTTCTCCTTAGTATGTCTGGGCCCAACAGCTCTTCTGAGTGGTCTATTGAAGGCCGCCGGCTCGTCCCATTGATGCCCCGGCTGGTTCCCCAAACTGCTTTCACTGTCACGGCAAACGCTGTTGCCAACGCAGCGCTCCAGCACAACGCAGCTCTCCCTTCCCCAGCAGAGACAGGAAGCAAAGAAGGTGAGGGTAGGTGGCCTTCCTCTCTTTCGGATATTGGGAATGGGAGGAGGACACTCTTAATGCTTTGAAAGGGACACCGTGCTTAGGCCTTCAGCCGGGGATGGGGAACCTCTTTTCCTCAAGCTGTTGCTGGGATGCAGCAACCCTGATGATGGCCTCTGAGAATGTAAAGAGAAGCCTGCTGGTTCAAACTAATGGTCCATCTCATTCGGCTTCCTGTTCTCACAAATGCCTGTGGGAAATCCACAAGTATCCAATAACTGGCCATTCAGAAGCATTGCTGCCTCCAGAGCCCTCATGGCCAGCAGCCATCAATAGCCCTCTCCTCCAGAAATTTGTCTAATCCTATTTTAAAGCCATCCAAGTTCATAACCATCGCTGCCTCCTGTGGCGCTGATGGGAGCCGGACTCTTGGTCCTTAAACATTTGCCACCTATATCAGGGCCCCTCTTACCCTCGTACTTACGGGACCGCCTCTCCTGCTATGCCCCACAGAGGATCTTAAGGTCCACAAATAACAATAGCTTAAGGGCCCCGGGCCCCAAAGAAGCCAGATTATCCTCCACCAGGACCAGGGCTTTTTCAGTGTTGGCTCCGACCTGGTGGAATGCTCTGTCCCATGAGACTAGGGCCCTGCGGGACTTGATCTCCTTCCGCAGGGCCTGTAAGACAGAGCTATTCCACCTGGCCTTCAATCTAGCCTGATCCCCTATTCCTTTTCCCCCTTCCCTTTTTTTCTGAAGAAACCCTTCTGGGTCCCCACATTAAAATTCTTCCCTGGTCTCCCTCCTGCCTAGCAAGACTAACTTGGCCAGTTAGCCCTGGTGATCCCACTGATGTTTGTTTTTTATGCTGTTTTTAGCTGTTTTTAAAATTGTTTTTAATCATTGTTTTGTATTTGTTGTTAGCCACCCTGAGCCTGGTTTTTGGACCGGGAAGGGTGGGGTATTAATAAAAAATTATTATTATTATTATTATTATTATTATTGTATAGTAGGCCCCAGCCTCGACCCAACTGCACTGGCTGCCAGTTAGTTTCCGGGCTCAATTCGAAGTGGTAGTTTTGACCTGTATTTCCTTAAACAGCTCAGAACTGCCTCTCCCCATATGATCCAACCTGGACCCTGCAATCATCATCTCAGGCCCTTTATCGCGTGCTTCCTCCACAAGACGTCTGACGGGTGGCAGTATCCTTGAGCCAGTCGCTGCCTCTCAGCCGAACATACCTCTCAGGGTTATTGTGGAGACCGAGTTTGTATGCCACCCGTAGCCCCTTGGAGCGTAGGCTGGAGATCAACAAAGTAAAATAGATGGAAACGCTTTGGTTTATGCATCATCCTATTCTTCTCTCTCACTCTCTTCAGTGGTGGTTTGCTATTCGTACACAAGCACCACCTCCACCCCGACGTCCACCCCAGTCCCGAGCGGCAGCGTCGCAACTGTGAAATCCCCCAGACCCGCCAGCCCAGCTTCCAACGTCGTCGTCTTGCCAAGTGGGAGCGCCGTTTACGTCAAGAGTAAGTGACAAGGAGGAGAAGGAGGGCCAGGCTCCTCCAGAGGCACCCAAGGATTTTTGTTTGTTTGTTTTAAACGTATTTATTGGTTTTTTGAAACTACGTGACCAGAGGGAGGAAGCGGTGGAAGAAGACTGGAAGAAATTCAAGTTATATTTAAAAAACCATTGTAAGATTTAAAGTTAGAAAAAAGTTGGAAGAAATGGTAGATTACAGATTAAGAAATTAGGATTAAGTGATATAGATGTATGATTTTATGTCAAGACTTATATAAGATGAGAAGATACCGTATTTTTCGCTCCATAAGACGCACTTTTTCCCTCCTAAAAAGTAAGGGGAAATGTTTGTGCGTCTTTTGGAGCGAATGTGTGGTCCCTGGAGCTGAACTGCCCAGGGGCAAAAGCAGATCGTGCTTTTTTTAAAAAAAGAGAGAAGGGGGTGTTGAAAGGAAGCCCACTGAGCAGCTGCTCAGCAAACGATCGGGGAGAGAGATAAGGGAGAGAGATTCCAGCCCCGTCCCCTTACAGAGGGAGGCTGTTTCCCCAGCGACATGTGACTGGTTGATTAGATTATCTGTCTGGAAACTGTAGAAATGGCTTCCTGAAGCTGCAGAACTGTGAGTTAAACCCCATAAAACAGGGTTTTTTCCCTTTGCAAAGTAAGCTCAACAACTTTGAGCTGATCCTCAAAAAATGGGGCTTTTCTCCTTTGCAAAAGAAGCTGCAGAAATTTGAGCTGATCCCCTCTAAAAACTAGGTGTGTCCTATGGTCAGGTGCGCCTTATAGAGCGAAAAATACGGTAAGTTAGAACAGGAGATTATATTTAAAGATGGGAAAGGAATTAACTAAAGATGAATGACAATGAAACGCAGATAGGGGAGACGTGAGGAAGTCACCCTACAATGATAAGAAAAGAAGAAAGGTAAAAATTGGATGTATGTTTTTGTTGTTGCTTATACTTTTTGTGTTCTGTGTTATGTTTATGTATTTAGCGTATGTTATTATTTATGAGTGTTAAAAACCAGAGGCACCCAAGGTTTTGAGCACGGCCTGAGGGTTCTTTGATTTTGAACGCCAGACGCCAGGCCCTTCCCCACCACTGCTCACGGCGTGCTGCAAACCTTGGTAGCCGCCCTTTGGGCTTGGCAGAAATGAATGGATGAATGTAAGAAGAAGAAGAAGAAGAAGAGTTTGGATTTGATATCCCGCTTTTATCACTACCCGAAGGAGTCTCAAAGCGGCTAACATTCGCCTTTCCCTTCCCCCCCCCCCCCAACAAACACTCTGTGAGGTGAGTGGGGCTGAGAGACTTCAGAGAAGCGTGACTAGCCCAAGGTCACCCAGCAGCTTCATGTGGAGGAGCGGGGAAGCGAACCCGGTTCCCCAGATTACGAGTCCACCGCTCTTAACCACTACACCACACTGGCTCTCAAATAAGATGTTTGAAACAGCCAGCAGTTTGAGCAAGCTGGTAGAAAGGAGGTTGCATCATTTCTTTCTTGTGGGTAAATTCAGAGATGGTGATTGGTAAGCATTGGTCAGTCTCCTGGTCAGTGGTGCAGCTAGCACTGGACCTCGGAGCCAAAGTCCAGGGCCCTGCAGCTCAGGGTTTTTTTTCCAAATGACCACCTAGAGAGTAGCAGTTGATGAGGTCAGTGGTCAACAGGTTGTGTCTTGGCATGTGGCCCAGCTTGGGCTGGGGAGGTTGGAGCAGCGCTCTGGGTGCGTCAGAGTTCATTCATTTATTTAAACGGTCACAGACTAGCTTCGACTCATACAGCATCAAATAGTAGAACATGTGAAAGATACAAAGAACATTACAAGTAAAACATCAATTTAAAATTTGAGAACCTAAATTAAAATCAGATGTTTACATGCCCCCACTAGTTTCCTTTAAGAAGTTCTTGTTTCCTACGTTTAATAGCAGATACACAAAATTTAGCTACATTGATCGTAATTTCGGGGTCCTTATCATCTACCAAGGCTCTTAGACGTTGGTAATCAGATTCGTTCTTGGACTTTTGTAGAACTGGTGAGATGTAGGTCAGCCGTAGATCCTTGTAGAAACTACAGTATAACAGTACGTGTAAATTTGTTTCTACTTCCGACGAACCACAAGGGCAGATACGTGCCTCATAAGGTTTGCCCTCATATCTGCCCTGCAACAGGGCAGAAGGAGGAAAGTGCGTCAGAGTAGGGGTGGCTATCGGACTGAGGTGCCTCTCTCGTTGGCAGGCGTGAGCTGCTCAGATGACGACGAGAAGCCCCGCAAACGGCGCCGCACCAACTCCTCCAGCTCCTCCCCCGTCCTCCTGAAGGAGGTCCCTAAGGCCACCACGCCGGTCACCAAGACCATCACGGTGCCTGTCAGCGGCAGCCCCAAGATGAGCAGCATCATGCAGAGCATTGCCAACTCCTTGCCGCCCCACATGTCCCCTGTGAAGATCACCTTCACGAAGCCGTCGACACAGACGACCAACACGACAACCCAGAAGGTGGGTAGGGATGTTTGGTATGTGCGGCTGAGAACGAGGGGTCTCTTTAGTCTACAGTCAGGCTGGGCCGCAGTCCCTGTGCAATCCCTGCCACTGTGAAATTGAGGAGCATATTTAGAATCATAGAATAGAATCATAGAGTTGGAAGAGACCACAAGGGCCATCCAGTCCAACCCCCTGGCAAGCAGGAACATCATCAAAGCATTCTTGACAGGTGGCTGTCAAGCCTCTGCTTAAAGACCTCCAAAGAAGGAGACTCCTAAGAAATTTGTGATTTCTTAGCAAGATAAAAAAAACCTCTGTGTTGCAATCTTCAAACAGAAACCAAAACGAGCAACACGACGGCCAATGAAAGTAATATATATATATATATTCATATGACCACTGCTCCTTGAAAACTTTCATTGTATGTTGAGTTATATGCTGAAGAAGACATACGCAAAACAGTGTCAATACCGGATCACTGTCCGTTGTCTTTCTGTTATTATACAAGAAAAGAAAAACATATATATTACTTTCATTGGCCGTCGTGTTGCTCGTTTTTGGTTTCTATTTGTGATTTCTGGCAGGTGACCCTTCAGAGCTACCTGCTGTCGGCATTTTGGCTTCCCCAGTCTAGGGAAGAATAGCGGGGGCCAGCCAATCAGGAGTGTGAGGAGCTCCAGTAAGTTTGCCACTCGCGTTGCAGTACGCCCACAAATGTGGGGAGGCTGTTTCACCCCGAAACTGGGGTAGACGCGTAGCCCAGTCCTAGTCCACAGACTGGAAACTGTTTTTGACCCCACCCTGCAACATCAGTTCTGTTTAATTGCCTATCATTTTTTCTCCCTGAGTTCCTTTGTTATGTGCTGATGTCTTCTCCCTCCAGTAAAACCCCATCCACCAGATTTCAAAAGATAATGCTGCCTGTAGACCAACACACGTCTGGCCCCAGAAATAGGGCAGAGTCACAGGCAGCCAACTCCCCATACGGCCTGTCTCATAGGGTGGCTGTGCAGGGGAATGAGATAGCCCTGTCCGCGGGTGCACCCTCAAGAGCTGCTCCCGAGAGAAATGGCAATCTGTAAATAAGTTTTAGTGAACCTCAAGCCTCGTCCACGTTTGGCTGCTGCGGTATCAATTTGGAGGTTGTCATTCAATCGCATATTGATAGTGAATGCAATAATAACCAATCAATTTGGGCTACATGATTTGTTGTCAGAAAGCCAATTGAGAGCGATGGCAGCGGTTGCAGCATTGCCCTTACTCTGAATGGACAAATGCTCCTTTTGGGAGCAGACCCCTTAAAACAACAGCGAGGGGCTGTGGGCACAAGGGGTGATGATCGAAACCTTTTTGTGTGCGCTCTTTTCCAGGTGATCATAGTCACCACGTCTCCCAGCTCCACCTTTGTCCCCAACATCCTCTCCAAGTCTCACAACTATGCGGCCGTCACCAAGCTCGTCCCGACGTCGGTCATTGCCTCGACCACCCAGAAGCAGCCGGTGGTCATCACCGCTTCCCAGTCCTCTTTGGTTAGCAGCTCCACCAGCACCTCCACCAGCGCCTCCACCGGGGGCTGCTCCTCCCTTTCCTCCGCTCCCAGCACGGTCGCTGTGACCACCGTGGTCTCCTCGACGCCCTCCGTGGTTATGTCCACAGTTGCACAGGGTGAGACGTTGGCTTTGTATGGTTCTGAGATTGCGACACCCACTGCCTCAGGTGAAAAGGCAGGTGCAGCTGAAAACTGCATGCTACATCTCATTAGGGGCTTCCAGGCTTCCTTACTAATTTTGGTAATGGGGCAGTTAGAGACAGCCCCACTCTCAGTGCTGCAAAAGTCCTGGGGCAGCACACTGCTTCATTTTCCACTCTGCACATGTCCCACAACTTCCTGCTGTTGCAGCAATGGTCAAGTGCCATGCTAGATGCTGTATGCTTTCCAGTCGCATTTTTATTACTTCTTTTATTTCTTCCATATTCTAATCTGCAATACATTAAAAAAAACCCCACACACATAAGAAATAGAGGAAGTGGTGAAAACGCAACTATAGATGACAGATTTACATATGTCTAGTCAACATGCGAATGGGATGCGGGTTGCGCTATGGTCTAAACCACAGAGCCTAGGGCTTGCTGATCGGAAGGTCGGTGGTTCAAATCCCCGCGACGGGGTGAGCTCCCGTTGCTCGGTCCCTGCTTCTGCCAACCTAGCAGTTCGAAAGCACGTCAAAGTGCAAGTAGATAAATAAGTACCCGCTCCGGCGGGAAGGTAAACGGCGTTTCCGTGCACTGCTCTGGTTCGCCAGAAGTGGCTAAGTCATGCTGGCCACATGACCCGGAAGCTGTATGCCGGCTCACTCGGCCAATAATGCGAGATGAGCGCTGCAACCCCAGAGTCATCCGCGACTGGACCTAATGGTCAGGGGTCCCTTTACCTTTTAGTCGACATGCGACCACCTCCATGTGCATCGCTGCAACCTGGAAGTGGCCGGGAAAGGGGAGAAATGGGCTTATGCATGCTCTACCGTCGCATGCGGTGACCTGGAATGCAATCCCCGTGCAAATTGGGGGTTGCCTGTATAAATCCAATATGGGTGCTTGGTGCAATGGCTGAAACGTCTTCAGCCACAAATCCACAGGCATGCTACAGGCCACGCGAGTGAAGCTCAATGGCTGCAGTTCGGGATCACGTTTTCAGATCCCGTGAACTCAGGGTGTGGGTGGGCATTGGCTGTGACTCAGGTTGGTAATGTTTCAAAACAAAGGATAAAGCACCAAATGCCTGCCTGCCTGCCTCCTCTCTTCCAGGCGTCTGCACGTCGGCCATTAAAGTCGCATCGGCCCGGTTGCCTTCGCCCAAGACCCTGGTAGGGGCTCCAACCCAGATCCTGACACCGTTTCCCAAACAGCAGCAGCAGCAACAGCAGCAGCCGTCTCCCAAACAGCAGCTTCAGCAAGCCCAGCCGCAGCAGCAGCTAACCCAGGCTTCCCCCGTGCCCGCACAGCAGCAGCAGCAGCAACAGCCCTCCCAGCAGCAGCAGCAGCCAGGCCTGCACCCCCAGCAGTCTCCCCTTCCGCCAGGCATCAAGCCCACCATCCAGATCAAGCAGGAATCAGGTACCGATAAATGGGTTGCTCCGGGTGGGGTAACTCACTGCTGCCCTGCCAGGGATTGGCAGGACGCCAATGAGTGTTCACCGGGGGAAGCGGGGCTGGAGTCTGACACGGGAGAGCGGGGCAGTGGTTTGCGGAGACCTGTATCAGCCAGGAGGCAAGAATCCGAGGCAGGCGAAGCTTCAGAGCCGGAGGGTGGAGCACAGGATGGAAGAAGAGGAGGAAAAGGCAAGTCAAGCAAGTGAAGGGCCGAGTGGCAAGGAATCAGCAGTGGGGTGATCAGTTCTATCAGTGGCCTCCCAGATGACAGAGGAGGAGAGACGAATGCAGAAGGAGGGGGCAGGTAGAGGTGCAGGCAGAAGAAAAAGAATAGAATTACCGTATTTTTCGCTCCATAAGACGCACTTTTTTCCTCCTAAAAAGTAAGGGGAAATGTCTGTGCGTCTTATGGAGCGAATGTGTGGTCCCTGGAGCTGAACTGCCCAGGGGCAAAAGCAGATCGTGCTTTTTTAAAAAAAAGAGAGAGAGAAGGGGGTGTTGAAAGGAAGCCCGCTGAGCAGCTGCTCAGCAAAGGATCGGGGAGAGAGATAAGGGAGAGAGATTCCAGCCCCGCCCCCTTGCAGAGGGAGGCTGTTTCCCCAGCGACATGTGACTGGCTGATTAGATTATCTGTCTGGAAACTGTAGAAATGGCTCCCTTTACTGAAGCTGCAGAACTGTGAGTTAAACCCCATAAAACAGGATTTTTCCCTTTGCAAAGTAAGCTCAACAACTTTGAGCTGATCTTCAAAAATGGGGCTTTTTCCCTTTGCTAAAGAAGCTGCAGAAATTTGAGCTGATCCTCAAAAAAATGGGGCTTTTCCCCTCTAAAAACTAGGTGCTATGCTCAGGTGCGCCTTATAGAGCGAAAAATACAGCAATCTTCAATGCAGCTTCAGCCAAGCATATATCGTTGAATTTGCACAAGTGAAATGCTCTTGTGATGCGGCTGCACTGTGTTGGGGGGAATGATTTGTTCTGTCTTTCTGTAGCTCTTTGGCCTTCCTTTTTAATGTTTGCTTGTTACGTCTGTCCCCCCCCCCCCACTCGTGATGCCTCTTTTCTTTCCTAGGGGTCAAAATAATCACCCAGCAAGTGCAGCCCAGCAAAATCCTCCCCAAGCCAGTCACGGCAACTTTACCCAGCAGTAGCAATTCCCCTATTATGGTGGTGAGCAGTAATGGGACCATCATGACAACCAAACTGGTCACAGCCCCTGCTGGTGAGTGATTCTTTCCTATGCTCCGTAGAGGGTGGAAAGCATTTTAAACTTGGGAAATAAGCTTAAATGGTGATGTACCTAGGGCACAGTGAAGACGATCATACAATACAGATTGTTTGACATATTTTAATTGTTTTTAGCCTACTTACATGAGAATACAAGTAAGTTTGTGTACTTAAAAAAAAAAGATTCCTCCATTCTCCTCTTTGTTATGACGTGGGGTCCACACTTTGCCAAATTAACATGTCAGAGACAAGGATTCCTACCTAGTCTTCTCCCTGACCTGCTGATTTTCAATTTTCAAAGACTTGTGTGTTTGTGTTGAGGAGCATTTAGTCCTGTTAAAGTGGAACAGCAAAGACACCTCTCCACTTTTGCAGAATTTGCAAGGGGCGATGATGACGACGATTAATTGAATTTATATACCACCCTGTACCCGCAGCTCTCAGGGCGGTTCACAGAATAAATGTGAGCATATAATGTGCACAGTTTTAGCCTTCTCCCTGACATGCTGATTTTCTGTGTGCAGGGATTTTGCATTTGCACAGAGGCAGATTGAAGTGCTGCGATCCCATGTCTGCCTCGCCGAGACCCTAGGCTTGCCACCTGTCCAGGGTTTGTGTGTGCTTATGTGCGTGCGCACAGTTTTGGTAGTGTTCACTCCCGTTGGTGTCTATTCATTTAGAGCCATTTGTACCCTTGCTCTTCAGCCAAAAAGGCTCCCGGAGCGGCTTGGATACAATCAAAACAAGGCCGTCGCTCCCCACAGGCTTGCAGTCTAAAAAGCACAACACACAAGGGGAAAGGGACAGGGCGGGAGGAGGAGAATCGAAACTCAGGCACCTCTTTTTGAACAGTGGCTCATACAATGGCTGAGCTCTGCTTCTCAGCTCGCAATGTCAGTTCTTCCCGCTGATGCCTCTGCTGTCTTCCCTCCCCTCCCCCCCCACTTTGAACCAGGGACCCAGGCGACTTACACTCGTCCGACGGTCAGCCAGTCCATTGGGACACGCATGACTGGCACGCCGGGCGCCGCCACTTACGTCAAAACCACCAGCGGCAGCATCATCACGGTCGTCCCCAAATCGCTTGCCACGCTGGGAGGCAAGATAATCAGCAGCAACATCGTTTCCGGTAGGTAGGCAGGCCTGTGTCTCGAAAAAATGCAGTGACCAGATGGGTCAGTTGGAGTCAGAGGAGCTTCGGCTGAGTTGTCTGTGTGTTGCTGCTGTATCTTTGAACCGTGGGCTCCAGCAGTAGGCTGCAAGAAGGAATTATAATTATTGATGAATTATACTTATATGCTGCCCTATGCCCGCAGGTCTTATATTTTATTAGAATATAAAAACACAAAATACATAATCAAAATATAAACAAAATAAAAAAATTCCTTCCAGTAGCATCTTAGAGACCAACTAAGTTTGTTATTGGTATGAGCTTTTGTGTGCATGCACACATCTGAAGAAGTGTGCACACAAAAGCTCAATAACAAACATAGTTGGTCTCTAAGGTGCTGTTGGAAGGATACGAGAAGCCAAGTTACAGGGAACCAGGCAGAGGGCCTTCTCGGTAGTGGCACCCGCCCTGTGGAACGCCCTCCCTTCAGATGTCAAAGAGAATAACAACTATTAGACCTTTAGAAGACATCTGAAGGCAGCCCTGTTTAGGGAGGCTTTTAATGTTTTATAGATTATTGTATTTTAATGTTCTGTTAAAAGCCGCCCAGAGTGGCTGGGGAAACTTAACCAGTGCTCTTGACTACTCATACATTTATGATGATATACCTCTTGCCTTTGTCACAAAATGAAATAAATAAAAATAAAAAAGGAGGAAGCCTTTCCCTGCTTCCTGTGCAATGCAGCAATAAGTCTTTGCAGTAACGGCAGCCGCTGGCGCACGCATGGAAATTCCATTTTCCTTCGTAGCCGAGAAGACAAATGAATGTTGATCTGTAACAGTGGCATATTTTTTAGTCTGTTTGTATTTTAATTCAAACACCCCTGGAAGCTGGCAATGTTCTGAGCAAATACCACTGCGTGTAGACCCAAGCTGTTGTATTTTCGCTTTTTTTGAAAGGTAACTCCTTGATGAAGACCTATTTCCAACAAAAAGGTATCCAACACTTGCAATGCTCTAGAAACCTTTGCATGATTCCCCACCCCCACCGCAGCCCCCTCCATGAGTGCCACAGCACCCCTCACCCTGTGACTTTGCTGGTGTTTTACCGATGACAAGCTGCAAAGCCACTTGAGACAACATGGTCTCCTTTTTTAACTGAGATCTGCTTTGGCAGGTAAAAAAAACTGCTTCGCCGGTCAGTTTTTCCAGTTGGACCTGACCTGATATGAGGTTGTGCACCTGGTTTAGCAAACTGTCCCCTTCTCAGGGTCCCTATGCCCTCTGGTGCATGCTCTGGAAGCTCCTGTGGCTACAGCTCCCTAGTGACTGCTGGCCAGCTTGGCTCCCTCCATTGCATTGAATGGGGAAGTGGTTATGGGTCCCCCTGCCTGGAATAGAGAGAGGGGGGCGTCATCAGGGTTTTCTTGTACTTGGTGCCCCCTAAATCGTGCTTGGATGAGGCCATTTTAAATTGTAACGACATGGGGGAACCACAGCATTCATGGGGCAAGCATTGCTGCTTCTAACCGAACCTCCTTTCTATTCCCCCTCCCACTCGGGCAACCAAGGAACTACGACCAAAATCACAACCATCCCCGTGACGTCCAAGCCCAACGTGATAGTCGTGCAGAAGACAACGGGGAAAGGAACCACCATCCAAGGGCTTCCGGGCAAAAACGTGGTCACCACGTTGCTAAATGCGGGGGTAAGAGAGAGGAAATGGGATTGTCGCTATTTCATCATCATCAATACCCGCTGCCTTGCGGGAGACATCTTTGGGAGAAGAAAAGGCTAAAGAGTAGACCCTCCTTCCCGCAACTCCTGCAGCCAAGCTGGTGCCAAATGTATTACTCAGATGGTCCAGCTTAAGTTTTGTATATACCGTATTTTCCAGCGTATAAGATGACCCCCAACTTTTCAAGTTAAAATATAGAGTTTGGGATATACTTGCCGTATAAGACTACCCCTCTTCCGACGCACACTGGAGGCAGCCTTTTTCACCATGAGCGCCTGTCTCGTCTAGCGGCTGAGGCGGCAAAGGCGAGAGCGGCCGTGAGGGGAGGGGAGCACGTCTCTCGCCTGCCTGCCTGCCTGCCTGCCTGTGTCTCGGGGGCGGGGCATGCGCGCCAGGAGCAGGCGGGCCAGGACTGGGCGAGAGGCGTCTGTGCGCCCCCCCGCCCATCTCTCGCTCACTGGCTCCCTGCGAGGGGGCGCGAGAGGGGCTGAGGAGGCAGCGGGGCCGGGACGGGGACAATGGCGGCGTCTCCTCCGAGCCCGCGGCTTTTCAGCATCCGCCCTATAAGACGACACCTGGTGTATAAGATGACCCCCGACTTTTGAGAAGATTTTCCTGGATTAAAAAGTAGTCTTATACGCCAGAAAATACAGTAGTTTGCTCTTCACTAAGCATGCAGTTACAGGGCTTTTAACCCTTTGCATTGCATGGAGGGGGGGGGGAATTGCTTGGTTCTATGCAGGTGGAGTATGAGAGGAGAGCAAGTGAGTTAAGTCACGTGATGCGTGTGATTTTTTAAAAAATTTCTGGCCCAGAAAATCACCGAGGTAAACCTGCAAGTTTTGTCCTCAGGGAGAGAAAACGATCCAAGCGGTGCCAGCTGGAGCGAAGCCAGCCATCATCACTGCCACCAGGCCCATTACCAAAATGATCGTCACGCAGCCAAAAGGGATCGGGTCTGCCGTCCAGCCAGCTACCAAAATCATCCCGACCAAAATTGTTTATGGGCAGCAGGGTAAAACGCAGGTATGCTTAAGAACTTTGGGCGGGGGGGGGGAGGGGACAAACGTGTTTCACCACCAGCATAAAAATAGCTTTGTTTGGATCTGGATACTGGCGTTAATGATTAATGGTTAAAAATGAGGAGGGAAATATAGCTAAAAATCCTGAGACCAGAGGGAGGTAAGGGAGTAAAAAGTAGAATTATAGGGGTTTTAAATTAGGTTGGAGTAAGGGAATTTGATTCAGAGGACACAAGTGGCGCTGTGGGTTAAACCACAGAGCCTAGGGCTTGCCGATCAGAAGGTCAGCGGTTCAAATCCCTGCGACGGGGTGAGCTCCCATTGCTCGGTCCCAGCTCCTGCCAACCTAGCAGTTTGAAAGCACGCTAAAGTGCAAGTAGATAAATAGTTACCACTCTGGTGGGAAGGTAAACGGCGTTTCCATGTGCTGCTCTGGTTCGCCAGAAGCGGCTTTGTCATGCTGGCCACATGACCCTGAAGTTGTCTGCGGACAAACGCCGGCTCCTCGGCCTATAGAGCGAGATGAGCGCCGCAACCCCAGAGTCGGACACGACTGGACCTAATGGTCAGGGGTCCCTTTACCTTTTTAAGGGAATTTGATAGGCCTGAGGAAAGGATCAGAAGAATTGGGGTGCCGAGGAGTAAAATAAGGAGTTAGTTTAAGTAAAAAGATTTGGGTATTTTTATGTCAGTGTGAGTTTATGAATTTGGAAAACTGATAAAGAGGTTAGATAATGAATTCAACAGGGGGGGACTTGAGGAAGTCAACCGAAATATGAAATTGAGGAAAAGAGGAATACCTGGCCCACAGAAATGGGCCAGGCCTAAGCAATGATATGTAATTTGTTAATTACGTTAAATGTACAATGTTTATGCTTACCCCGGTGAGAGAGGGGGATGGAAAATTGCTTCCCTCAGTGAGAGAGGGGAAGAATGAAAAATTTAATAGTAATGTTATGTGCTTAAAATTGTTAAAACCAATAAAAAAAAAGTGGATTTTTTTTTTTTTAGCTTTTTAGCTCTCTGCCTTGCTTTGGCAAGCAAGGCCTTCTCTGCGCACTGGATCTGGGGTGTGGCCACTAGATCTCGGGACTTCTGGAGCCAGCGTATGGAGAGAGTCTTGCTTCCCCAGTAAGGTGGAGAGCTAAAGAGCTTTTTTTTGCCCAGTTTTCCTGCCACAAAAAGAACTTTCAAGCTCTCTGCCTTGCTTGCAGGATATCAACCAGCATCTTTCAACTGTGTATGTTTGAAATCATACTGTGTGCAACAAGTAGTCGATGCATTTTGCAACCTCCAGTTTCCCAGGGCACAATTGCATTTTGAAGTTTGAGGCTTTGATTTGACTGTGGGTCTGGGATAGTAGTTCACCTGTGCATTGACTGTATTTATATTCTTCCACTTTGATTGCTGAGTGCACAATCGGGAGAGATCAAGGGTGATGGAGAGCACTCCCCCCCAAAGAAATCCTTTTAAAAGAAAAGTCTGAAAAAATGAAAGGCGAATCTTTAGTGGAATTAAACATATGCCTCTGTTTCTGTGGGAAGAACTGGATCTGGGTCTTGTCCCATCGGTGCTGGAATGTGGGCCCCAAGAACTTTGCATGGGGGTAATGTGGCCCCTGATGTGAACAAATGTCCACCCCTGCTGTAAACTATCCCCCCCTTTCTTTTCAGGTCCTTATCAAGCCAAAGCCAGTGACCTTCCAGGCAACGGTTGTGAGTGAGCAGACAAGGCAACTGGTCACTGAAACACTTCAGCAGGCTTCCCGGGTGGTGGAGGCGGGGAACGCTTTGCTGCCGGAGGTGAAAGAGGAGCCCCAGGCATACACAGACAGCAGCTCCTCTTCAACAGAATCCTCGCAGGGTTCCCAAGGTTAAACCTGCATAGATCTCCTAGCGTAATGCGGCTTGGGTTGGTTTTTATATTTTCCCGAAGGTTGCGTGATGGTTTGGGGGACTTCCGAGCTGAGACGAAACTGGGGATAGCTCAGTTAGTAGAGCGCAAGACTCTTAGAATCATTGAATCCTAGAGTTGGAAGAGACCAGAAGGGCCATCCAGTCCAACCCCCTGCCAAGCAGGAAACACCATCAAAGCATTCCTGACAGGTGACTGTCAAACCTCTGCTTAAAGACCTCCAAAGAAGGAGACTCCACCACACTCCTTGGCAGCAAATTCCACTGTCAAACAGCTCTTACTGTCAGGAAGTTCTTCCTAATGTTTAGGTGGAATCTTCTTTCTTGTAGTTTGAATCCATTGCTCCGTGTCCGCTTCTCTGGAGCAGCAGAAAACAACCTTTCTCCCTCCTCTATATGACATCCTTTTATATATTTGAACATGGCTATCATATCACCCCTTAACCTTCTCTTCTCCAGGCTAAACATACCCAGCTCCCTAAGCCGTTCCTCATAAGGCATCGTTTCCAAGCCTTTGACCATTTTGGTTGCCCCCTTCTGGACACGTTCCAGCTTAATCTCAGGGTCGTGGGTTCATCCACTAGATGATACCAGTGGATCCTTTGCACCAATTCTGTGGTTCGGACTTTGGGAGCAGATTGGCCTTGGCTGGCCTCACGAGCTCGGCTTCTGAGCTTCTCTGCATCCCCGACTGTTCTGCGTGCTCATAAGATGCCCTTTGATCCTGTTGTTAGTGTGCATCTGTCCGTGGAGTTAGAATCATAAAATTCTAGGGCTTAGACAGTTCCCGTTGGTGGCCAGCCCCTTAGTCCCAGTTATCACGTTTCCTTAATTATAGCATGCAAGTATAATGGCCTTAAAAGAACATGCAGCTCCATGCACACCCACGACAGAGCCCACGCACCTGCTAATGCAATGGTACTGGTTTCCTCCTATTTCCGTCTTCGTCTGTGATCATTTTCGTAAGAAAGCATGGCCTCCTAGATCGATGGCCAACAGGGAGCAGCCAAGTGCAAATTGGAGGAGGTGGGAGGAACAGCAGCTTTGACATTCCTGAAGTTATATGAAATTCGTTTTGAAGAGTTGGCATCCAACAAGCTCCCAAGCTGTACGGTGGGCCTGCGGCTTAGCTAGGGGAAAGATCAAAAGCAATTAATTAGAGATGCCCCCCTTCTCTAAGTGGATAGAGATACGTTTTTCATCCAATGAAGCTGAACCTTGAAAGATTCAGGGCAGATAAAATAATAGAACACACAGTGATGGCCACCACCTTGGACGGCTTTAAAGAGGATTAGACAAATTCATGGGAGGAGAGGGCTGTCGATGGCTACGAGCCACAATAAGTACCGTATTTTTCGCTCCATAAGACGCACTTTTTTCCTCCTAAAAAGTAAGGGGAAATGTCTGTGCGTCTTATGGAGCGAATGCATGGTCCCTGGAGCCAAATTGCCTAGGGGCCAAAAGCAGATTGTGCTCTTTTTTTTACAAAGAGAGAAGAGGGTGTTGAAAGGAAGCCGCTGAACAGCTGTTGGCTCCTTTTCCAGCCCCACCCCCTTGCCAAGGCCTCCGTTGTTTAATGCAGAGGGAGGCTGTTTGTTTCCTCAGCGACATGTGACTGGCTGATTAGATTATCTGTCTGGAAACTGTAGGACTAGAAGCTGCAGAACTGTGAGTTGAACCCCATAAAAACGGGGCTTTTCCTCTTTGAAAAAGAAGCTGCACCACTTTGAGCTGCTCCTCAAAAAAGCAGGGCTTTTCCCTTTGCAAAAAAAGCTGCACCACTTTGAGCTGCTCCTCAAAAAAACAGGGCTTTTCCCTTTGCAAAAAAAAGCTGCACCACTTTTAGCTGCTCCTCAAAAAAACAGGGCTTTTTTCCCTTTGCAAAAAAGCTGCACCACTTTGAGCTGCTCCTCAAAAAAACAGGGCTTTTCCCTTTGCAAAAAAAAAGCTGCACCACTTTGAGCTGATCCTCAAAAAAACCAGGGCTTTTCCCTTTGCAAAAGAAGCTGCACCACTTTGAGCTGCTCCTCAAAAAAACAGGGCTTTTTCCTTTGCAAAAAAAGCTGCACCACTTTGAGCTGATCCTCAAAAAAACAGGCTTTCCCGCTTTCCTCCTCTAAAAATTAGGTGCGTCTTATGTTCAGGTTTGTCTTATGGAGCGAAAAATATGGTAGGCTCTGCCTCCACTGTTGGAGCCAGCAATGCTTCCGAATACCAGTTGCTGGAAACGGTAGGAGCGGAGGCGGCACTTACGCTCGAATCCTGCTTGCAGGTTTCCCACAGGCATCTGTTTGGCCATTTTGAGAACCAGATGCTGGACCACTGGCCTGATCCAGCAGGCTCTCCTTACGATCTTATGTTCCTTTGCGTCTCAGATTCCCAGCCTGTGGTTCACGTCATCGCCTCCCGAAGCCAGGATTGGTCAGAACACGAGATTGCTGTGGACTCCAGCCCTACCATAATCTACCAGGATGTCTCCGGTGAATCGCAGTCGGCCACTTCGACAATTAAAGCGCTGTTGGAGCTCCAGCAAACAACAGGTGGGCACTCTTGATCCCGGAGCGTCTGTGGCTCCCTTGCGTCAACTAACTTGCGTTTTTATTTCAGTGGCAGAAAAGGTCTTGGTCCTGTCTATGTGTGCCGCTCACCCCCTTTCCCTAGAGAGCCTGTGTGCCGTGTTAGTTAGATTGTCTGACTAGATTCTGAGGGACCAGGGTTCAAATCCTCACTCGGCCATGCAGCTCACTGAGTGACCTTGGGCCAGTCGCTACCTCTCAGCCTAACCTACCCCACAGGGTTGTTGTGGGGATTAAATGAGGAGAGCGAGAACCATGTACCGGCAACTCCCCATTTACGCGGGGGTTATGTTCCGAGGCACCGCATGTTGAACTGAAATTGCGTGTATTTGGAACACCGTTGAAAAAGCCTGCAAGCAACACATTCGCTCCCTCCAAACCTTGCTCAAGCTCCAACCCTCCACAGACCTCAAGGGTTGGTGCAAAGGCTCCTGGGATTGCCTTTGCAAAGGCTTGTGGGATTGCTAGACACAGTTTTCGCACAAATTTTGCCCTTTTTGTACTCTTTTAGGCCCGTTTTGCCCCTTGCGGGTTTGCAGCGATGCCTGTGTGTGCAGTTGTGCATGAGAATGGGGAGTTGCCTGTACATCTCCTTGAATTACAAAGTGGCAAAGAAATGCAATAAATGAATAAAAATTTTGGCATGTGTCATTGGGGGCTTATGTTTTTTTTTAAATTTATTTATTTACATTCTTACAGTAGTTACATTGCTTTTCATACATTAAAATTAAACAATAGATACAATAGCTTACATCACATTATCATTATTCCTTGTACAGATATCTTTCATTATCCCACCACCAAAAACCCCTCCCCACACCCCTCAGACTCCCATCCGTCACCAATTTGACTTCCATCAATAAATTAATCTTACTCTTGCATTCCGCATTTCTCATTATTTATTAAATCACTTATAACAATTCTAAAGGGACCTAGGTGGCGCTGTGGGTTAAACCACAGAGCCTAGGGCTTGCTGATCAGAAGGTCGGCGGTTCGAATCCCTGCGACTGCGGTGAGCTCCCGTTGTTCGGTCCCAGCTCCTGCCCACCTAACAGTTCGAAAGCACGTCAAAGTGCAAGTAGATAAATAGGTACCACTCTGGGTGGAAGGTAAACGGCGTTTCCGTGCGCTGCTCTGGTTCGCTAGAGGCGGCTTAGTCATGCTGGCCACATGACCCGGAAGCTGTACGCCGGCTGTCGGCCAATAAAGCGAGGTGAGCGCCGCAACCCCAGAGTCGGACACAACTGGACCTAATGGTCAGGGGTCCCTTTACGTTTTTAACAATTCTAATTTTTCTATCCTATTTACTTCATATCTCTCAATCAAGGCATGATAGTATGTTAAGTTTTGAACAATGCTTTATCATATAATCCTCATAGCATTTCCATTCATCTTTTAACTTTTGTTTTGATTGATTCCTTATTGCGGCAGTTAGGTTTGCCAATGATAAATACTCACTTAGTTTACAACCCCATTCCTCCTTAGATGGAACCCTCTGTGCTTTCCAATTTGCCGCTATAACTACCCTAGCTGCTGTGCTTGCATACAGGAATATTTTTTTCTTCCTTTGCGGTATTTCTTCATCTAATAATCCTCACAGGTATGCCTCAGGTCTTTTGGTTAACGATTTTTTCATTTCTTCATTGGGGGCTTATGTGCTTAACTTAGTCTTGAGTCCAAAACAAAACACAACAACAACAGTGTTCTCTGTTCTCCCCCCCCCCTTTATGCTGGAGCAGTGAAGGAGAAATTGGAATCCAAGCCAAGGCAGCCAACGATTGATCTGAGCCAAATGGCAGTTCCCATCCAAATGACCCAAGAGAAGCGGCATTCTCCAGAAAGCCCCTCTATCGCCGTGGTGGAGTCAGAACTGGTTGCAGAATACATCACCACTGGTGAGTCACATAGGAAGCCCGTGAGGTCCTGGTGGGGCTTCAATATATTGCAAGCAAGATGCGGAAAACTTCACAGACTTTTGGGATTTCCCAACAACCAGTTTATTGAGCATCCATCCTGATTTAGAAGATGTGCTATTCCTTGCTTTGCATTCCCATCACTTTCCTTGCCACAAAAAAACCAATCTGTTGGGGAAGCGGGTTTGATGCAGTAGAGCTCTGAATGAATGAACAGGGCAGATTGTCACTAAAGAGTACATGATTAGTATGGAACTTGCTGCCACAGGTTGTGGTCGTGGCACTTGGTTTGGAGGACTTTGGAGGGGGGATTAGAGAAATCCTTGGAGGAAGAGAAGTCGTATCAATTGCTAGTAGCCATGATAGCTAAATGGAACGTCCATGTTTAAAGGCAACCTACCTGGGGACCCAGGTGGCGCTGTGGGTTAAACCACAGAGCCTAGGGCTTGCTGATCAGAAGGTCGGCGGTTCGAATCCCTGCGACGGGGTGAGCTCCCGTTGCTCGGTCCCAGCTCCTGCCAACCTAGCAGTTTGAAAGCACGTCAAAGTGCAAGGAGATACCGGTAAATAGGAACTGCTCTGGCAGGAAGGTAAACGGCATTTCCGTGCACTGTTCTGGTTCGCCAGAAGCGGGTTAGTCATGCTGGCCACATGACCCGGAAGCTGTACGCCAGCTCCCTCGGCCAGCAAAGTGAGATGAGCTCCGCAACCCCAGAGTCGGTCACTAAAGGTCAGGGGTCCCTTTACCTTTACCTTACCTGGGGACAAAGAGTGGAAAGAGGACTGTTGCTTGAATGCCCTGCTTGAGGGCTGGTTATCAACTTTGGGGCAGAGTATGAAGGTCTTCCTAGGCCTAGTGGTCTGATCATCAGGGCCGCTGTTAAATTCTTACTTTTGAGCGCTGACAGATCTTGGGAAGAAGAAAGTGCCAACTCTGGGGAGTGGCTAGAGAGAATAGTTGGGGCGTAATTTGTACTACGGCTGCATCTTGGAGCCTGCAGCTGAACCATGTTCAGGAATTAGTGGAGCTTCTGAGTAAATGCAGAGTGCCTCTCTCACTACAAACACTTGGTCCCATCCAAGAAAAAGAGGGACAACAAACTCCCACCTCCAGGATTTGGAAGTACTGTGAAGGCCTCCCCATTTCCCATCCCTTCTTCATGCCTAGCGGGTCCTGTCTTTATGGATTGTATTTGGGAAGGAGGCAGTCTTCAAGGTGTGCATCTGGGAAGATTGTAGGTGGCTGCTTTTCTCAGCTGCTGTATGTCTTCCCTGTTGCCCACTCTCCCTCTCGCACACACCCATGCCCAAATAATGGAGCCTATGGAATAGCTTGCCGCAGACTCTTGTCAAACGGAACCATAGAATTGTAGAGTTGGGTGGGAGCCAAAGGGTCATTGAGCCCAACCCCTTGCAATAATAATAATAATAATAATAATAATAATAATAATAATAATAATAATAATAAATAATTTATTATTTATACCCCGCCCATCTGGCTGGGCTTCCCCAGCCACTCTGGGCGGCTTTCAACAGAGCATTAAAATACAATAATCTATAAATCATTAAAAGCCTCCCTAAACAGGGCTGCCTTCAGATGTCTTCTAAAGGTCTGGTAATTGTTGTTCTCTTTGACATCTGAAGGGAGGGCGTTCCACAGGGCGGGTGCCACTACCGAGAAGGCTCTCTGCCTGGTTCCCTGTAACTTGTCTTCACGCAGCGAGGGAACCGCCAGAAGGCCCTCGGCACTGGACCTCAGTGTCCGGGCTGACCGATGGGGGTGGAGACGCTCCTTCAGGATGCAGAGCAGTTGATGTCTGCCTTCCTGATGCTCGAAAATTTCCTTGGTGTGCCTGCCAAATCGCACCCTGTGGCTGTATAGCTTACCCTTCCTCTCCGCTTCATGGCTTGACTCCTGCTGAACGTGCGCTGAAGGTGGCATTGGATGTTAGATTAGATGTAGGTTAGCCTTCGTTCTGATCTAGCCGGCGCTCTGGTTGCATTTGAGCAACATTTTGCAAAACGCTGGTTGGAGCACTTGCTCTGCATGCAGAAGGTCCCAGGTTCAAGCCCCACCGTCTCTACAGGTAGGGCTGTCCTGGACAGATCACGATAAATAGTTGGTTTTGCTTTAGAGCACGCGCTGGCTGGAGATGAGCAGAGCAAATTGCCTCTTCTCGTATCTCTAACATTTTTGTCTATCTGCAGACTCAGGAAGACAGCACTGTATTCCTTCACATTCGGAAGAATACCTCCAAACCCACATAGGTTAGATGTTTTATTTCTAAAAGGCATTTCAAAAATTTATAGACTGTTCTGGAGGCACTTGGGGTGACCTGGTAGAGCATGGAAGCGCTGATGTGCACCAGCATTGGGATCCGTTACTTTATCTGGATCAGTCCATTAAGTTTCCAATTTATTTTATTTTTTACATTGGAAAGCTTTGCTCAAGTGCTTATAGATTAGCAGTTTGAAGTCTCCAGTTGATTGTATTGGCTGTTGGTTCTGACAGCTGCTACTGTCAACCATGAGCACTTTGTTTTAGCCTTTCTGTGGTAGCAGAGAGAACTAGAAAGTTGCCGTGACTACTTGTTCCTCTGCGCCATTGCAAGAAGCAAAGAAAAGCCTGGCAGGGAGTGGGCAAGCATGTGACTGGTGGCTCTAGGGTCTGGAAGGAGGCTTTCTGTGGGTGACTGTAGCAGTTGTCAGAATTGATGGCTTCAATAGTCACGTGGAGGCTTCTGACCACATAGAGGCTTGTTCACAAGGCACCTATGTAAACTATGTAACTGGGGAAGAGGCGTGGAGATTGTTTGGATCTTAGCCTGGGCAAATTCCTAGGTAACCTGCTGGATTTTAATGAGCCTGTTGATTTCCCACACTTCCTTTGAAGATTTAGGACTGCCTGCAATTATTTTTCTTTCTCTCTCACTGGATTGTGCCAACAAATTACACGTTGTTTTTTTAAAGCATAACATTTCTGGGCTTTTGCCTACTCACAATGATTAACCAGGATTCCTTTGAGTTTCTTGGTGTACAGAATTTTCTGCGAGGGCAGAGTTACTTAAAGCAATTACTCAAGAGGGAGTTTCACTTGTGCCATTGCTGTGATACAGAACATGATAGAGAAGACCCAAAACATGGCACCTTTAACCAGGACGAGTCCACAGGGTTCCTGGTAGGCATCTGGTTGGCCATTGTGAGAACAGGATGCTCAGCTAGTTGGACCTTTGGCCTGACCCAGCTGTCAGGCTCTTCTTAACATTGTGTTACCAACTTAAGTGTATTTGCACAGGGTGTTAAGAATGTGGTTTTGTTCCTAACCCTTACTGGTGTGTAGGCTTTTGAAAAGCGCCTTGCATGTGCACTTGACCTTCAAAGGACAGGAAAACGAGACATTCTGATGGGGACTTGGTTTTCCTGAGCCTTCAAAAGCCTCCACCTGTTTTGGGGGTAGCTGTGGAAAAGCAGCTTGCAGCATTTCTGCCCAGCTCCACTGTGACTCAAAAGACTCAGCAGGAATCCCAGGGTAGGGAGCAGATTTGGCCCCATTCCACCCACCCTTTGCTTTTCTCCGTAGGAATGAACAAATGGCCAAGAACAATTGGCCATAAGAACATAAGAAGAGCCTGCTGGATCAGGCCAATCACCCAAGTAGTGCCGCACCCTGCTCTTACAGTGGCCAACCAGATGCTCGTTATGGGAAACGCACAAGCAGGATTCAAACGCAAGTGCCCCCCCTCCCCTTCTGTGGTTTCCAGCAGGGTGGATAAAAATCAATGATTTTTTTAAAAAGAATCAAAAAAATCGGATTTTTTTGATTTAAATTGGATTATTTTGATTTAAATTGGATTTTAAAAAAATAATGCTTTTGGAGGAAAAATCTTTCTAAATATAGTCTTCTATTTAAGTTACATTGTAGTCCAAAGGCTATTCATCAGGAAATAAGGATTTGTTTTAAGTTTATCAAGTGTGCTAAAACTCAGTCTAAGTTTGTTTTTTTAAATGTTTAACCACATCAGTTAACAAACATGGATACATATGCTATCATGTTATTGTTTTAGTTAAATAAATTGTTTAAATGGTTATTAAGGAAATGATTATTTTTCTCCTTCCAATAAAGTACAGCAGAAAAGTTGTCCAAATATAAACAGTTAACTTATTAAACCTCACCATAATTTCATAATTATCTGTCTATGTATTTCTAGTAGTATAACCAAATCAGTAATTTTTGATATAACTGTAAAAACTACTCTGAAAATTTATTATTCCAAAAATGAAACCTTCATATGGTTGTAAATATGAAGATTATACCAGCAAGAATGAGCCTTTCTGTAAAAAAAAATTTAAATCAAGTCTTACTGACTAGTGATTTAAATCAAGCCTTACTGACTAGTGATTTAAATCGTGATTTAAATCAATTTGATTTAAATCAAATCCACCCTGGTTTCCAGCAACTGGCATTCAGAAGCATCGCTGCCTCCCAACCGTGGAGGCAGAGCAATGACCATCAATGGCTGGTAGCCGTCGACAACCCTCTTTTCCATTTATAGTGGGTGAAGTTAAAGCTCCGCAGGTGGGGTCAACAAGGCATCAAGGACGGTCTCCGCTCTTCCCCCCTGAAACTTGCTGACGGAGACCCCGTGTGTGTGTGTCTGTGCACGTAGGAGAAAGGTGCAGGCTGGGATCCTTGCAGTGTACAACCCCACTCTGTGCTGTACGCTTTGGCATTCTTGAGCAAGTTTGGGAACGTGGTGGCCGCTTAGAAGCGGTGCTCTCTGTTCCTTCCTGCCCCTCCCAGATATACACTGTCACTTTAGGTGACATTCCCCACCTGCCTGTAGCTGTATGTCAGCCTTCACCAGCCCTAGGGCTGTGGGGTGTTGCAGTTCAAAGCACTTAGAGGCAAAGGCTGATCCACGCCCCTTTGACCCCAGCATGTAAGACTAGCACTGCTGTCTGAACACACTTATTTTAAATCTCACCAACTTTTCCATGCCTTCATGAGAATTCCGGTGGAGCAGGCAGCCTGAGAGGCTACCATTGACCTTTTTCTTTCTTCCTGTCCTTCCTTCCCTTTCTCACTTCCAGTCAGCCACCGGTCCCAGCCTCACCAGCAGTCCTCCCAGCCCCAGCGAACTCTGCTGCAGCACGTGGCCCAGTCCCAGACAGCAACGCAAACGTCGGTCGTGGTGAAATCCATCCCAGCCTCCTCCACGGGCGCCATCACCCACATCATGCAGCAGGTCAGTAACCGTCTCTCCAACGCAGCTTTTTGCGCTCCAGGGAGGTTCCGGCGATTGGGCCTCCGGTATCTAGCTGTGTTTCCCCTCTTGAGGTGGTGATGCTAGAGATTGGGAAACTTCCTCCCCGGAGAAGCTAATACAGTGGTGCCTTGGTTCTCAAACGCCTTGGTACTCAAACAACTTGGAATCCAAACACTGCAAACTCGGAAGTAACTGTACCGCTTTGCAAACGTTTTTTGGAAGCCGAACGTGCTACATTTTGAGTGTTATGCTTCCGATTTGAGTGCCACACTTCTGTTTTGATTGTTACGCTGAGGTCTGTCTGGTTTTGCTATTTATTTTGCGTATTTGTAGCTCTTTTTGTTTTGTTTTTGTGACTGTGTGGAACTCAGTTCAGCTACTGATTGATTGTGTGACTGTAGTACATTCTTTATTGCTTTCATTTTATGGATTAAAGGTCTCATTAGATAGTAAAATTCATGTTAAATTGCTGTTTTAGTTTTTTAAAGGATGAATCCGTTTTGCATTACTTTCTATGGGAAAGCGTGCCTTGGTTTTGCAAAGCTTTGGTTTTGGAACGGACTTCCGGAACAGATTAAGTTTGAGAACGAAGGTACCACTGTAATAATAATAATACCCCCTACATACACATTTAAAAGACCACAGATTGTCCAATCAGCCAAAACTTTAGTAGAAAAAGAATGGTTTTTGCCTGGCACCTAGGGATATGTAAGGAGGGCACCAGGCAGGCATCCCTGGGGTGAGCATTCCACAAACGGGGAGCCAGCTCAGAAAAGATCCATTCTTGTGTTGCCACCCTCTGGACCTCTCGTGGAGGATGCACGTAAAGAAGAAGAATCTTGATTTCAGCAAGGCCTTTGACAAGGTGCCCCATGATATTCTTGTAAATAAGCTGGTAAAATGTGGGCTAGACAATGCTACCATTCAGTGGATTTGTAACTGGCTGACTGACCGAACCCAAAGGGTGCTCATCAATGGCTCCTCTTCATCCCGGAGAGAAGTGACTAGTGGGGTGCCACAGGGTTCTGTCTTGGGCCCAGTCTTATTCAACATCTTTATCAATGACTTGGATGATGGGCTTGAGGGCATCCTGATCAAGTTGCAGATGACACCAAATTGGGAGGGGTGTCTAATACCCCAGAGGACAGGATCACACTTCAAAATGACCGTAACAGATTAGAGAACTGGGCCAGGCAAACAGGATGAATTTTAACAGGGAGAAATGTAAGTACTGCACTTGGGCAAAAAAAATGAAGGCACAAATACAGGATGGGTGACACCTGGCTTGAGAGCAGTACATGTGAAAAGGATCTAGGAGTCTTGGTAGACCATAAACTTGACATGAGTCAACAGTGTGATGCAGCAGCTAAAAAAGCCAATGCAATTCTGGCTGCATCAATAGGAGTATAGCATCTAGATCAAGGGAAGAATAGTACCACTGTATTCCGCTCTGTCAGACCTCACTGGATGGCCCTTGTGGTCTCTTCCAACTCTATGATTCTATGATTCTAAGAAGAAGAAGAATTCCAACACTCAGATGATGATTGCAGGGTCCAGGCTGGTTCATAGGAGGAGTTGTATCCCATATGAATGCATTGAATGCTGACGTCTCTTTTGCTCCCTCTCCTCTGTGTGCATCAAGGCCCTGAGCAGCCACACGGCCTTCACCAAGCACAGCGAGCAGCTGGGACCAGAGGAAGGGGAGGTAGAGGAGATGGACACCTTGGACCCCAGACTGGGCCTCTTCTACCGCTCGGCGCTGGTGCAGGCGCAGAAGCAGCAGAAGCTGAGCCAGCCGCCCCAGCTGGAGCAGGCGCAGCTGCAGGTCAAGACCCTCCAGTGCTTCCAGGCCAAGCAGAAGCAGACCATCCACCTCCAGCAGAGCAGCTGCCCACAAGCTGCCCCAGATAGCCCCAGCTCTCCATCCGGCACCAGAAGCTCACCCCGCTGCCGCAGGAGCTGGCCCAGCCAAGCTGGACGCCCCGCAGGCGCGGTGCCTCCTCCTCCTCCTCCTCCCCACCACCCCATAGCCCGCGAGAGGCAGCTGCCCACCTTGGTGCCCAGCCCAGCAGACGGTGGTCCAGGTCCTGGCCGTCAAGACCACCCAGCAGCTGCCTAACTGCAGCAGGCGCCCACCGCCCAAAAGATCTACGTCCAGCCCCAGCCGCCCCAGGGACAGATGCAGCTCACTGCCCCTCCCGAGAAGCAGCCGGCGAGCCAGGTAAAGGACTCCGGGTGCTGGGGGTGCTGCGAGGGGTTGAGGGGGGAGAGGGGGAGGAATTCCCCTTGCCTTGAGGGCCCCATGGAAGCTGCCCCGTTGAACAGAGCAGCCACGTCTCCTCCTGCCAGTGTGGTGTAGTGGTTAGAGCGGTGATTCGTAATCTGGGAACCGGGTTCGCGCCTCCCCTCCTCCACATGCAGCTGCTGGGTGACCTTGGGCTAGTCACACTTCTCTGAGTCTCTCAGCCCCACTCACCTCACAGAGTGTTTGTTGTGGGGAGGAAGGAAAGGAGAATGTGAGCCGCTTTGAGACTCCTTCGGGTTGTGATAAAGCGGGGTATCAAATCCAAACTCCTCCTCTTCTTCTTCCTGTCGATGACAGCCACTTCGTAGGCTCGTACGATTTGCCTGTGAGGAAGTTAAGGCTTTGGCAAGGACAGAGCTAAGGGGGCAGAGAATCAGTGGCCAGTATACAGATGAAACTCAAAAAATTAGAATATCGTGGAAAGGTTAATTTCTTTCAGTAATTCAACTTAAAAGGTGAAACTAATATATGAGATAGACTCATGACATGCAAAGCAAGATATGTCAAGCATTTATTTGTTAGTATTGTGATGATTATGGTGTACAGCTGATGAGAACCCCCAAATTAACAATTTCAACTTTGGGGTTTTATCAGCTGGATGCCATAATCATCACATTATAACAATAAAGGCTTGACATATCTCGCTTTGCATGTCATGAGTCTATCTCATATATTAAACTCCAGTAGCTAATGAAAACAGTTGCTTACATAAATGGACTTTTCCACGATATTCTAATTTTCGAGTTTCACCTGTATAGGGGCTTTGAGCTTTCCATGCTTGTGCTCCTGTTCCCAAGTGCCCTTTCCCTCTGCTCTTACAATTTTTATTACAATACAATCGTATCTTTCGCAGGGGGTTGGGTCCAGGGGTTCCAACTAAACCCCAAAACCGCCTGAACTCAGACCCTTGAGCCGTCTCATGTCTGGCAGGTGGGGGGGGGAGAGAGAGAGAGAGCATGCCCAGCACTGCCAGAGCCCACGCCTTTCAAGCAGGTCTTGCCCCCCAAGCAATGCAGAGAGGCTAAAAGCTCTCTTTCTGCCATGCAAACCCAGGGCAAAAAGAGCTTTTAAGCTCTCCACCTTGCTTCAGGTACCCACCATCTTCAAATAGCTAAAAGGGCTGTCACATGGAAGAGGGGACCAGCTTGTTTTCTCCTGCTCTGGACGGCAGGACTCGAACCAATGGCTTCATGTTACAAGAAAGGAGATTCCGACTAAACATCAGAAAGAAATGCTCTAACAGAGCTGTTAGACAGTGAAACGGTCTCTCTTGGGAGGTTGTGGACTCTCCTTCCTTGGAGGTTTTAAAGCAAAGGTTGGATGGCCATCTGCCATGGATGCTTTAGCTGAGATTCCTGCATTGCAGGGGGTTGGACTAGATGAGCCTCGGGGTCCCTTCCAACTCTACGATTCTATGCTTGGGGAGGCAAGTCCTACTCAGTGTACCCACTCTGGAATGTTAGGGATGCTCATGTGAGATCTTGCAGGATCTTGGATGTGCTCCAAGAGGCCTTTGCCCTCCCTCCACCCCAGGGTGGATTTGATTTAAATCAAATTGATTTAAATCACGATTTAAATCACTAGTCAGTAAGGCTCAGGGTGGATAAAAATCAATGATTTTTTAAAAAAATATCCGATTTAAATGTGTGATCATGATAACAGGGTGGATTTGATTTAAATCAAATTGATTTAAATCATGATTTAAATCACTAGTCAGTAAGGCTTGATTTAAATCACTAGTCAGTAAGACTTGATTTAAATATATTTTTTACAGAAAGACTCATTCTTGCTGGTATAATCTTCATATTTACAACCATATGAAGGTTTCATTTTTGGAATAATAAATTTTCAGAGTAGTTTTTACAGCTATATCAAAAATTACTGATTTGGTTATACTACTAGAAATACATAGACAGATAATTATGAAATTATGGTGAGGTTTAATAAGTTAACTGTTTATATTTGGACAACTTTTCTGCTGTACTTTATTGGAAGGAGAAAAATAATCATTTCCTTAATAACCATTTAAACAATTTATTTAACTAAAACAATAACATGATAGCATATGTATCCATGTTTGTTAACTGATGTGGTTAAACATTTAAAAAGAAAACTTAGACTGAGTTTTAGCACACTTGATAAACTTAAAACAAATCCTTATTTCCTGATGAATAGCCTTTGGACTACAATGTAACTTAAATAGAAGACTATATTTAGAAAGATTTTTCCTCCCAAAGCATTTTATTTCAAAAATCTGATTTAAATCAAAAAAACCTTTTTTTTTTTTAAATCATTGATTTTTCTCCACCCTGCTCCACCCCAATAGCAAGGCGGAGAGCTTCGCATCTCTTTCTGTGCCAGGGAAGCCCAAGCGGACCCGGGACCAAAAGAACTTTTAAATGCTCCACCTTGCTTGGATTTAAGTTGCACGGTTTCCACCAGCCCTCCTTCAATGGTAGAAATTGTGCAGGTTAAATGCACATAACTTGTGATTGTTCTGTATGTATGATGACTTCCCTCCTCCAAGGAGCACAAGGTAGTGTTCTTGGTTCTCCTTGTCCCCATTTTATCCTCGCTTACAGCCCTGTGAGGTAGGATAGGAAGAACATAGAACGCTGTCTTCTATGCAGCCAGACCGTGGGTCTCCCTAGCTCAGCATTATCTACCCTGACTGACAGAGGCTTTCCGTGGTTCCAGAGGTCTCTCTCAGCCCTACCTGGCAATGCTGCTGGGGATTGAAATTGGGAGCTTTGGCATGCAAGGCAGCTGATCTGGGCTCTGGCTTCAAGGTCACCCATTTAGCTTCATAGTTTTGTGGTGATTAAGCTCACGTTTAACCTAAGGAGTGTATTTTTTGAAAGTCAGAGCTGGGTGCAAGGAAGGAGCAACCCCTCTCTGTGCTAGGAAGAGAAGGCTTGTGATTTCTGTTAGTTTCAGACGCTTTCTAAATACAGATCTTTTGCAACTGCCATTGCATGGACCGATTTCCTGATTTTATTTCATTTTCACTTTTGTTTTGTTCTTCTTTTTAGGTATAAAGTTATTGATTTCTGTCCCCGTAATACCTTTTTTTGTTAATTTCTGTGGAGCGTAAAGACGAAGGCCCGGCGGCACTCTAAGGACCTCCATTGTACGTCTTCCTTTGTCGTTTTACATCACCCTCAGCTTAGTAAAAACTGCTTTCTCTGAGAAGAGCAAACCTCATTTTCCTTGGGGAAGGGCGCAAAACCACGAAGGGGAACCAAGGAAAAATTAATCGGCAGACAAAAACGTATCGATCGCCATAGACGCTTAGGGGCAAAAAGTCACCCCTCTTTTTTAAAAATTGGCTCTCTGAGCCTTTTGAGGTGGGGGCAGGGGTGGAATTGAACAGGGCAATGCTTTGGGGGGTGTAAATCCCAAAGGAATACGGGACTGCTGGTTGTAGATGCCTGCACTAGAATAAATGTTACCAAGAACTCTGGCCACAAGTTTTAACAAAAGAATAAGTTTACTCATGAGTAAATTCAAATATCATATCAATCCTGTTAGGAATTACAGTCTTAAATGAAAATAATAGTTTCACAATGAAAAGTCTTTTGGAGGTTGAAGCAAGGGCTTCTGAGATGTGAATCAGATGTATGATGCGAAAACTGGAGACCAGGACAGGGCCCTGTTTCGGAGCAGATGCCTTCTTCAGCTTGTTTTTTTGAAAAGAATGTGAATAATATATAATTTCTGTTTCTTTTGAATCTTTGGTAGATGTAGCGTCTTAGATAAGTGGATCAATGTGTATCCAAGTTTTCCTGTGTTGATCCACTTATCTAAGACGTCTTATCACATCTGATTCACATCTCGGAAGCCCTTGCTTCAACCTCCAAAAGACTTTTCATTGTGAAACTATTCTTTTCATTTAAGACTGTAATTCCTAACAGGATTGATATGATATTTGAATTTACTCACGAGTAAACTTATTCTTTTGTTAAAACTTGTGGCCAGAGTTCTTGGTAACATTTATTCTAGTGTATTTTGCAACAAGAACTCCAACTTTTTTACGGTTGTAGATGCCTAAGCAAGGCACTTCGCAGTCAGAAAGCTTCTCCTGCCTCTTAATTTAATATCCCCCTTACGTTGCTATGGATTATTCTGTCTTACAGCACTTTGACTTTCAAAATCACGCCCCCGTTGCTGGTGTTTATTATTGCTATTTAGGTTTAAGTAGTGGCATCCGTCCAGCCAACCTGCCTGTAACGTGCACGAACCCACTTTTAATTTCCAGGTGCACCAGCCCATCATAACCCAAGGATCCTCTGTTACAAAGATAACCTTTGAAGGCCACCAGCCGCCCACCGTCTCCAAGGTGACCAGCATCAGCGCGGTGCCCAAGCTGGCGCCGCCCCTTCCGAACCTCTTCCCCGCCCAGGTGTCTGCAAAGACGGCGGTGGCGGACATTTTGAAAATGTCCATGATGGAAGCCCAGATCGACACGAGCGTGGACCGCGTGGCGGCCGACCCGCCAAACAGCAAGGCCTCCCCCGCTGTGGGCGGGCCACCCGGCGAAGCGGAATCGGTGCCCGCCTCGGTGCTGAGAGTGGCCACGGTCGGGATGGCAGCGTCGGTCCTCCAGCAGCCCAAGCGCCTGGACTCTGCCTCGAGCCCCCCTGCCATCAAGCTGTCCTTGCCAGAGAGGAAGCAGGGCACCCCGGCTGCCGGCAACCACTTCATTCGCATCCAGAACATCGCCCCAAAGAAAGTGGAGGAGATTCCTACGGAGATCTTGATCCAGGTAAACTGGGGGAGACACCCTGGGAGGGGGCCATGAAGATTGTTGGTGGTCAGCAGAAACTTACACTTGGCCTTGGTTCCCCGTCTTAGTCTCCCCACCCCCTTCCTGCCCAGCTGGGACGCAGTTGGCGCTGTGGTCTAAACCAGGGGTGGCCAACTCCCAAGAGATTGCGATCTACTCGCAGAGTTTAAAAACTGGCAGTGATCTACCCCCTTTGGGGGGTTCAGGTCAAAGTTGTTGAGTTTTTCTTAGGGAGGAGTAAAGGGGGTTCAAATCCCCGCGACAGGGTGAGCTCCCGTTGCTCGGTCCCTGCTCCTGCCCACCTAGCAGTTCGAAAGCACGTCAAAGTGCAAGTAGATAAATAGGTACCGCTCTGGCAGGAAGGTAAATGGCGTTTCCGTGCGCTGCTCTGGTTCGCCAGAAGCGGCTTAGTCATGCTGGCCACATGACCTGGAAGGTGTACACCGGCTCTCTCAGCCAATAAAGCGAGATGAGTGCCGCAACCCCAGAGTCGTCCGTGACTGGACCTAACAGTCAGGGGTCCCTTTACCTTTACCTTACATATGTATATATGTAAAGTATATATGTATATATGTAAAAAAGGGACCCAGGTGGCGCTGTGGGTTAAACCACAGAGCCTAGGGCTTGCTGATCAGAAGGCCGGCGGTTTGAATCCCCGCAACGGGGTGAGCTCCCGTTGCTCGGTCCCAGCTCCTGCCAACCTAGCAGTTCGAAAGCATGTCAAAGTGCAAGTAGATAAATAGGAACCGCTCTGGCGGGAAGGTAAACGGCGTTTCCATGCGCTGCTCTGGTTCGCCAGAAGCGGCTTAGTCATGCTGGCCACATGACCCGGAAGCTGTACGCCGGCTCTTGGCCCATAAAGCGAGATGAGCGCTGCAACCCCAGAGTCGGACACGACTGGACCTAATGGTCAGGGGTACCTTTACCTTTATATATGTAAAGAAGATGAATAAATGAGTAAGTTAAGTTAATTTGGATGTGCAGAAGATTAAAGATAAATTTAAGGAACCGCAGAAAGAGGGGGAAGGAAGTCACGTTTTAAAATGTCAAAATGATTGTAAAATCAGTTAAATGTATACAGTATATCTGAGAAGTATAAATTTTAAAAAGAGAAAAAGAGAAACCTGGCGCAAAAAGTGCCTTTACGCTCTCACCGCCTTGCTTTCCTTTAGCTTTGCTATCCTTAATGCACAGTTTTCCTCCTCCTCCTTTTCCAGACGATCCCCCAGTATTCAGTGGCCTGCCACTCCACCTCCAACGTGGTCGTGGAGCCCAGCGGCCTCCTCGAGCTCAACAACTTCACCAGCCAGCGCCTCGACGAGGAGGAGACCGCGATGGAGCAGGACCTGGACAGCGGCACCGAGGACGGGACCGAGCCCAGCCCCATGCAGAGCTCCGAACTCTCGTAGCGTCCCTGGGATGTCGGCGAGCACTTTAAAAGCTTGGAGGTCCCGGGAAGGCGAAGCAAAGACCCGGCTGCTGGTGTCAAAGACCCCCTTGTAGTGTTCTCCAGAAGCACTTTGCCCCTCGGAGGCATTTGGGGGGGGGGTCTCGCCAAGCATCAGCACGCTGGCGGGGGACAGCATTGGTCTCGAAACGATTTCGGAGGGCGATGGCGTTGCCACGCCGGTTTAGCCGTACGACAGTGGGAATGTATTTTTTTCTTTCCAAGCAAAGAAGACAAACACGCGGCGGTTTTTATTTCTTAGAGGTCTCACCGAAGTTCTTGTTGCTACGACATTCTGGACCGGCTGCTAAAAACATTCTTGGTTGAAAACCGCAGCAGCACTCTCCGTTTGTAGCCGAATGAAACTCCCATCACAAGATGTGTGTAATTCTATTTTATTTTTTTAAAAGACGTAGCATGCCTAGGTCCTTTGGTGCTGGGAAAGCACCTAAGAAATTTTGTCTGGTGTGTGTCGTGGCTTCCCTGCACTGATGTGCCATTTAAAAAAAAAAAAAAAAAATTTCCAAATAAGCTTAAGAAGATTGGCCGCTTCTAAACACAAAGCAGTATTGTCCAGGAACACTCAGGATCACAGGGAAAACACGCTGCGAGGAGATCCTCTTACTGGATCGGACACCAAGAAATCATATTTCTTCCGGGCATGGGTGAAATCGTCCCACATTTTAAAGTTATTTTTATTTATTCAAAATAGGAAAACCTGAAGAGAGAATTCCAGATTGACGCTCCTTGGTCCTGTTAAACAGGCCCAGCAACCTCAATACTTTTTTTTTTGGTAAAGCGAAACGGTTTGATCTTTAAGCTGCAGGTTGGGAGAGATACGTCTCAAAAACAGAACAAAGGGCATTGATAATCCGAGAGAGGAACTGCGTTGTGGGTTGTGACCTTCATACATTTCTTTTGTTCTTATGTGCTTTTTTTTCTTTTAAAAAAAGAGGAACTTTAATTATGACTGTTAAGAGTCTTTACAAAGAAGAAGAAAAATCTTAAAATTACTGACCTGTTGTTTCTGAGATGATCCTTCTCCAGGCCTTACCATTTTTGTTTGCACAACGAATAATACAATTTTTTTTAAGGTGTGTGTGTTGCGTCGACTGAATCAACTGTAGTAAAAAGTAAGAAACAGTCTGTACAACTTAGTAATGAAGACGTTGCTTTTTTAAGAAAAAGAAAAGAAAGAACTGTATATAGGAACTGGTTTTTTAACGTGATTTTTTTTTTGTATAGATTTCATTATAAATAAGCATTTTTGATGTATCCTGTATATACATATCAGTTGAACTGCCCTGTTTTTTTTTGGTGCTGAAACGCTACTTCAAGTAGATATCCTCTGAAGGCTCTAATACAACTTGTGTCAAATATTTTCTAAATGGTGATTTTAGTGTTTTGTAATTAAATGGCCGCTTGAGAGAACACTCAACAGTGAAGTATGATAACCGAAAACGCTCTGTTGTCCATTTAAGCATCTTGTATCTGTGTGTAATGCTTGGCTCTTCCCCCCCAGGTGGCACTGTTGACCATTCCTTGTTAACATCTCTATAAAAAGTCAACCACGCTCTCCCCTGTTGCGATAATCCTCCTTATTGCTCTAGGGCAGGTGAAGAACACAGAGGGAGAGGACTGTTGATGTCTACTGGGCATGATGGCTACGTTCTGCATCCGCTGGAACCCACAGGAGGGGTTGCGGTTGGAGGATGGATGGCGGCTAACAGATTGAGGTTGAATCCTGACAAGACAGAAGTACTGTTTTTGGGGGACAGGAGGCGGGCAGGTGTGGAGGAATCCCTGGTCCTGAATGGAGTAACTGTGCCCCCAAAGGACCAGGTGCGCAGCCTGGGAGTCATTTTAGACTCACAGCTGTCCATGGGGGCGCAGGTTAATTCTGCATCCAGGGCAGCTGTCTACCAGCTCCATCTGGTACGCAGACTGAGACCCTACCTGCCCGCGGACTGTCTCGCCAGAGTGGTGCATGCTCTACCCTGTTTCTTCTAAAATAAGATGTAGCCATAAAATAAGTCGTAGCAGGATTTTACGCATTTGTGAAATATAAGCCATACCCCGAAAATAAGACATAGTGACGCGACGCCTCTCCCTTAAGATGGCCTGGATAGGCGTGGCTATGCAGTGTACCGACGCGGAGCGGTTAAAATAAGACAACCCCCGAAAATAACCGATACTGTGGTTTTTTTGAGGGGGGAAAATATAAGATGGTGTCTTTTTAGGAGAAACACGGTAGTTACCTCTCGCTTGGATTACTGCAATGCGCTCTATGTGGGGCTACCTTTGAAGGTGACCCAGAAACTACAACTAATCCAGAATGCAGCAGCCAGACTGGTGACTGGGAGCAGCCGCCGAGTCCACATAACACCAGTCTTGAAAGACCTACATTGGCTCCCAGTACATTTCCAAGCACAATTCAAAGTGTTGGTGCTGACCTTGAAAGCCCTAAACGGCCTTGGCCCAGTAGACCTGAAGGAGCGTCTCCACCCCCATCGATCTACCCGGACACTGAGGTCTAGCACCGAGGGCGTTTTGGCGGTTCCCTCCCTGCGAGAAGCCAAGTTACAGGGAACCAGGCAGAGGGCCTTCTTGGTGGTGGCACCCGCCCTGTGGAATGCCCTCCTACCAGATGTCAAAGAGACAAAGAGAGACCTACATTGGCTCCCAATACGTTTCCGAGCACAATTCAAAGTGTTGGTGCTGACCTTTAAAGCCCTAAATGGCTTCGGTCCTGTATACCTACCAGACTTTTAGAAGACGTCTGAAGGCAGCCATGTTTAGGGAAGTTTTTAATGTTTAATACATTATTGTATTTTAATATTCTGTTGGAAGTTGCCCAGAGTGGCTGGGGAAGCCCAGCCAGATGGGCGGGGTATAAATAATATATTATTATTATTATTATTATTATTATTATTATTATTATTATTATTATTTATTTTCCCCCCCCCCAGTCATCTGGTTGGACGCTGTGAGAACAGGATGCTGGACCAGATGGGCCATTGGCCTGATCCTGCAGGGGTCTTCTCATGTTCTTATGAAAGAGAGATTGGCCAGTGCTCCTTATGACTCTGGTTGTGCTTCTTTCAATAAGAAACCGCAGCTTCTCCTTCAGAGGCTGTTGAGGCCTCCCCTAGAACCCACGAAGGCTCTGAACACCCACACAGGCACATACGCTCACTGTCCCCTTGGTCATGAGTGCAGCTACCTTTATTCTCCCCCTGAAAGTACGTAGAGATGAAAGAGGAAGTTGGAAGAGTGTGACCCTCCCTCCCACTTCCTCTTTCAGCTCTATGCACTTTTCGAGGCTCATATCGGTTTTGAAATCCCTCGGGAAAGCGAAGCCTGTAATTCTACCCAGCATGGTCTCTTGGGGGAGGGTGGCCAATCGGGCAGGGTTGGGACGGATGGACTCTGAAACCCCAAATTGGCCCGTAAGCCTAAAAAAGGATGGCAACCCAATGTAAAGAACTAGAGGACAGATCGGGCTGGAGAGGGAGGGATGAGATAAGAGAAAAGTGAAAGCTGTGAAATGTACGGACAGGGAAAGGTTATTGGCGAAAGGAAAAAGAGAGATGTGATGGACCTTTTCAAATAGCAGGAGGCTGGTTCAGTCTAGTCAGTGTAGATCAGTTGATTCTGCAATGCAGGACCCGGTGTTCTCAAGCAGAAGCCTGGGCCCCACTGTCTTGGTAGAACACACTGCTGATGCGTGCATCTCCTCCTGATCCCTTCTTCCAAGTTGGTCTCCAACCCGCTTTCTCCTCAGTATCTAGCCATTACTCCTCAGTGCTTAGCCAGTCCCCTAATTTAAAAGGGGAGTTGCTGTTCCCAGAGTGCAAATTTGTCCCACTTTTGTCAGTGTGGTGTAGTGGTTAAGAGCAGTGGACTCGTAATCTGGTGAACCGGGTTCGCTTCCCCGCTCCTCCACATGCAGCTGCTGGGTGACCTTGGGCTAGTCACACTTCTCGGAAGTCTCTCAGCCCCACTCACCTCACAGAGTGTTTGTTGTGGGGGAGGAAGGGAAAGGAGAATGTGAGCCGCTTTGAGACTCCTCAGGGTAGTGATAAAGCGGGATATCAAATCCAAACTCTTCTTCTAATAGCAGATTTTCTGTATTCTGCTAATACATCATCATCATCATCATCATTATTATTATTATGGTGCTGTGTTTGTTGTGGCCACCTTATCCTAAAATAACACTATCATGTCTTGACATGCTGGCGCAGGTACTTTTCGCTGAGACTGAACTTCTTTCATTGTCCTACAGGGTGTGCCAAAGACCCTCGTCTCCAGTTTTCCTACCTCCGTTCAGATCAGCGCCTTCTCTCAACGCCACCCACGCTGTTCATCGCAGGGCCCCTCGCGATGAGTGGGTTGGGTGGACTTTTGTCTTCTGTCTTTCCCCCGGTTGCAGCCTTGCTCAGGAAACAGGAATAAGCGTAGCCAAAAGCAAAACAAAAACCCCTCTGCTCTTGCAGCGGCTAAACCCAAGTTGTGTAGGCAGGCTTGGAAAGAAGAGGCGTCTTCTTAAGGAAGAACAGCCGCCTTATCTGCTGGCTGCAAAACTTAGCACTTCGCCTCGCATGCAGCGCATAGCTGTCAACCCTCCCTTTTTTTGCGGGAAACTCCCTTATTCCAATGCCGTTTCCCACTACTATCCCGGATTGTTGATCTCCCTTAAATTTCCCGGATATCAAAGGAAGTAGCTCCTCTCCCTCCCTGCTGGCCAGGGAGGCTCCTCAGCTGCGTTGCTCGGCTGCCAATAAGGAGTCTGAGACCGACTGGCGGCGAAGCTTGCATGCCTTGTGCAGCCAGACCCTCACGCCCAACCAGACAGCCTGCCTGCCGTCTACGCGCTCGCTCTTTTGCTCTCCTGTTCACGCGCAGCCTCTGGAGCGCAGGGTGGCGAGGCTACTTGGTGCCATTGCACCGCCCTCGCGGCATCCCTTATTTTCAAATCCGAAAGTTTGAAAAAATCCCATATTTTCAAATCCGAAAGTTGACAGCTATGATGCAGCGCTATGAAAAGTTCCTTACAGCCACAAGCTGTAATTGTTTTTTTTAAAAAAAATATATTGGTTTTTCCGTATACACATTCTCTAATAATATTTATCTAACAGTTTTCCATATTTTCCCTCCCCTCCTCCCCTGGACTTCCCTCATACTCCCATTTTGTTTTATTTCCATATTGTTCGCCCTGCGTATTGTTTCCCCAAAACTTCCCCAATACATATAATCTTTATTTTTTATTATATACGATTGTGATTGTTTACTCAAACCCTGCCAATGAGTCCAGTTCTTTATAGTGTCTCTTCATATATATTGTAAATGGTTCCCATTCTCTCTTAAAGTCTTTGTCGTCTTTTTCATGTAGTTTATCTATTAGTTTTGCCAGTTCTGCATATTCCATAAGTTTCCCTTCCCATTGTTTTTTTGTTGGTATTTCTTCTGTCTTCCAAACTTGTGCTAATGTAATCTGGGAAGCTGTCTTCCGGATCTGAAATGCCATGCGAGTCACGTGACCTGTTCGAGATCATGGACCTGGAAGTAATCACGCTAGAGCAAGGTGCCCAAGAATGGTCGCCGTTCTCTCGTAGGGAAAAATGGGCTGTCCTAACTTTTCCGAGCAGTTGACGGGTATGCACTTCTGCTTGTCCCAATCCTGGAAAGCATGGGTCTGAGAGGTTTTTTGCTTTTGCCACGCCTTCTAGGCTCAGGTCTGAGCAGTTTGCTCTCTGTGCCCAGGAAAACCCGCTCTCTAGTGATAAATCTGAGCAAATGTCAACCTGGAGGAAAAAACCCATTGACGTTTGCGACAATTCAGCAGTAAAGATCAGTTTTCTCGGGGGGGGGGCAAGGGCAAGTCTGGGTTGAGCTCTCAGCATTGCCCTTGCAGAACTCTGCAGGGGGGCAAAGCTAGATTTAGTTTTCTCTGCCTGCCATTAGCCGAGGCAGACCATTGATCCATCTACCTTAGTAGAGTGGTACAGTGGTACCTCGCCCAGCGAATGACCTGCCCAACATCATTTTCGCCGAACGAATGACTTCCGGGGGAAAAAAATGGCCGCCGCTAGCGAATTTCTTCGCCTAAAGAACAGGCGTCGCGGCCGCTTTGAATGGCGTTTTTTCGACGAACGAAGTTGGGAATAGGATTTCTTCACCTAGCGAGTTTTTCCCCGATGCAGCCCTATGGGGGATTCGCCGAACGACGTTTTCGCCTAGCGGAGATCGCGACAGAACACATTATCTTCGCTAGTCGAGGTACCACTGTACCTCGAGTTAAGAACTTAATTCGTTCTGGAGGTCCGTTCTTAACCTGAAACTGTTCTTAACCTGAGGTACCACTTTAGCTAATGGGGCCGCCGCGCCGCCGCCGCATGATTTCTGTTCTCATCCTGAAGCAAAGTTCTTAACCCAAGGTACTATTTCTGGGTTAGCGGAGTCTGTAACCTGAAGCGTCTGTAACCTGAGGTACCACTGTATTGTCTACACCGATTGGCAATGACTGTCCAGGATTTTGGGCATTCCCAAGGGGTGCTAGAGGATTGAACCTGAGACCTACTGCATGCAAATCATTTACCACTGATCTATAGTCCTCCACATTGTGGCTGTGGTTTGGAGCAAATGTATTTTGCCATTTGCATTTTGCAATTCCGTGCACATGCACTTAGATGCTCGTTTTTATATAACCACCCTATTCAGTATCATTTCATTGCTGCCTGGGTTCCTGAAAACTTTGTCTTGCATTACTTATATTTGCAGAGCCTCTCCTCTGTTGGTTTGTTTTGCCCTAGAACAACCCCACCAGATTCTTGCAAAGAAATCAAACTGGCTGTGTTTTCCCCCTACGGCGGGTAAAAAGCGAGGAAGGAAAAGCTTTGTGTTAGATTTCTGGCTGTCAGGCCGCCGTTACAGGGCCAGCAGGGAAGGTGGCAAGCCCTTAACTGCGGGGAAATTTCTACCAAATGGAACCGTCGGTCCCTTTTGGGGGAAATCCAACATTATTTCCCCCGCCACGGAGAGCTTTCAGTTGCGTGGTTGCTAATTTGAGAAACTGCATCCCCTCCGCAACATCTAATTATAGCAGGCGGTGCAATTTCCTCCCTGGCCTTATGATGTTGTCACACTTTAGGGGTCCATATCTGGTTGACAGCATGGGCCGCTTCCACTTTCTCCAGGCGTTCCTTGAACACCTCGCCTCCACTGAAGTAGCCCCGTAAGCTCGCCTGGCTTTCATTTCTGCTCTTTCTCTCACCCTCTTGACTGACTGTGCAGCGGGGCCCGGGTGGGGGATTCTGTTTGCTTAACGTTTAGAAACGAGCCTGCCTGGTTCACATTTCCCCAAATGATTGTTGTTGTTGTTTAGTCGTTTAGTCGTGTCCGACTCTTCGTGACCCCATGGACCAGAGCACGTCAGGCACTCCTGTCTTCCACTGCTTCCCGCAGTTTGGTCACACTCATGTTGGTAGCTTCGAGAACACTGTCCAACCATCTCGTCCTCTGTCGTCCCCTTCTCCTTGTGTCCTCCATCTTTCCCAACATCAGGGTCTTTTCCAGGGAGTCTTCTCTTCTCATGAGGTGGCCAAAGTACTGGAGCCTCAGCTTCTAGTGAGCATGCAGGGCTGATTTCTTTTAAGAATGGATAGGTTTGATCTTCTTGCAGTCCATGGGACTCTCAAGAGTCTCCTCCAGCACCAGAATTCAAAGGCATCAATTCTTCGGTGATCAGCCTTCTTTATGGTCCAGCTCTCACTTCCATACATTACTACTGGGAAAACCATAGCTTTAACTATATGGACCTTTGTCGGCAAGGTGATGTCTCTGCTTTTTAAGATGCTGTCTACCGGTAGGTATCAAATGATACAGAACTTTAAATCTTCCTCCTCCTCTTCCTATTTTTCCATATTTCAAAAAGTAAAAGCCAGGACACCCCAAAAGTTGTTTTAACTTTTTTTTAGGAAGACCCTGAACTTGTTGAGCTTTTTTAAGGAACCCCCCAAAATGGATGAGGGTTTTTAAAGGAAAACTTGAAAGTTGTTGAGTTGTTTTTTTTTTACCAAAACGGCAGAATTATTATTTTTTTAGATTGACCTGCCTAAGATCCAAGACAGAGCGCCACCTTTCGGATATCCCCCCCCCCCAACATCAATTCTGCCTTTGAAATCCTGGAAATGTATGGTGACCCTACTTTTTTATACTCTGCCTTCTCCCCAGAATCCGGACTCAAGAAGGAGGCTTGCAAAAATTGAAGCAAACTTGGGTAGAACACAGAATACAGACATCCTTCACATTTTGCAGTACGGTTCTGCAACCCGGTGATGTGTACAAACCAGCATATTCTAGGGTGAGGTGTGCTTTTTAAAAGGCATACAGTCATACCTCTGGTTACGTTCGCTGCGGGTTGCATTAATCACGGGATACGAACGAGCCGAATCCAGAAGTACCGGAACAGGTTACTTCCTGGTTCAGCACTTTGCGCAAAATGACGTCATGCGCACATGCACAAATTCGGTCCACAAATCTCACGGCGCACATGCACAGATTCGGCTCTTCAGGTTGCGCTCTTTTCATGTTGCGAACGGGCCTCCAGAACGGATCCCATTCGCAACCAGAGGTACCACTGTATGTTGGTGAAAGTAACGTGAAAATACATTAGGAGAAATTGTTTGCAAAAATGTATATGTTAGGAGAAATTCACACTTAAAATCTGATGGAAACTGAGAAACCGAAGTTGAGAGGTTCACCCACCCCAATTCTCATGTTAGACCCATGACATCCAGAATTGCACCCCAGGGAGGTCGCTTCAGTGCTGCGGTTTGACTTCACCCCTGGAGACACACTCCATTGTCTCCCAAGATGGACATATGCCAACAACATACAACCCATCCTCATGCTTGCAGCTTTGAACCATTTATACCTGGAAAACTCCTCCCCCCCCCATGCCTTTTGAATATATATTGAAGTTGATTGTAACACTTTGGGGAGAGTTGTCAAAACAGCACTTTGTTTCCTATTTGTGAAAGTTGCACATCTGGGAGAACTTTTGCATCGGCTGTTCCGTTTGGGAAAAGTGATGTTAAGTCATGCTTCTTCTTTTTTAAAGAGCCTTAAAATAACCATCTCTGGGGAAATGGAAGCTTTTTGATCCACTTAATGGGGGGCTCTTGGAGAAACCTTAGCAGGTATATGTCCAAGATTAGCTAAAAATTGCCTCTTTTTTTGCAAAGACTGTGGGTCTTGCAGCGCACAGAGATTAGGAGTGGAGCGGGGGGAATGCTTCACCCTGGTTAACAAACAGGAGAATCGCATGCCTGGAACAAATGGTTTGCATTTATATGGAGTCTAAACAATCTTTTAGGCTTGGTCGTTTTTATGGGCTTTGTAGCTCGAAGGCTTGGATGAGATTTTAAAAGCGAAGACAGCCAATTAACCTCATGACAACAACAAACTAAAGGAAGGAGTGTGGTTATCAACAAGCATATAGGCTTGCCACTGGTGATTATTCTACACTTTTATGTGTCCACACCCCCACTTTAGCCCAGAGGCAGACATCTGCTTTGCATGCAGAGGGTCTTGAGTTCCAGTCCTGCCTTCTCCGAGTTCCCAGCCCTGCACTGGGAAAGGCCCTGGAGAGCTGCTGTCATTCAGTGTACTGTAGACCAGGGGCAGGCAGATTTCAGGCTTGCAGGATGCACTGTGGCTACATTCCCACGACAGTTTATTCCATTTCCCTGATGGTTAATTTCCATATTTTGTTTGAGCTCATTTTCGTGTTAATTGGTTCCAGAAATAATCAGTTTGCACACAATCCGTTTTCGTGCAGCAGTAAAGTGACTAAATTTGGGGTACTGTACCAGCACATAGTGGGGATGTGGGTGGCGCTGTGGGTTAAACCACAGAGCCTAGGGCTTGCCGATCAGAAGGTCGGAGGTTTGAATTCCCGCAACGGGGTGAGCTCCCGTTGCTCGGTCCCTGCTCCTGCCAACCTAGCAGTTCGAAAGCATCTCAAAGTGCAAGATCTTCTTTGGAGGTCTTTAAGCAGAGGCTTGACAGCCACCTGTCAGGAATGCTTTGATGGTGTTTCCTGCTTGGCAGGGGGTTGGACTGGATGGCCCTTGGGGTCTCTTCCAACTCTATGATTCTATGATTCTAGGTACCGCTCAGGCGGGAAGGTAAACGGCGTTTCCGTGCGCTGCTCTGGTCTGCCAGAAGCGGCTTAGTCATGCTGGCCACATGACCCGGAAGCTGTACACCGGCTCGCTCGGCCAGTAAAGCGAGATGAGCGCCGCAACTCCAGAGTCGTCTGCGACTGGACCTAATTGTCAAGCGTCCCTTTACCTTTACCAGCACATAGTACTTTCTTGCCATTTTCACGGGCTGTAGCTCAGTGGCAGAACCCCTGCTTTGCATGCAGAAGGTTGCAGGTTCAATTCCTGCATCTCCAGTTAGGCCTGGCAATGCCCCTTGCCTGAAACTATGGAAAGCTGCTGCCCGTCAGTGTAGACAGTACTGAGCTTAATGGACCAGATGTCTGACCCATTAGACACCTTCCTAGGTTCTGGTAAATAGGTTGTTTTCAATATCAAACGTTCTTTTTACAGCAAGCCACGGTTTCTTGTGACACCTGAATACAGCCTTGTTTTTCTAGAACTTCCTGCCATGCTTCTCATTTGGGTTGAAGCTAGGGATCAGGTGAATCTGTCAATTTCGGTTCCTCTCTGTTTTGCATTTTCCCAATTTTAAGTTCATTTCTCCAGATTGAGAATGTCTCCTATTACATACATTTTTGTGTGCAAGTTTCCCTAACACAATTAATTTTTGCACATGTCTTTTGCTGGTATAGGTGTGTTTTAATGCATGCCTTTCCCTAGCCTGTGCATATCAGAACAAATTACTAGGCTGGGGAACTGAACTGTGCAAAATTCAGAGGAGTGCACTTTTCAAATTGAAATTATGTTTCAATTTGTGTCTCGTTCTGGGAAGTGCAAATGAATCAGGTTCTCTGTTAAATGCAGACTGAACCGCATTTCTCCCCCGTCCCCTGCTTGAAGGATGATGTCCAAAATAGGTTGCAGAAATAGCTTCAGCAGCCTATCCACAGCCAATAAATAAACTTTGCTTCTTGTCTTCAAAGCAGACGACAAGCATTGCGATGGGAAGCCGAATTCCTGTTTTGATGTCCCATTTCCCAGGCTGACTGTGTTTATTTTGAGAGACGTTTGCTTTTCTCAGATCTTGCAATTCCAAAAGGGATGTGTGTGTTTACTTTTCTCTCTAACGCACATGTGAGCCTATTGGGGCTTCCATGCCTGGGATGTTAATTTCATTTTTTTTGTTCTAATGATTCATTTCATGGGCTTCATGCATGAAGGAAGACTCCAAAAAAAGACAACTCCTGGTTCTTGCATTGCCCTCTCCATTTTAACTAACTGCTGCTGTGTTCACACTCCTATTTACTGTGCAGTCAATGGGTTTCCAGTGCTGGTTTTAAATCTTTGCTCACATGACGTTCTCAAAGATGCATATAGAATAATAGAATCATAGAGTTGGAAGGGACCTCAAGGGTCATCTAGTCCAACTCCCTGCAATGCTGGAATCTCAGCTACAACATCCGTGACAGATGGCCATCCAACCTCTGCTTAAAAACCTTCCCCCCCTATAACAGTATGCTGTGCTCTCTTATAACATACTACTCTTTGATGGCTTGTTTTGCAAACCAGCGCCACACCAAATGAAGACCTTAATCCATTCCTAATTCGTCCCTTGCCAATATGTGAATGTATTTGTATCGGGCAAAGATGTGTTTCTTCTCACAGCTAAACTGTGGAACTCACTGCCACATGAGACAGTGAGGGCCACCGACTTAATAATAGTAGCAGAAATTCATTATTTGTACCCCGCCCATCTGACTAGGTTGCTCCAGCCCCTCTGGGCAGCCTGGATCCCTTAAAAGAGGATTAGACAATTTCATGAAGGAGGAACTGTTTTTATATTTTCCTTTATGAATTATCGGTATATAAATATTTTTAATAGATTGATTGATTTCAGAGGAACCCATGACGTTTGTATTGGCACGTGAGGTTGGCACTTGGATTCGCTTTTGGCTGTTGCAGTTTGCAAAACGCGCGCACGAAAACCCCCAGAGACCATCAAAGTGATTTCTCGATCCTGATAGATGACAGGAAAGCAGATTTTCCTGCTGTTGCTGAAAAGGGAATTGTGGGTAAGCTAAATAAGAGGCAAATAACTGGATTTGATGCATGGAGGCTGCACTTATCTGTTGCACCTGATGCACTTTGCAAATGTCACAGCCATAGCTGTCAACTTTCAGATTTGAAAATAAGGGATCAGCAGCCTCACCTGTCCCGGAGACAGTCTACGGTTCTCAGGGACAGTCCACACCACGGTAATCCCCCCAGGCTACAAATTAATTGACACCAGGCTACACACCATCATCTTTCCCCACCTCAGGGTCTCTTTTCCAGGGAGTCTTCTCTTCTCATGCATTGATTCAGGATCTGTCCTTCCAGTGAGCAGCCAGGGCCGATGTCCTTCAGAATGGATCGGTTTGATCTTCTTGCAGTCCACGGGACTCCAGCACCACAATTCAAAAGCGTCAATTCTTCATGGGGGGATTGATCAGGTTCACTCTTTTGGCTCTCTGGCATCCATTAATGACTTATTATACAAACGTGTCGCAGGCTTTGCATCCTTTAACACTCTTTCGGAAGGAGTGTATTTGTGGGCTGGGCCAGAGTGGTTGATTTTACATGCAAGCAAAGCACAAACAGTGCTGTTGTCTAATGATATCCTATTCTCTGTAACTATTGGTGAGCAACGCAGCTGAGCAACGCAGCTGAGGAGCCTCCCTGGCCGGCAGGGAGGGAGAGGAGCTGCTTCCTTTGAAATCCGGGAAATTTACGGGATCTCTAACAATCCGGGATAGCAGCGGGAAACGGCGTTGGAATAAGGGAATTTCCCGCCAAAAAAGGGAAGGTTGACAGCTATGGTCACAGCCGGACTGTGCAAATAGGTGTGTGGGTGTATATATATTTTTATCTTTAATGGGGTCACCCCACAGCATTGCTGTAATGTTTAAAGGCCGATCTCCACCAACGTTTGGTTGAAGAGGATGAAGCGACTCCCGAATAAGGAAAGGTCGCAGCGTTCAGGACGTTTTCGTGGCATGATAAAAGTTTATAAAATTCTGCGTGCCATGGAGAAAGTGGAGAGATAAAAGTCTCTCTCTCTCTCCCCCCCCCCCATAGCACTCATCTCTTCCATGAATTTATTCTTCCCAAGCCATCTAGGTTGGTGGCCGGCGCTGCCTCCTGTGGCGGTGAGTTCCGTAGATTAACGGCACTCTGTGCGAAGGATTGCTTTCCTTTATCTGACCTGAATCTTGCAACGTTCAGCTTTATGAGAGGTCAGCGAGTTCGGGGGAAGAGAGGCGGAGGAATTTTATGAGCTTGTATCATGTTGCCTCTTAAGTCGCTTTTTGGCCGGAGTGACTGCGTTTTCGCTGAGCCCTCCGCAGCCTTTCCCTTGTCCCTACTTTCTCGCTGAGTCGTCTGCTGACTCATGCGTCCTGCTCCTGAGTACCATCTTTTTCCATTACTAGAACCAGATGTGCCCCTACAGGATGTGAACTGTGCCTCTCTCTCTCTCTCTATTGCTCGCTGATGAGTTTTGCCAATGGAGAAGTGCCTGGCGGGGTTTGCTTTAACAACGTGTTCCTTTCCGCTGAGGTGGGGATGCCTTCTGAGATCTTATCAATAGGAGTATAGCATCTAGATCAAGGGCAGTAATAGTACCACTGTATTCCGCTCTGGTCAGACCTCACCTGGAAAACTGTGTCCAGTTCTGGGCACCACAGTTCAAGAAGGATACTGACAAGCTGGAACGTGTCCAGAAGAGGGCAACCAAAATGGTCAAAGGCCTGGAAACGATGCCTTATGAGGAACGGCTTAGGGAGCTGGGTATGTTTAGCCTGGAGAAGAGAAGGTTAAGGGGTGATATGATAGCTATGTTCAAATATATAAAAGGACGTCATATAGAGGAGGGAGAAAGGTTGTTTTCTGCTGCTCCAGAGAAGCGGACACAGAGCAGTCAGGAATGCTTTGATGGTGTTTCCTGCTTGGCAGGGGGTTGGACTGGATGGCCCTTGTGGTCTCTTTCAACTCTACGATTCTATGATTCTATGATTCTATCTTAGCACTCGTTTCCTACGAGCTCGCTAGCCTCCCTTGGGAAAACATGGCAAGAGTCTGATCTCTCTTTGGCAGGGTTTCGTAATATCCATTTATCCTTTCTCCTGGGCCCCTGGCCTTTCACAAGAGGGAGGAAGCACGCACGGATCCTGGTTACTGACCTCCCCTGTGAGCTCAAACTGTAGACTAAACCAGGCATAGGCAAACTCGGCCCTCTGGGGTGTTTTGAGACTACAATTCCCATCATCCCTGACCAGTGGTCCTGTTAGCTAGGGATGATGGGAATTTTAGTCCCAAAACATCTGGAGGGCTAAGTTTGCCTATGCCTGGACTAAACTGTTCTCCTCAGCCATTGCATTGGGACTGAGGCCCAGTTCATACCATTAGACTCACAGGACTTAGATCAGGGGTAGGCAACCTAAGGCCCGGGGGCTGGATCCAGCCCAATTGTCTTCTCAATCGAGCGCATGGACGGTCTGTGAATTAGCATATTTTTGCATGAGTAGAATGTGTGCTTTTATTTAAAATGCATCTCTGGGTTATTTGTGGGGCATAGGAATCCGTTCTTTCCCCAAAAAAATATAGTCCGGCCCACCACATGTATAAGACGACCCCTATTCTGGGGGCCCTCAAAATTTAGAAAATAGGAGGCGGTTGAGCTTTGGACGAACATTATCTGGGGGGAATGCCGAAAATCGCTCACCCGCCAGAACGCAGCACACAACCGCTCGTGCCGCTTACAATCTCAGGCTCGCTCCAAAAAACCAGCCGCCCGTCCCCCCCTCAGCACTTCCCATGTATAGGTAAAGGTAAAGGGACCCCTGACCATTAGCTCCAGTCGTGACTCGGGTTGCGGTGCTCATCTCGCTTTATTGGCCGAGGGAGCCGGCCGAGGGAGCTCGCTTTATTGGCCGAGGGAGCTTCTAGGTCATGTGGCCAGCATGACTAAGCCGCTTCTGGCAAACCAGAGCAGCGCACGGAAACGCCGTTTACCTTCCCGCTGCAGCGGTACCTATTTATCTATTTGCACTTTGATGTGCTTTCGAACTGCTGGGTTGGCAGGAGCAGGGACTAAGCAACTGGAGCTTACCCCGTCACGGGGATTCGAACCACCGACCTTCTGATCGGCAAGCCCTAGGCTCTGTGGTTTAACCCACAGCGCCACCCGAGTCCCATGTATAAGACAACCCTAAATTTTGAACCTCATTTTTGGGTCAAAAAAGCTCGTCTTATACACGGAAAAATACCATATATTATAGATATTGGCAGTTTTATTTCCAATCCTTCTTCCAATTGTCCCTTGCATGGAGTTCACCTGCCACACACTGAGTCGACCTTTTCATTGCATCTGCTTTGCCTCCTGAAGGTCCCTGGTTCAATCCTGGACCAGGAAAAGCTGGGAATGTCTCCTTCCTGAAACACTGGAGAACTTCTGCCGCTGCCAGTCAGTGTAGGTAGCACTGGTCTAAGTGGAATAATGGTCAGACTCCATGGAAAGCAGGCATCTGAGGTATCTTTCCTGGTTATCCTGTTAAGGATGCACGGGACTGCGGCTTTTAAAATCCTGCGATTACATACCAATGTATGTCAGAGAGGTGCATCCCAGATTTGATGCAACTGGCAATAAATCTCTTGTTCATTTTTCCAAGCAACACCTCGGAGCTGAGTGTCTGCTGGAATTCCTCGAATTCTGACCGGCTTAAAGGCGAGAAGGAAAATGCTCAGGGGTTAGACCACCGGTCACTTCTCAAGCACCCTGTAAATCATCCCTCAGGCTCGCTTTTGCATTCCTGTAAGCAAAGCAGGGTCTCTCCTTCCAAGAAAAAACACAAGCAGCAACTGGAAAAATCGTGGCTCCCCGCTAATCGCTTTTGGGAAAGATAAGGCCGGCTTTTATCTTTTGGATAAAACTGAGTATTACAGGATTTGTTGTGCTATTCTACTAGTTAACCTCTTGTGCCACATCAAGGTCCCAGAATTGTAGAGTTGGAAGGGACCGCGAGGGTCATCTAGTCCAACCCTCTGCAATGCTGGAAACTTTTGCCCAACGTGGGATTCGAACCCAGAACCCTGAGATTAAGAGCATGGTGTCGCGGTCACCCTGACCTGTGCAGCACCCCCGGACGTCTCACGGTCTATTGATGACTGCACCAACGACAATTGGTAACCCGCTGCCACCAACCAGCACTCTCGCTGGTACCTGTTTATTAATATAGACACGGATATGGTTTGGAACTACAACAAGTTGCTTTATTGAATGTACAGAAGCTTGTGGTTACAGAAATAAAAGTGATCTTTCATAGGCTTAAATCAGGTGTCCTATACCGGCCTAATACCTCTAAATATATTACCGGCCTATTACCTCTAAATAACAACTAATGTTTCTCTCAAACCACTATCCTGTCAAATCCCAAACTGTCAAGTCTCTAAACCACCACCACCTCTCAGCTCTCTCTCTCTCTCTACCCGATCTCCTCACACCCCCACTCCCCCTCAGGGTGGGTTTTTATACCTTGCCTCAGCCCCTCCCCTTGGGTTCTAAACTGTCAAAAGATGGTTAACCCTTTCTTGATCAAGCTTCCTTCTAGGGTGATCGTTACACATGGGTAGGCAAACTAAGGCCTGGGGGCCCAATTGCCTTCTAAATCTGGCCTGCGGATGGTCTGGGAATCAGTGTGTTTTTACATGAGTAGAATGTGTCCTTTTATTTAAAATGCATCTATGGGTTATTTGTGGGGCATAGGAATCCGTTCATTTTTCTTTTTCCCCAAAATATAGTTTGGCCTCCCACAAGGTCTGAGGGACAGTGGTTGAAACCCTGCTGGAAAAGGTTGCTGAGCCCTGTTTAAGAGTCTCACGCTCTGCCGACTGAGCTATGAAGGGGCTGTTCTGGCCTTCCTCAGGGGATAGAGACACGATAATTCGTTTATTCATGCCGGCTCTTATGGCAATTAGCGGTAATTGGAAAGCACCAATATTGGAAGATTGGGTAGCTGCAATATGGGAAGTGGCCGAAAGGATGAAAATGACAGACGCAATGAGGAGAGGGAATTCCTTCTTCAAGAATCACTGGGTTAGTTTGTTTGCTTTACAAAAGGGTTGGGACAACAGGCAGGTCTCTGAGTTCAAACCAGAGCAACGAAAGCCTGGCTAACCAACAGCCCTCATAAATTTCCCTGCAAACTGATGTCCTGGTTTGCTGTGCATCCACACAGCATCTCATTAAGGACCAATTTGTCATTGTTTTTGGATCACTGAGTACTTGCCCTCAACCAGCCGCAGGCCCCATAGCCTGTACGCAGAGCACCAAAACCACAATGTCAGCCTGCTGGCGTAATGAGAGAGGCCTCCGATCTCTACTTCATGTAATTCCCAAAACTGGAATGACTCGCAATTCATAAGTTCATGGAGAGATGGCTCATTATTATTTTTTCTTGTGAAACTGATTCCTTCTCCACAAATGCACCGGGACAGACTTGCGTGCTCTATATTACTCCATATCCTGTCTGAGGGGGTGGCAGTTCTTTCTCATCAGAAGTTAGATGGTTCAGGGAAGATTAATAATAATAATAATAATAATAATAATAACTTATACCCCACCCATCCAGCTGGGTTTCCCCAGCCACTCTGGGCAGCTTCCAACAAGAGATTAAAAATACAGTGGTACCTCTGGTTACCAACTTAATTAGTTCCAGAAGTTCGTTCTTAACCTGAAACCATTCTTAACCTGAGGTACCACTTTAGCTAATGGGGCCTCCCGCTGCCACCGTGCCGCTGGCGCACGATTTCTGTTCTCATCCTGAGGTAAAGTTCTTAACCTGAGGTACTACTTCCATGTTAGCGGAGTCTGTAGCCCGGTGTTTGTAACCTGAGGTGTTTGTAACCCGAGGTACCACTGTACATTAAAACATCAGTCATTAAAAACTCCCCTTCAGATGTCTTCTAAAGGTTACATAGTAATGCATCTCCTTGACATCTCATGGGAGGGCTTTCCACAGGGCGGGCGCCACCACCGAGAAGGCCCTCTGCCTGGTTCCCTGTAACCTCACTTCTCTCAGGGAGGGAACCGCCAGAAGGCCCTCGGTGCTGGACCTCAGTGTCCGGGCAGTGGAGACACTCCTTCAGATGAAACCTGGCTAATGGGCAGGGGTGGGTGAGGAATGAGGCCCATCCCAATATTTCAAGGAGGGGGCCAACCCCACCCCAACCCAAATTCCACGGCGATCCTCAAAAGGATGTCCCAGGATGAAGCATCTTTGCCCAGGCATGTCCCTGTGACAATCGCCAGGGTGCCTTCTGGGAAGCTGAAAAGTTTGCAAACTGGGACACTTTCTTCCAGGTTTGCAGTGTTTGGGTTCTAAGTTGTTTGAGTACCAAGGCGTTTGAGGACCAAGGTACCACTGTATTGTAAAAGAAGGTTTGCTTGTTTGGAGATAATTAGGATTGTGCTGTAATCGGCAGTCCTACTGAATTCACTGGGGCTTGCTCCGCGGATAATTTGGGTTAGGATTGCATGCTTATGTACTACATTGGTGCAGTTGGAAGGGTGCTGTTGTGTTCAGGTCTGGTTTACAGGCAAGCAACTGGTTTGGTTGACATCCATCTGTCTTAGGAGACAATGGAGGAGGGCTCCTTTGGGGGTGAAGTCAAAGTGTTGGAAGATTGTGACAGGGGGAACAGAGTGGTGAATAGGGACTTCTTAAGCTGTTCTATTGATTTATACCCTGCCTTTTCCCCTTGAGGGACTACATTGCTAAAAATATAGAAAAAGCAATCATTAAAAACAATTGATGTTGATAGAATTATATATATACCTGTATATAAGGTGTGTGTAGTGTTTATATATATATAATGTGTGTGTAGTGTTTATATATATATATAATGTGTGTGTAGTGTTTAAAAAGTAGACACAGTGCTTTCCCCCCCTAAAATAATGTTTAGGGGTACTCTCATTTTCCTACTCATATTGAAATACTGCCCCTCAATGAGGCCAAACTTAGATTCACAAAATGTTTAGGGGTATGCACACCCCTGCGTCCCCCGAGAAAAAAAAGTAGTACATACACATAACTACCATAGCTGTCAACTTTTGGATTTGAAAATAAGGGATTTTTTCAAACTTTCGGATTTGAAAATAAGGGATGCCGCGAGGGCGGTGCAATGCCACCAAGTAGCCTCGCCACCCTGCGCTCCAGAGGCTGCGCGCGAACGGGTGAGCGAAAGAGCGAGCGCATAGACGGCAGGCAGGCTGGCTGTCTGGTTGGGCGTGAGGGTCTGGCTGCACAAGGCATGCAAGCTCCGCCCCCAGTCAGTCTCAGACTCCTTATTGGCAGCCGAGCAACGCAGCTGAGGAGCCTCCCTGGCCGGCAGGGAGGGAGAGGAGCTGCTTCCTTTGAAATCCGGGAAATTTAAGGGATATCAACAATCCGGGATAGCAGCGGGAAACGGCATTGGAATAAGGGAGTTTCCCGCAAAAAAAGGGAGGGTTGACAGCTATGATAACTACACATAACTACAATGAAAACAGCAGGGCACAAGCCTTTCCATTAAAAGCATCCAGTTCCCAAAAGCCTCTTGGAACAAGAAAGTCTTCACCTGCCAGCAGAAGAACAGCAAGGAGGGAGCTGGTCTGGCTTCTCCGGGGAGGGAGTTCCGAAGTTACCCGGGAGCAGGCCACCACTGGGAAGGTCCCGCCGTGCGTCCCCGCCAAGTGTTCCTGCGAGGGTGGTGGTACCGCCCATGTCTATATGACTATGGGACCCTGCAACTTAGAGGAAAGATTGTTTAACAGGAAATGGAGTAGATAGTTTTTTGTATCGACCGATGGTTTTAAATAATGATAGTTTCTTCTGACCAGCTGATGGAAATTCAGAGGCCTCTCTTTTGTAGTTTTTTCTAATGTTTCTCTGTTTCTGATATCTTTTGGTCCCCCCCTCTCCTTTTCTCTCTCCTCTCTCTTTATCTCTATTGTCCCTTTTCCTTTCCTTTCTTTATCTTGTTTTGTATCTTAGACAGCTGTAATATTATCGTATTATGGGGAGAGCTCAATAAAATCGAAGGAAGGAAGGAAGGAAGGAAGGAAGGAAGGAAGGAAGGAAGGAAGGAAGGAAGGAATTTGCCTTGCTTCTGTCCAGGGTTCTAGCCAGCCAGATATGCCCTTCCTCCGAATACTCCATTCCATTCTCCCTCCCACTGAGGTTTCTGGTTCCCCCAGCTGTGGTTTTTGGTGTTTGTGTGCTGTTTCGTCTCTCCCACTAAGCTCCCCCACCTACTCGATCATGTGCGCTTTTGCAAACTCCGGGGTTCCCCCAAGCCCTGCTGGCACCTGCCCTTTTGGGTGTGGGCATTGCCGTTTCGGACACATTAGAGACATCACTCCCCTCTGAACACTGGAACTGTGATGCAGCAGCTAAAAAAGTCAATGCAATTCTGGGTTGCATCCATAGGAGTATAGCATCTAGATCAAGGGAAGTAATAGTACCACTGTATTCCGCTCTGGTCAGACCTCACCTGGAATACTGTGTCCAGTTCTGGGCACCACAGTTCAAGAAGGATACTGACAAGCTGGAACGTGTCCAGAGGAGGGCAACCAAAATGGTCAAAGGCTTGGAAATGATGCCTTATGAGGAACGGCTTAGGGAGCTGGGTATGTTTAGCCTGGAGAAGAGAAGGTTAAGGGGTGATATGATAGCCATGTTCAAATATATAAAAGGATGTCATATAGAGGAGGGAGAAAGGTTGTTTTCTGCTGCTCCAGAGAAGCGGACACGGAGCAATGGATTCAAACTACAGGAAAGAAGATTCCACCTAAACATTAGGAAGAACTTCCTGACAGTAAGAGCTGTTCGACAGTGGAATTTGCTGCCAAGGAGTGTGGTGGAGTCTCCTTCTTTGGAGGTCTTTAAGCAGAGGCTTGACAGCCACCTGTCAGGAATGCTTTGATGGTGTTTCCTGCTTGGCAGGGGGTTGGACTGGATGGCCCTTGTGGTCTCTTCCAACTCTAGGATTCTATGATTCTATGAACTCGAGTGAATGGTTTTGCCGACCCGTCCTGTACGAAGGAGTGGGTTTGGCTTGAAGAGTCCGGCTTGCCCTCCCCACCGCCACCTCTTCCACGGTTTCCTGGTGCTTTGGGACGCTCAATGATTAACTTGTCCAGCTGATTGCTTCACTTAGTTTTTTAAATAGCCCTGTTATTAAAAGGAGAGTGGAAAGCAGATAAAGGGATAAGTTTCTAGAATTCCGAAACCAGATAAAGATCTCGCTCTCGGAACGGTGTGTTTCTTTGAGAAGTGCAGCCGGTGAGACAATACTTTTCATGGGATTTATTAGTCCCATAAATCAGATATCAGAGGTCCGTGCCCTCTGTTAAGCCGGTTCAACTGAGATTAGACCACAATGACTAACATTCTGCGCCAAACGAAAGGTCTGTCTAATGCACCTTTCTGTTCCTGACTCGATAGCTGACAGATAATACATGTTGGGGATAGATGTCCATTGTTACGCCCGGTGTGGAGAAAGGCAAAGCTTTTGCTCCCTCTCTTGTCATCATTCCAGGACCCAATGAAGGTGAATCTTGGAAGGTTCAGTACAGGAGGAAGTGAGTAGTTCTTAATGCGGCACCTAGTTCGACTGTGGGACTCACTGCCACAAGAAGTGGTGAATATTGGAATGCTCTAAAAGAGGATTAGACAAATCCAAGGCTATAGAATGTTATTAGCCACGATGGCTATGATCTAACTCAGTATGCTTCTGAGTTCCAGTTGCTGGGGATCTCAAATGGGGAAGTATCTGGGTCAGATGCTGTTTGAGGTTTTTTTTTCCAAAGGAGAATCTAGTTGGCAACTGTGGGAACAGGATGCAGGAACAGATGGGCCTCTGGTTTGATCCAGCAGGAGGTTCTTCTTAAAATAATAATAATAATAATAATAATAATAATAATAATAATAATAATAATAGTTTGGATTTGATATCCCGGTTTATCACTACACGAAGGAGTCTCAAAGCGGCTAACATCCTCCTTCCCCTTCCTCCCCCACAACAAACACTCTGTGAGGTGAGTGGGGCTGAGAGACTTCAAAGAAGTGTGACTAGCCCCAGGTCACCCAGCAGCTGCATGTGGAGGAGCGGAGACGCAAACCCGGTTCACCAGATTACGAGTCTACCGCTCTTAACCACTACACCACACTGGCAATAATAATAATAATAATAATAATAATAATAATAATAATAATAATAATAATAATAATATTTATACCCCACCCATCTGGCTGGGTTTCCCCAGCCACTCTGGGCGGCTCCCAACAGAATATGAAAAACACGATAAAACATCAAACATCAAAAACTTCCCTAAACAGGGCTGCCTTCAGATGTCTTCTAAAAGTCAGGTAGTTGCTTATTTCCTTGACATCTGAAGGGAGGGCGTTCCACAGGGCGGGCGCCACCACCGAGAAGGCCCTCTGCCTAGTTCCCTGTACCTTTGCTTCTCATAGTGAGGGAACCGCCAGAAGGCCCTCGGCGCTGGATCTCAGTGTCCGGGCTGAACGATGGGGGTGGAGACGCTCCTTCAGGTATACAGGACCGAGGCCGTTTAGGGCTTTAAAGGTCAGCACCAACACTTTGAATTGTGCTCGGAAACGTACTGGGAGCCTATTAAGGCAATAGGAGAAATTGTGCCTGCCGTCCGTGGGAGAGAGGGAGACCTTGCTCACTGGCAAATTTGGTCCTTTCCATCTCTCGAGGTCCATCCATCCAACAAGAGAACACATCCTTTGGGGCCAAAAGGTGTCCTTACCTCTGTACTCAGTCTCTTTTTAGACCTCAATTTGGACACATATCCATTTTATGCCAAGATGCCAGAAATGTATCTTGAAACCCCAAGATGGTACTTCCAAATGGCTTAACTCTGGCAAAATGCTGTATTTTTCGCTCCATAAGACGCACTTTTTTCCTCTTAAAAAGTAAGGGGAACTGTCTGTGCGTCTTATGGAGCGAATGTGTGGTCCCTGGAGCTGAACTGCTCAGGGGCAAAAGCAGATCGTGCTTTTTTTAAAAAAAGGTGTTGAAAGGAAGCCCGCTGAGCAGCTGCTCAGCAAACGATCGGGGAGAGAGATAAGGGAGAGAGATTCCAGCCCCGCCCCCTTGCAGAGGGAGGCTGTTTCCCCAGCGACATGTGACTGGCTGATTAGATTATCTGTCTGGAAACTGTAGAAATGGCTTCCTGAAGCTGCAGAACTGTGAGTTAAACCCCATAAAAAAGGGTTTTTTCCCTTTGCAAAGTAAGCTCAACAACTTTGAGCTGATCCTCAAAAAATGGGGCTTTTCTCCTTTGCAAAAGAAGCTGCAGAAATTTGAGCTGGTCCTCAAAAAACGGGGCTTTTCTCCTTTGCAAAAGAAGCTGCAGAAATTTGAGCTGATCCTCAAAAAATTGGGGCTTTTCCCCTCTAAAAACTAGGTGCGTCCTATGGTCAGGTGCGCCTTATAGAGCGAAAAATACTGTAAATAAAGCCACTTTTTAACTGGAGAGCTTGCCAGCAACTCCCGGCAGGAATTATCTCGCACAGGTGGGTGTTCCAGCTCCTCTCCATCAGAACCACCTCTGGGTCACCTGCGATGTTGTGTGCTGGGGGGGCTGGCAGGAGGAGGGATGAACGGCTAGAGGAACCCACTAGAAAAAAAGGAGGAGCTGTTTGCAACACAAACAGAGAGAGAGGCCTATCTATCTCTGGTTATCTAAAGAGGAGTGATAAAGCTGTTCAAAGCTGGACATGGCTGTGGTGGTTTAGTAAGAGGGAGAGTGTTTAACCAATCGGGGCCATGTCTGATTCACTATCGCCCCGAAAGGAAAAAGAGAAAATGAGGAAAGTGTGAGTCGCACGTGGACCTTGCGTGCGTGTGATGTGATTCTTCGGTCTTAAAGTGATGTTAATCACAAATTCCACAAAGTTTTATAAGGCTGTGAATCATGGCAAAATAGCCCAAGCAGAGAGGTTCTCCACCCCCCTCAGAGAGTTATAACTCTCCAGATTCCTGGGGATTAAGATGCTCAGCTACAGAAAAATAACAGGATCCAGGCCTCTGTGGTGTTCACAAGTTTCGAACAGGGAGGCTGGGGATGAAGGCGTTTTTGGAAACCGGAATGCTCTGCTGTGTTTCCCTATGTAGAAGATAAGCCCAGTGGGGAGAAAGCTAGGTTGCATTCTTCCCTGACTTGCTACCTTTCTGTGCACAGGGAATAAATTAAAAAATTGTCCAGTAGCACCTTAGAGACCAACTAAATTTGTTCTGGGTTGTTCTCTAAGGTGCTACTGGACAATTTTAAATTTTTTAATTTATTTCGACTGTGTCATAGAATCATAGAGTTGGAAGAGACCACAAGGGCCATCCAGTCCAACCCCCTGCCAAGCAGGAACACTATCAAAGCATTCTTGACAGATGGCTGTCAAGCCTCTGCTTAAAGACCTCCAAAGAAGGAGACTCCACCACACTCCTTGGCAGCAAATTCCACTGTCAAACAGCTCTTACTGTCAGGAAGTTCTTCCTAATGTTTAGGTGGAATCTTCTTTCTTGTAGTTTGAATCCATTGCTCCGTGTCCGCTTCTCTGGAGCAGCAGAAAACAACCTTTCTCCCTCCTCTATATGACATCCTTTGATATATTTGAACATGGCTATCATATCACCCCTTAACCTTCTCTTCTCCAGGCTAAACATACCCAGCTCCCTAAGCCGTTCCTCATAAGGCATCGTTTCCAGGCCTTTGACCATTTGGGTTGCCCTCCTCTGGACACGTTCCAGCTTGTCAGTATCCTTCTTGAACTGTGGTGCCCAGAACTGGACACAGTATTCCAGGTGGGGTCTGACCAGAGTGGAATACAGTGGTGCTATTACTTCCCTTGATCTAGATGCTATACTCCTATGGATGCAGCCCAGAATTGCATTGGCTTTTTTAGCTGCTGCATCACACTGTTGACTCATGTCAAGTTTGTGGTCTACCAAGACTCCTAGATCCTTTTCACATGTACTGCTCTCAAGCCAGGTGTCACCCATCCTGTATTTGTGCCTTTCATTTTTTTTGCCCAAGAGTAGTACTTTACATTTTTCCCTGTTAAAATTCATCCTGTTTGCCTTGGCCCAGTTCTCTAATCTGTTAAGGTCATTTTGAAGTGTGATCCTTCAAAGGTGTCAGACCAATGTGGCTACCTACCTGAATCTGTGCACAGGGAGTTTGTGATATTATTATTAAAAGGTAAAGGTAAAGGGACCCCTGACCATTAGGTCCAGTCACGGACAACTCTGGGGTTGCGGCGCTCATCTCGCATTATTGGCCGAGGGAGCCGGAGTACAGCTTCCGGGTCATGTGGCCAGCATGACTAAGCCGAACCAGAGCAGCGCACGGAAACGCCGTTTACCTTCCCGCTGGAGCGGTACCTATTTATCTACTTGCACTTTTACGTGCTTTCGAACTGCTAGGTTGGCAGGAGCAGGGACCGAGCAACGGGAGCTCACCCCGTCGCGGGGATTCGAACCGCCGACCTTCTGATCGACAAGCCCAAGAGGCTCTGTGGTTTAGACCACAGCGCTACCCGCGTCTGCTTAAGTGGCAGCAAAATGGCACATTCCCAGCTACACCCTCTCCAGCACCCATGCTGTGCAACGTGCTCTGGGTTGAATTAGCTTGGTGCCCTCCTAACTGCTTCCAGGAACGCTCAGACTTCCTGTCTGGCTCGGTGGCTGTTCCAACCGAACAGCCCAACCAGGCTTTAGCATTTTCTGAAACCGGTGGCAACAGCCTCCAGAGACCACCCCCATAGCTGCCTCAACCCAGGGAGAGGCAGTGTCGATTTAGGATGACCTCGTCTCGAAAAGGCTGCTGGCTCGCCAGGGTCTGACTCTCACGGAGAGAGTCCGGATGCCGGGGAGCGAAACCAAGGCGGGAGTAGCTCTGTTGCAATATCATGGCCTTATTCAGTTCTTTTCTCCCTAATTATGTATTCAGACTTGCAATACGAAGCAGGAAGTGAGCTAATTCAAGCACTTAATTTGATTGCAAACAGACCTTTCCCCAATAAGATTCGGCGACGAAAATTCCAGATTCTTTCCAGGCCGCTCCTGATCATTGATGAATGATTCCTAGTCTCATCTGTTATGGAAATTACAGGGGGGGGCACATCTTTAAAGTTGCTAAATATTATAAATATTTCAATGCCATTTTGCAACTCTGGTCTATGACCCACAAGGCACTGGGTCACCTCCATAATCTCTCAGGCAAGTGATCACGTAGAAGAAGAAGAAGAGAAGAGTTTGGATTTGATATCCCGCTTTATCACTCCCTGAAGGAGTCTCAAAGCGGCTTACATTCTCCTTTCCCTTCCTCCCCCACAACAAACACTCTGTGAGGTGAGTGGGGCTGAGAGACTTCAGAGAAGTGTGACTAGCCCAAGGTCACCCAGCAGCTGCATGTGGAGGAGCAGGGAAGCAAACCCAGTTCACCAGATTACGAGTCTACCGCTCTTAACCACTACACACTGGCTCTCGTGTACACACAGGAAGGTACCCCAGCGGGCAATCGTTGGGTGATTTGGGAAATCACTGAGTAAATATTCTCCTCCAGACCCCCATATGTGACAGACAGTACTGATAAGGGCCCCATTGTCCTTCTTCTGGTGGGTACTCAGGATATGCCTCCAACCACTTAACACCCTTTCACACTGTTCCTGGAACCAGTACCTGTATGTTAATCTTGTTTACCCATATGTTAATGCCATGTAACCCTCCCCTTCTCCACCCCTCTGCTGACGTTTTACTGATGTAACAGTGATGGAGTGATGATGCTTAGTGAACTGTGTTCTGGGAAATTGAGGGAAGTTTTAAAAGTTCTTGCCACCCCATCTTGGCTGTTCAATCTTTGCCTTGAACCTGTTGCACAATAAACGTTGTTCTCCTTTGTTGGTGGCTGGTCTCCTTTTCTCTGCAAAGAACCACAGGCTTTGCCTGAAGGGCCAGGTGGCTGAGCAGCCTCGCACCTGGATTTTTTCCATAACACATCCAAGAAGCCCTTTTTGTGTGATTTTATTCACATCCTTGCCAGCTGTCCCTGTTTGCCTTTCGCATAAGTGATAGAGATTCTTTTCTGCTCCGCATGCCTCCTAAGTGCCTGTTCTGTTCCTAGATTTGCCTTATGAGGGATGTCCTGGCTACCGCAGGCTCAGGACCGCAATACCTCAAGGGCCGCCTCTTTCCATATGAACCTACCCGGACCCTGAGATCATCTTCTGAGGCCCTCCTTCGTGTGCCACATCCCCGAGAGGTTCGGAGGGTGGCAACACAAGAACGGGGCCTTCTCTGCAGTGGCTCCCCATCTGTGGAACACTTTCCCCAGTGAAGTTCACCTGGTGCCTTCATTATACACCTTTAGGCAAAAACGTTTCTCTTTAACCAGGCCTTGGGCTGATGGACATCCAATGCTCTTTAAAAATGTGTTGGGGAGGGGGGGCGTTATTGCGTTGTTTTTATTTACATTTTTATTATGTATTTTGATATTGTGATTTTATGCTGTGAACTGTCTGGAGACCTGTGGGTATGGGGCAATATACAAATTTAATTAATAAATTATTATTATGATTATTATTAATAATAAATGTACTATTTATCCCCTGCCCACCTGGCCAGGTCTCCCCAGCCACTCTGGGCGGCTTCCAACAGAATATTAAAAACATGATAAAACACCAAACATTAAACACTTCCCTATACAGGGCAGCCTTCAGATATCTTCTAAAAGTCAAATAGTTGTTTATGTCCTTTACATCTGATGGATGTCAAGGGAATTTTAGGCAGGGTGTAGAATTTGTATACTCATAACTGTCAGTAAAGTTAGCCTGTTCAATGACTCTGTTCTTAAGACTAAAGGTAAAGGTAAAGGGACCCCTGACCATTAGGTCCAGTCGCGGACGACTCTGGGGTTGCGATGCTCATCTCGCTTTATTGGCCGAGGGAGCCGGCGTACAGCTTCCAGGTCATGTGGCCAGCATGACAAAGCCGCTTCTGGCGAACCAGAGCAGTGCACGGAAATGCCGTTTACCTTCCCACCGGAGCGGTACCTATTTATCTACTTGCACTTTGACGTGCTTTCGAACTGCTAGATGGGCAGGAGCAGGGACCGAACAACGGGAGTTCACTCCGTGGCGGGGATTCGAACAGCCGACCTTCTGATCGGCAAGCCCCAGGCTCTGTGGTTTAGACCAGTGCTCTTCAACCTTGGGTCCCCAGATGTTGTTGGACTCCAGTACCCATAATGCCCAGTCAGCTTAGCCAATGGTCAGGGATGATGGGAGTTGTAGTCCACCAACATCTGGGGACCCAAGGTTGAAGAACGCTGGTTTAGACTACAGCCCCACCCGCGTCCCTTAAGGATGATCAGAATGATGTGGCGAAATGCTTGGAACAAAACGCTTGAGTGTTGTTGTTTGTTGTTATGATCGCAAGGAAATCGTCTGGCTGGCAGCATTCCCTTTAATTGGAACAAAGAATGTTTGCCGCCGCCACCATCCTCGTTTCCAAGAGAACAATTCGGACCATATGCCATTCCCCCCCCCCCCCGCCATCCGTCTGCATCCGGTTTGCTGAGAAACAATAGCTGGATATACAGATCATAAACTGTGCGTGCGCTGGGCTCCGATCTCGAGATAGGCCCCACGTCTACAGTGATGCTATCGGGCTTGCATGGAAAGGCACTTCCAAAATACTTGCTAATTGCTTTCTTGGGTCTGCCGTGCATCACACAGCCAAGGCTCAGCTCCGGTCCTGCAGAACTCCGAAGGCCTGGTGCGATGCAACTGCGGCAAACTTCCTTTGAGCTTAAATTGTGGAGTGTGATGGAAGTTCATCACCTTTGCGAAGAGACCTGTTGCCCTTTGCTCTGCTGTATCTTCCTCACATTCACCTTGCAGGCTCAACTGACAAAGTGCTTGGCCATCTTTATATTCAAAGTGTGGGATGTAAGCACAGAGCAGCCAAACACAACATTGCTAGAGTGGACACAATGAGGGTCTTAGTCCACCAGCCGGAACTTCCTGTTTACTCTGGGCTGGGATGGACTTCCCCTGTGTAACTAGAGGTGGGTGTGGCCTCACCTGTGGGCAGGTAACACAAAACCACTGAGGCCAGACTCCATCTCTCTCTTTTTTGGACAACGCGCTCAAAGAACTCACATCGCAAAGATGCTCTCTTGGCTTTCAGGCCAAGAGAGGACAAAGGAGCTGTTTTCCCCTATGAGAGAGTGTCCTGAGTACATCTAACTTTTACTAAGTCTGCCTTCTGGGATCCAGTTGTGAACAGATGCTTTATGTAAGTAAACACTTTTATATGCTTTTATAGAAGACCGTGTAGTGTCCTATTTTGAGAGGGATAAAAGGGGAAATACCAGGACAATACATCTATTTTAGAGACTCTAGCGAGTCTGAGCAAGCTTTCCGCTGTGTGTGTGTTTTAAAGGGGAATGTAAAACTCTGCTGATATTGATGAACTTGTAAACACAAGTTGGGATAGGATATCTTAAACAATATATCCTCCCCCGCATCCCAAAACATTCCCAAAACAAATTGTTGGTGCTGACCTTGAAAGCCCTAAACGACCTCAGCCCAGTATACCTCCACCCCCACCGTTCAGCCCGGACACCGAAGTCCAGTGCCGAGGGCCTTCTGGTGGTTCCCTCACTGCAGGAACTAAAATTACAGGGAACCAGACAGAGGGCCTTCTCGGTAGTGGTGCCCACCCTGTGAAACGCCCTCCCATCAGATGTCAAGGAAATAAACAACTATCTGACTTTTAGAAGACATCTGAAGGCAGCCCTGTTTAGGGAAGTTTTGAATGACTAATGTTTTAATGTACTTTTAGAGCAGTGTGGTGTAGTGGTTAAGAGTGGTAGACTCGTAATCTGGTGAACCGGGTTCGCGTCCCCGCTCCTCCACATGCAGCTGCTGGGTGACCTTGGGCTAGTCACACTTCTCTGAAGTCTCTCAGCCCCACTCACCTCACAGAGTGTTTGTTGTGGGGGAGGAAGGGAAAGGAGAATGTGAGCCGCTTTGAGACTCCTTCGGGTAGTGATAAAGCGGGATATCAAATCCAAACTCTTCTTCTTTAATCTTTTGTTGGGAGCCGCCCAGAGTGGCTGGGGAAACCCAGCCAGATGGGCGGGATATAAATAAAAAATTATTATTATTGTGCCGCCCTACACAACGGCCCTGTGAGGTAGGCTACAGAGCCTCCGTAGATCTACCTGGTGCCTGTAACACACCAGACATCCATCATCATGTTCTGTTCTGTGCTACTGCAGGGCACACCCCGGGCATTTCCCAAACACTTTCAAAGCCCCATTTGCCATCTTAAGGGCTAGAAACTTGTTTTGCTTAAATGGAAGGAGAGAAGGGGGCTTTTTTTAAAAAAAGAGATGCACAGTTTCTTTTTCTTTCTTGTGACTTTCCAGCTTGAGCTATGAATCTGAACACGGGAGATCCAGTTTTAGAAACGTTTTTTTCCAAATCCTGGAGCCCGTAGGATGGTATTGAGTCACTCTCTCTCAGCCTGGCTTCCCTCTCAGAGACGCTCTGAGGATTTATTAGTTACATTAGTTGCGCAATCTGTTCTGCACAATCCCTTTGGGATTGGCTGCTCTAAAAAAACCCACGTTCCATCTGTGAGCCCATGTGCCATGTAGGTGGGAGGACTGAGCAACAGCCCAATGAGGATTGAAGAAGAAGAAGAAGAAGAAGAAGAAGAAGAAGAAGAAGAAGAAGAAGAGGAGGAGTTTGGATTTGATATCCCCCTTTGAGAACAGGATGCTGGACTAGATGGGCCTGATCCAGCAGCCTGCTCTTATGTTCTTAGATACTAGATCAGCATTGGTCAATGAAAGGTAAAAAGTCCATTGTGGTTTATTGCTTTGAAGCGTCAACAAACATTTCTTGTTTTTATTTTTAACCCTCCGGCTCTCGATTTTGCAGGATCAGAAATGTGCAAAATCTCCGACGAAACATGCTGGTCAACCCACCCAGCAAGGCTCTTGATATACCGGGGGGGACCCTCAGCCTGTGGCCCCTCAAAGCTCTCTCTACGGCCCTTGAGACCCTCTAAGCCACAGTCTTCACTGGCCATGCTTTGCACTTGCCTGTGTGTTTTTGCCTGCCTCAAATGTGTCCTTCAGCTGGGATAATGCTTCTTAGGGATAGGGAATGGTTTGTGTGTCTAGGAAGCAGCCTACTCTTCAAAGGCAAACATTTAGATTTGTTGCTCTGTCCACTTTTGCCTCTGAGCCTCCTAATGCCCAACACTGGCATGTGGCCCCCAGGTGGTTGCCCAGAAGAGAATGTGGCCTCTCTCCTCCATCCAGGCGATCAAGGATCATTCTCCGAGTTCAAGGACAAATTCCAGCCTGGCAAAAACAACCCAGGAGGGTATGGAGCAGGGCTGGTAAAGGGCATGGCCTGGGGGGGCATAGCTGTCAACTTTCGGATTTGAAAATAAGGGATTTTTTCAAACTTTCGGATTTGAAAGTAAGGGATGCCGCGAGGGCGGTGTAATGGCACCAAGTAGCCTCGCCACCCTGCGCTCCAGAGGCTGCGCGCGAACGGGTGAGCGAAAGAGCGAGCGCGTAGACGGCAGGCAGGCTGGCTGTCTGGTTGGGCGTGAGGGTCTGGCTGCACAAGGCATGCAAGCTCCGCCCCCCAGTCCGTCTCAGACTGCTTATTGGCAGCCGAGCAACGCAGCTGAGGAGCCTCCCTGGCCGGCAGGGAGGGAGAGGAGCTGCTTCCTTTGAAATCCGGGAAATTTAAGGGATATCAACAATCCGGGATAGCAGCGGGAAACGGCATTGGAATAAGGGAGTTTCCTGCAAAAACAGGGAGGGTTGACAGCTATGGGGGGGGGAGGAAGGTGTGTCCCAAGGGCCAGATAAAGAGGGTTGGACAGGCACTTTTGGACCCTGGGCCTGAGGTTCCACACCCCTGCCTTAGGGAACTGCCCCACCCAGCCTTGTTCCCTCCTCACTGCCCATATATGGGCAGTGACATCATCTCTCAAGGAAGGAGGTAACGGTAACAGGGATTCCTTGCAGAGGCTGCCTGACAGCTGGCAAGTCTACCGGTAGGAATCATAGAGTTGGAAGGGAACTCGCTTCCACCAAAGTCAGTGATGGCCACCCACTTGGATGGTTTTAAAGGTGGATTGGACCAATTCATGGAGGAGAAGGCTATTCATAGAATCGTAGAGTTGGAAGGGATCCCAAGGGTCATCTAGTCCAACCCCCTGCAGTGCTGGAATCTCAGCTAAAGCATCCATGACAGATGGCCATCCAACCTCTGCTAAAAACCTCCAAGGAAGGAGAGTCCACCACCATTTCTGAGGGAGACCGTTCCACTGTCAAACAACTCTTACTGTTTGACTCTTGATGTTTAGCCGGAATCTCCTTTCTTGTAACTTGAAGCCACTGGTTCGAGTCCTACCACCCCTCCATCTTCCATGTGACAGCCCTTGAGATATTTGAAGATGGCTCTCATCTAGTCCAACCCTCTGCAATGCAGGAATCTCAACTAAAGCGACCACGGCAGGTGGCCCTCCAACCTCTGCTTTAAGGCCTCCCAGGAAAGGGAGCCCGCAACCTCCTGAGCTGGTCTGGAAGCATTATTGCTACTCAGCAGGCAGCACCCCAGCCCAACCTGACCTGGGCAGAGGAAGGACGGAAGGATTGACCAGAGTATCCCCTCCTTTGCAAGGAGGGGGCCTGCCTGCACTTCCAGGGTCTGATAGTGCAGAGGTGTGGGGAATGTATTTCGGTCTGAGAGCTGCCTTCCCTTCTGAGCGACCTTATGGGGGCCACATTCCAGAGGTGGGCAAGGGCCAGGGACCAGAATGGGTGGAGCAATTAACGTTATACAGTAGTCTAGATTCTACACACGCTCATCCCCCTCTTCTAGTCTTCATCCAGACAAGCAAGAAGCATCGCCAGAGTCTGAGGACACATTCCAGCGAGGCAAAAATATTAGACGATGGTGGGAAGCAGGGCAAGTAGGAGATGTGCGCTGGGAGAGAGGGCTTGTGTCTCAGAAGGATGTGTGTCGCCTGGAGACAGTTCTGAAGATCAGGTAGATAGACCTTTGGCCCTTTAGCCTGAGAATTCCCACCCCTGTGATAGATGGGAAAGGAAATACGTGTGGTTTCTTAATTATAAGAATGATGGATTCCCATTCTAATCCAGGAAAAAACGGGGTCCCAGGTGTCAACAGTTTGAGAAATGTGGGTAGTTCATGGCTGGGTTTCTCTTCACGGGTGGAGGATCTCCGAATGAGGTGTTTATTTGGGAGGCGAGGCTGTTTCTCAGTAACCTGGTCACCAGGTGAGGACTTGCATGTGTGAATGAGTCATCGCAGAGTAATCCCACAGACCAAGCTTTCATCTTCTCACCTCCCACGTTCTTTAGTGGGGTCCGTTCACACCTTTGGATGTCCAGTGGTAAGGGATGGAAGCCCACCTTTGATGTAAGACCTATGCCTTAAAGTGCCGGCCAAACATGTGCCTGCGATAGCAGCAAAACACACCCACCCCGACGGCGACCAGGGACAGAGCCAGCACGGCTGCCACCAAGATCAAGATGCTCATCTTCTTGAGGTCCTCCTTCTCGCAATCTTCTGGCCTGATGTCCCTGACCGCCATTTCTTCTTCGTAGCCAAAGCTCTTGGCGTACTGACATTTGGTGAGGTCCAAGTTGGGGATCTCCACAGTGGCCCTGTGGATCATCTGGGAGAGCCAAATGTTCCCGCAGCAACTGAGCGGGTTGCCCGCCAGGTACAGGTTCCGTAGGTTCTTCTCCAAAGTTGGGATCTTGCTACCTTTGAGGTCGCTGAAGCTGTTGTTCTGCAGATCCAGGACTTCCAAAGCACAGCAGTTCTCAGACCAAGCAGGCAACCAGCTCAGTCGGTTGTCTGACAGGTTGAGATATACGAGGTGCGGGAAAAGCGGGAAGTCGGTGCTCAGAGATGTCATGCCGTTCCCGTGCAAATCCATATATTTCAGAGACATCTCCAAGCCTGAGAAAGATTTGGCCTCTATGTGGAGTCCCCAGTTCAGAGAGAGGTCCAAGGCCACCAGCTGAGTCCTGTAGAAAGCATGCATAGGAATCCTTTTCAGCTTGTTGTCGGAAAGGTACAAGTGCTGAAGTTCAGGAAGGTCAATGAACGAGACGCAGCCGCGGTCCTCCCCGGCGAGCCTTTTCCTGGCTAACCCTGAATAGAAGCCACAAAGGCAGAGGTTGTTGCTTCGGAGGTTCAGGAGCGAGAGGCGAGGGAGGCTGGCGAAGATGTCCGGTGGCAGGGCTTGGAGACGGTTGCCTTGAAGGAAGAGCTTCTGCAGGTTGACCAGGGTGCCGGAACCCCATTCCAGATGCTGCAAAGAATTATAACTGAGGTCGAGGGTGGCCAATGAGACCAGCTCGGCACTTGCCATGAAAGCCTGGAGGCAGTTTTTGCTGAGGTTGAGAACCTGAAGGGCAGACATGGAGGTGAAGAACTCACTTGGGATGGCTTGGATCTCATTGTAGCTCAGGTCCAAATATAACAGCCCAGGCAGATGTGGGGAGCTGGCTTTGTTCTTCTGAGCCTGGTCCTGAAGGCCAAGAGATGTGTCCATCCAGCCGTAGTCGCCATCATCATCACGTGGAGATTCCACCATAACAAACTGCATTATGTTCTTGGATAAATTCAGGTAGGCCAGTTTGCTTGCCTGTGTGAGAAACGGGAACCGGAGGAGCTTATTCTCGCTCAAGTCCAGCCAAACCAGGTTGAAGTCCTCCTCGGATTCGGTGGAATGGAAGGTCTCGATGCTGTTCCGGCTGAGATCGAGAACTCTCAGCTGTTTCAGGTTGAAGCCAGCAATACAGGTGAGCGAGTTCATAGAGAGGTTGAGCTTGGAGAGATGTGACAGCATCTCAAAGGCTCCTTCTTCTATCTCCATGATCATATTGCTGTGAAGGTTCACTTCGACCAGACCTGGAGACCCCTGGAATGTCCTTTGTGAAATTTCTATAATGCTGTTCTCCGCCAATGAAAGGTACTGAAGCGACGGAGCTTTGTGGATGAAATGTTCAGCCATCCCAGTGTAGAGTCTGTTGCGGGACAAGTCTAGCGTTCTGACTTGGGGGAGCGAGCCGAGCCACAGGTCGTGCTGAGCCAACTGGTAGAGTTGGTTGTCGGCCAAGTTGATCTCCTCCAAATTCCTCATATCTTTGAAGATTTCAGACTCGATGAAACCGATATAATTGGAACTTAAGTCTAGATGGCGGAGGGAGATGTAAAAGGCCAGGGGACTCTCTGTGATGTTCAGGAGCTTGTTTTTGGAGAGGTCGATTTTACGTAAATTTGGGTGAAGCTCCGGAGGTATCTGGTGAAGGTCTTTGCTGTGACAAAATGCCTCCATACTTCTCTACAGAAAAGGAGAAAGAGAGAGAGAGAGAGGAATGAGCAGTAGTACAGTACATTGACTATGGCTTTCATCTTATGGATCAATGGTCTCGTTATGTGCTGGTCCCGTGGGTTACCCAAAAGGTGAGGTCCAAGTCCTGTCCGTGGTCAGAGGTACAACGTAAAGGCAGTCTGTAGTCACTGAAGCTGGGTGCAGGGCAGGGAGTCAGGCAAAGTCAGGAACAGGTAGGCAAGCAGGGAACCAGGGCGGGTCAGGAGCTCAGGCAGGAAAGCAGGACAGGTTTCAAGCAGGAACTGGTAACCAGCGATGTTGCTCCTGCAACTTGGGGCTGGGGCTGGCCGGCTTTTATCTGCCCCGAGGCATAGGGCGGCCCTGATCCTCTGGTAACTTGCCTCTCCTGGCCTGGAGGCAAGCACTCCTCCTGCGGGAACTTAGTTCCCTTCGCCTCTCTGCCCTGAGCCTCTGCAGCTCAGGAGAGGCTGGTGGGTTACCGGACCCAGAGGCAACCTCAGCTTCCCCCCTGGCAGGGCTGGGAGTGGAGCACCTGCAGGCAATGGGTCCTCCACCCCATCAGGAGCCAGAGCAGACTCAGCAGATGCCTGCACCTGAGGATCCAGCACAGGTGAGGACCCTTCAGACTCAGGCCCTAGCCCCGGCTCTGCTGGTTCTGGAGGCGGGGAATCCTGTGCAGGCTGGGATCCCTCAGGTTCAGCATCTGAGTCTGAATCCCAGGCCATCACACGTTAGGTAGTTAAAATCTATGTTAAATTGGTGTTTTAGGGGTTGTTTTTAAAAGTCTGGAACGGATTAATCCATTTTGCATTATTTTCTATGGGAAAGAGCACCTTGGTTTTGGAACACTTTGGTTTTGGAAAGGACTTCCGGAACGGATTAAGTTTGAGAACCAAAGTACCGGTACCACTGTATTGGTAAAGTAGGCTTGTTTTGACACATTCCCTGCATCCAGGGAAGCTAAAGGTATTATCAGAGCTGAAGGGCACATTTTAGCCAGACGGACACTTTCAAAGAAGGGTGCAAAGCAGGGCCAATGAAGGGTGCATCCCTAGGAGAGTCCTGGGGGCCAGATGCAGAGGTATGGAGGGCCGCATTCAGTGCCCAGGCCCAGGCATGAGGAAGTGTTCTCTGCATTGGGTCACCTTCCACCCCTGCTCCTTACCCTTCCCTTCTTGTTTGCATTTTTCAGGGGTAGGCAACCTAAGGCCCGTGGGCCGGATGCGGCCCAATCGCCTTCTCAATCCGGCCCGCAGATGGTCCGGGAATCAGCGTGTTTTTACATGAGTAGAATGTGTGCTTTTATTTAAAATGCATCTCTGGGTTATTTGTGGGGCATAGGAATTCGTTCATCCCCCCCCCCCCCAAAAAATATAGTCTGGCCCACCACATGGTCATAGCTGTCAACTTTCAGATTTGAAAATAAGGGATGCCGCAAGGGCGGTGCAATGGCACCAAGTAGCCTCGCCACCCTGCGCTCCAGAGGCTGCGCGCGAACGGGTGAGCGAAAGAGCGAGCGAGTAGACGGCAGGCAGGCTGTCTGTCTGGTTGGGCGTGAGGGTCTGGCTGCACAAGGCATGCAAGCTCCGCCCCCAGTCGGTCTCAGACTCCTTATTGGCAGCCGAGCAACGCAGCTGAGGAGCCTCCCTGGCCGGCAGGGAGGGAGAGGAGCTGCTTCCTTTGAAATCCGGGAAATTTAAGGGATATCAACAATCCGGGATAGCAGCGGGAAACGGCATTGGAATAAGGGAGTTTCCCGCCAAAAAAAAAGGAGGGTTGACAGCTATGCACACGGTCTGAGGATTGGAGATTTTGCTGAGCACCCTCCCCACCCATCATAATTCCCAAACAAAGCCTCTATATCTCTTTTCACATTGGGAGGGGGGGGATCCTCTTTCACCACCCTCTCCTTTCCCGCCCAGACATTACTTTTGAATCCCTTCCAAATTTCTCCAGATCTCTCTTCCGCTTTGCAAATATAATCTCCTTTCTTTCTTGGCTCCACGACCGCAGTCTATTCGGGGGTATTCCATATGGAATAGGAAAGAATGCCGAAGGAAAACAGGATGCGTGGTGTTCGCACGGGCTCCAGCCCTCGCAGGAACGGCCGAGGGAACTATTTGGGGGCTAGGCAATGCTCCGGACCTCTGTTCCTTTGATCAGCAGCTTTGTTCCAACACTTCCCAAGGGGAATGCTCTTCCGAACTTGAGAAGCTTCCTTCATACTAAGACAGACCATCCACCAAACGAAGCTCAGTGTTGCCTGCACTGACTGGCAGCAGCTCTCCAGGGTTTCCAGCATCAAATCTCTCCTAGCCCTACCTGAAGACGCTGGGGGACGAACCTGGGTTTTCTGCATGCAAAGCAGATGCTCTACCCACTAGGCTAGGGAAGCAGGTAGCTGCTAGTTAGGTTAAGCAATGCCAGGCCAGATGTACCGATGGCCTGACTTAGTATAAGGCAAGTTTGTTGCTGAGAAGATAGTTGAATCTTGCTGGGGGTCTACTTCCCCAGCCTGTTGCCCACAGGGGAGCAATCTCAGACTGTCTCTGGTGGCCTCAGATTGCTCTAGGTGGCTTCATCCAGGACAACCCAGGGCTATCTCCACCCATCTTGAGAGCCAGTGTGGTGTAGTGGTTAAGAGCGGTAGACTCGTAATCTGGTGAACCGGGTTTGCGTCTCCGCTCCTCCACATGCAGCTGCTGGGTGACCTTGGGCTAGTCACACTTCTCTGAAGTCTCTCAGCCCCACTCACCTCACAGAGTGTTTGTTGTGCGGGAGGAAGGGAAAGAAGAATGTGAGCCGCTTTGAGACTCCTTCAGGTAGTGATAAAGCGGGATATCAAATCCAAACTCCTCCTCCTCCTCCTCCTCCTCCTCCTCCTCCTCCTCCTCTTCTTCCTCTTCTTCTTCTTGAGATTCAGTGTGACGTAATGGTTAGAGCAGCCTTTCTCGACTTTGACTCCCCAGATGTTGTTGGGCTACAAATCCCAGCATCCCGGGGGGGGGGGTCTGTCTGGATGATGCCCTAAGCCCCTTCCAGTTTGGGGGTTCCTGTGTGGTGTAGTGGTTAAGAGCAGTGGACTCGTAATCTGGTGAACCGGGTTCGTGTCTCCGCTCCTCCACATGCAGTTGCTGGGTGACCTTGGTCTAGTCACACTTCTTTGAAGTCTCTCAGCCCCACTCACCTCACAGAGTGTTTGTTGTGGGGGAGGAAGGGAAAGGAGAATGTTAGCCGCTTTGAGACTCCTTCGGGTAGTGATAAAGCGGGATATCAAATCCAAACTCTTCTTCTTCTTCTTGGGCAAAGCCCGGATGCCTCAAATATTCAGGAATCCTATAATTCCCAAGAAGAACTGAGCGATAGTTCTTCAGAATGACTGTTCTCTGGGAAAACCCTCCCCGGAACATCTGCTGGTGCTTCAGCGTGGACGAAAACAGACAGGCAGAACTCTTTCGAAGGAGCTGAGCAATGTCCAGCTCACTCGTGCCTGTGAGTAATGCATGATGTGTGCAACTCCAGATGAACATGCCGGACGAAGCACAGGCTACACCCAAATGGCACATCCCCCCAGAGGCTTGGCTCACTGACTCCGGCGACAGCTCACAGTTGCTTCTGCACTAGAGCTCGTTGGCACTGTGAAGGGATTACCGTATTTTTCGCTCCATAAGACGCACTTTTTTCCTCCTAAAAAGTAAGGGGAAATGTCTGTGCGTCTTATGGAGCGAATGTGTGGTCCCTGGAGCTGAACTGCCCTGGGGCAAAAGCAGATCGTGCTTTTTTTAAAAAAGAGAGAGAGAAGGGGGTGTTGAAAGGAAGCCCGCTGAGCAGCTGCTCAGCAAACGATCGGGGAGAGAGATAAGGGAGAGAGATTCCAGCCCCGCCCCCTGCAGAGGGAGGCTGTTTCCCCAGCGACACGTGACTGGCTGATCTGTCTGGAAACTGTAGAAATGGCTTCCTGAAGCTGCAGAACTGTGAGTTAAACCCCATAAAATGGGGTTTTTTTCAGCTGCAAAGTAAGCTCAACAACTTTGAGCTGATCCTAAAAAAATGGGGCTTTTCTCCTTTGCAAAAGAAGCTGCAGAAATTTGAGCTGATCCTCAAAAAATGGGGCTTTTCTCCTTTGCAAAAGAAGCTGCAGAAATTTGAGCTGATCCTCAAAAAATTGGGGCTTTTCCCCTCTAAAAACTAGGTGTGTCCTATGGTCAGGTGCGCCTTATAGAGTGAAAAATACGGTACTCTTCCACCATTAAAGGTAAAGGGACCCCTGACCATTAGGTCCAGTCGTGTCCGACTCTGGGGTTGCGGCGCTCATCTCGCTTTATTGGCCGAGGGAGCCAGCGTACAGTTTCCGGGTCATTTGACCAGCATGACTAAGCCGCACACTAAGAACCAGAGCAGCACATGGAAACACCGTTTACCTTCCCGCCGGAGCGGTACCTATTTATCTACTTGTACTTTGACATGCTTTCGAACTGCTAGGTTGGCAGGAGCAGGGACCAAGCAACGGGAGCTCAACCCGCCATTCTTGTTATAGTGTAATACAGGTGTCAGCAACCTTTTTCAGCCATGGGCCAGTCCACCATCCCACAGACCATGTGGTGGGCCAGACTATATTTTGAAAAAAAATACGAACGAATTCCTATGCCCCACAAATAACCCAGAGATGCATTTTAAATAAAAGCACACCTTCTACTCATGTAAAAACACGCTGATTCCCAGACTGTCTGCGGGCCGGATTGAGAAGGTGATTGGGCCGCATTCGGCCCACGGGCCTTAGGTTGCCTACCCCTGGTGTAATAGGAAGCAATCGAATGAATCTGAAAACAGGAAGCTTTTGATTAAAGGTACAATTGCTCTTTAAAAGCCCCAGCAGCTCAGACCTTGCGCATGCCAGATAGTCTGGCGCTAGAAATGCATTTTCAAGCTCCCCTCTGTCCAAACCAGGTCTGCAAAAAACAAGGGAAGACAACCCAGCAAACACTGGAACGCAACCATTTGGCAGCAGTGCCACGTGGATTCCCTTTCCAACAGGAACAAGCGAAAGATGGGATTTCCAGAGTTTGTGTACAACTAACTCTTCAAGCAGGGCTGGTTTAAGACAACTCCGTGCACCCCTAAATTCCCTGATCAACTTGGGGCATAAATTCAACAGGAAATTCTTCCGAAGAAGCTTTGTGGAAATGCACAGGAGAGCATTAGCTGGATTTCGAGATGTGCCAACGGAGAGGTTTGCCTCTCCATGCTTCATGTTACAGCTGCCTCTCTGGCTTGAAGACAAGGCGGCTTAATGAAACTTGAATCTCCTGACCTCCCCACGTCCTCGCAGAGCATCCCAATCAACAACGGCGGGAGAACGAGAGCTTTGCTCGGTCTTCGATTCGTTCCAGCGAAGAGACGCTAGAATCAGTTGGCCAAGAACGAAGCGTTAACAGGGCACAACTGGCTAAACCCCGGAGAGCAGCTGCCAGCCAGTGTAGCCTATAGGAACCTAGATGAATCCATGGCCTGAGTCCTTCAAAGACAGCTTCTTGAGACTGGACGCCTTTAGTTCAGTCTGGGAGACAGCGACATACAGGAGGAAGCAGGGGCGGAGAAAGGGGGTGGGGGGACGGGCCGCCCCAAGTTCCGCCCTGGGGGGGGGGTAAGCTATTTTCTGGTTTACAACACGACCCTGTAAGTTAACAGATTGAGGTTGAATCCTGACAAGACAGAAGTACTGTTTTTGGGGGACAGGGTGCGAGAGGGTGTGGGGGACTCCCTGGTCCTGAATGGGGTAACTGTGCCCCTGAAGGACCAGGTGCACAGCCTGGGAGTCATTTTGGACTCACAGCTGTCCATGGAGGCGTAGGTTAATTCTGTGTCCAGGGCGGCTGTCTACCAGCTCCATCTGGTACGCAGGCTGAGACCCTACCTGCCCGCAGGCTGTCTTGCCAGAGTGGTGCATGCTCTAGTTATCTCCCACTTGGACTACTGCAATGCGCTCTACGTGGGGCTACCTTTGAATGTGACCCAGAAACTGCAATTAATCCAGAATGCGGCAGCTAGACTGGTGACTGGGAGTGGCCGCCGGGACCACATAACACCAGTCCTGAGAGAACTACATTGGCTCCCAGTACGTTTCCGAGCACAATTCAAAGTGTTGGTGCTGACCTTTAAAGCCCTAAACGGCCTCAGCCCAGGATACCTGAAGGAGCATCTCCACCCCCACCGTTCAGACCGGACACTGAGATCCAGCGCTGAGGGCCTTCTGACGGTTCCCTCACTGCGAGAAACAAAGCTACAGGGAACCAGGCAGAGGGCCTTCTCGGTAGTGGCGCCCGCCCTGTGGAACGCCCTCCCAGCAGAGGTCAAAGAGATAAACAACTATCTGACATTCAGAAAATACCTCAAGGCAGCCCTGTTTAGGGAAGTTTTTAACCTGTGATATTTTAATGTATTTTAATATCTGTTGGAGGCCGCCCAGAGTGGCTGGGGGGACCCGGCCAGATGGGCGGGGTACAAATAAAAAATTATTATTATTATAAATTATTATATATATGAAATGAGGTAATGATGTGTATGATTGGTGGAAACTGAAATGCTTTGTTTGAAATTTTATAAATACCACTGCCTGGACCACCGAACGGGGTTGCAGTTTTGCGTAACGATCCGACTGTAACCTATTGCTTTGCAATAATCAACGTTGGGCTCCTAACTCCTCACGTTTCTGAGTTTTATTGGCGTAAACTCAGGAGATAAGCTATTTTCTGGCTTACAACAACATGACCTGGGGACCGGTGTAAGTTAAGCTGGCGAAAAGGGCCATGCAACTCAAACACTACTTTAAAGTTGTGTTTTTCCTCCGCCAGGCTTAGCTACAGCCCTCCCAATTCGCTGTCCTCTGCAAATTGGATGAGCAGCCCCTCAATTCCTCCATCCAAGTTGTTTATGAAGAACAGGATGATGAGGAACCATTCGTGAGTACTCTTTGGTCAGTCAACCAGCTACAAATCCACCTGACAATGACCTCGTTCGATCCACATTTTGCCAGCTTCCTTGAGAGAATATCATGGGGGATTTTGTCAAAAGCCTTACTGAAACATTACCCCAGCTTCTTGCAGGATTTGCCCTGCTTGGGTTCGAACCCTTTGCCAAAGTTCTTACAATTTCACAGGGCGACTGTTCCATCGTTGAGTAGGTTGAGACGTCTCCATTCAGCGCTGCGAGGAAGAGAAAGAGGTAGAATTTCATGGCTCTGTAGAGTGGGAGAAAAATGGAGTCCAAGTTAGAGATCAAACCAGTTGTTTAAGGTAGGGGTTGGAAGAAATGGTATTTTGAAAGCTGTGATAGGCATCATGAAGAACAGATAGTGGGTACGGATGGGGGAATCGGTCGGTTTCAATTTCTCATTTTTTCAATCTTAAATTCAGTTCTCCACATTTTCAAATCAATTTGCAAAATTATTTTTAAAAATTCCTCATGAAATTTCACCCGGATTTTAGTGAGAACTGAATGCACACATTTCTATGCCACTTTGTCTATTATGTGCATCTTTGCAAAGAAACTTCCTCCCAAATAATGCAATTTTTCTATGCTATTTCAGCTACTATATGCATTTTTAAGGTACGCTTTTATGCCTTTTAGCACACGTCACTTGGCCGGAGAACTGTACTGCGAAATTCAGAGAATTTCGAATTTCAAAGCCTCGCCATGTTTCAGTTCGCATATTGTTTCTGAAAGTGCAACCTAGGTAGCTTTGCTTTTAAATTTGAGTTACTTTGAATGTTTCTTCCATCCCTTCCTGTGGCAGAGGATTGGCAATTATGCCAAATTAATGCCTTACTTTAGGCCCTATGCTTTTTTGTTTGTTTGTTTTCCAATGTGTTATGTACTGAGCTGAATCCTAGAACAATAGGATCCAAAATGCAGCAGTCTGATTGGTCCTAGAACAATAGGATTCAGAATGCAGCAGTCTGATTGGTCCTAGAACAATAGGATTTAGAATGCAGCAGTCTGATTGGTCCGCAGGAGCACCCAATCCAGCTCCAGGTGGAAGTGAATCAGCGACCTGATTGGCCTGCAAGAGCAGCCAATCAGGCTCCTGGATGAAGTGAATCCGCAACCTGATTGGCCTACAGGAGTTGCCCAGAATTAGCCAATCACGTGGGGCCCATTGTGTAAATAATGTATATATAGCAGACGTTTTGGGGGAAGATTCATTCCTTGCTACTATGAGCTGAATAAAGAGCATGAAATTCACACTTGACTCCAAGTATATTTCACAATGTATTTCTTATCAATCAAAAATTAGGTGTAGCATGAACCATTTTTTTTATTCTGAAAGTGTGGCCCAGAGAAAAAAGTTTGAGAGCCACCACTCTAGATTTAGCAATGGGGTCCCCAGTGCTGGGCAAGGGGTGGCAGCGATGGTGGAGCCCTGGCTGTTTGGGGTAGGTTTGGGGCAAGTGGTCTGGCTTAAAAAAAAGAAATATAGTGGTACCTTGGTTTAAGAACAGCTTAGTTTATTAACAACTTGGCAAGAGTACTATTGGCACAGAAACGGAAACAAGAAGAATTACCGACAAAGGAAGAATGGCAGATGAAGTTAATGGACTACGCAGAACTGGATAAGATGACAGGAAGAATTCGAAACCGACGGGACCAGGAATTTCTAAAAGATTGGACTAAATTTGAGACATATTTGAAAGATAACTGTAAACAACAAATTACGCTAGTAGGTTTGCAAGACATTTTGTAAGGAGGACTATATGAAATATTATAGAAAAAAATTAGGAAGATGATAATTGGTTATAAATAATTAAAAGTAATAGTGAAATTAAGAAAATACAAGATTAAGATATGAAGATTGGAAATCTTTAGACTTGGTTGATGGAAGTCCGAAAAATATTGTATAAGATATGAAGGAATGATGATATGAAGATATGAAGATATTAAATGATGTTTGGAAAATATATGTAAAAACTGAATAAAAAAAATAGTTTATGAACAACTTGGCTTAAGAATGCTGCAAACCCGGAAGCAGGTGTTTTGGTTTGTGAACTTTGCCTTGGAAGCAGAACATGTTCCGCTTCCTGTTGAGTGTGTTCCATTTGGAAATTGAGTCCCCCACTGCAATGGGAAAGCACGCCTTGGTTTAAGAACCAAGCTTTGGTTTAAGAACGGACTTCCGGAACGGATTAAGTTCGTAAACCAAGGTACCACTGTAGACTCTTTTCCTGGTCAGCTGACTTTGCTATTGGGGAACGGCTGACACATCACCCATAGGTTTTATCAGAAGGGATCAGTCAACATGGATATTTACTTTAGGTTTTTCTGCGTCTGCTTCAAAAAATACCTTTTCAAAGCAACCCAAAGAGTGAATGGTATAAACCTCAAAGGATTGGGGGGTGGGCGTTGCTGTAAAATCACTCAGCATAAAGATTGGAGATAGACTTTTACGGGAAGTTGTGGTATGACGGAGCCCTTCTTACTCAAAGTCCGTATACACTCATTATTTTTTCCTGTCTCACTGTTGTATCCAGTAAAACAGGCTTTGTAGGTCCCCCCCCTTCAAGATCCTTCAGAACTGTGAGTTAAAATAACTCAATGTGTCCATGATGTGCAACGGTGATTGCCAGTTTCAATTTCTCTCATTTTCTTATTTTTTCATTCTCCATATTTTCATATCAGTTTGCAAATAATTTTCTGTCTTCTTCTTTATTATTATTATTATTATTATTATTATTATTATTATTTCATTTGTATCCCACCTTTCTCTCCAAGGAGCTCAAAGTGGCAAACATGGTTTCCCATGTTTCATTTAATCCCCGCAACAACCCTGCGAGGTAGGTCGCAGGGAGAGGCAGTGACTGGCCCAAGATCACCCAGCGAACTTCATGGCTGAGAGGGCATTTGAACCCTGGACCTCCTGGGTCATAGTCTGATACTCTAACCACTAGACCACACTGTCTTAATGGCTCATGAATATTCATGAAAATTTTAGAATGGCCTAACATACATATGATCATCTTCTGACTCCCCTATGGGACCAGAGCACGCCAGGCACTCCTGTCTTCCACTGCCTCCCACAGTTTGGTCAGACTCATGTTGGTGGCTTCGAGAACACTGTCCAACCATCTCATCCTCTGTCGTCCCCTTCTCCTTGTGCCCTCCATCTTTCCCAACATCAGGGTCTTTTCCGGGGAGTCTTCTCTTCTCAGGAGGTAGCCAAAGTATTGGAGCCTCAGCTTCAGGATCTGCACTCAGGGCTGATTTCCTTCAGAATGGATAGGTGTGATCTTCTTGCAGTCCATGGGACTCTCAAGAGTCTCCTCCAGCACCAGAATTCAAAAGCATCAATTCTTCGAATATTCATCAAAATTTTAGAATGACCTAACATACATATGTTTCTTTGCAATTCTGCCTCAGATCCACATATTTGCAAAGCAACCTTCCTGAACACGCTGCATTTTTGTACGCTTCTTCCGCCAATGTACGCATCTTAATGCACATTTTACCCTAGCAAATGCATTTTGGTACACATGACTTGCCTGGAGTGCTGCATTGCAAAATTAGGAATTAGGAATAATTTATTGGCCAAGTATCAATCATACTTGGAATTTTGCTTCGACTACATTGCAATGTAAAGAAAAAGAAATCTGGAGAAGTACAAATTTCAAAGGATAGCTTTTGTTCTCGTACTGTTTCAGGAAGTGAAAATGAGGTAAGTTTGCCTTTAAATGTGAACTGAACTGAATTCCACCCCTCCCCATCCCTAGTGGTGACTTTTAATTAAAAATAACAATAAGAAAGCCTTATGCGGATCAGTTGAGGGAGTTGGATGTGTTTAGCCTGGAAAAGAAGAGGCTGAGAAGAGATTTGATAGCCGTCTTCAAATGTCTCAAGGGCCGTCACACGGAAGATGGAGCAAACTTGTTTTCTCCTGCTCTGGAGGGCAGGATCTGAAGATGAACTTTCCTAATGTATGAACTGTTTGACAGGGGAACAGATTCCCTCAGGAGGTGGTGGGCTCTCGTTCCTTGGAGGTTTCTAAGCAGAGGTTGGATGGCCGTCTGTCATGGAAGCTTTAGCTGAGATTCCTGCATTGCAGGGTTGTTGGGCTCGATGACACTTCCAACTCTATAATTTTAGTATATGGAACTCCTCTCCATCTGCCATCCAACACTGCAGAAGGAAAGATGTTAAGTCTGGCTTTTGTAAATAGCCTTCTGCAATTTGGAACTGTCAGATTTTTAATATAAGATGTTAACTTAAAGGCATGCCCATATTGTACTCCTACTGCCAGCGGACTATGCTCATGTGCCCAAGACATTGACTCTATAAAACATATTTTGCTGCACTGTGTGAAATTCGAGCAAGCCAGGGCTGAACTGATATTACCCTTGCTAGTACCTTTCCCGGGAAAATCAGAGGCTTATTATGTCAGGTTCCTACTGGAAGACCGGACAAATGACAGAACATTAGCAGTGGCAAAGTTTCTATCGGTGGTTGCAAGAACCAATGATCCCTATTCCTAAGCCTGAACAAAATGCTTGTGTAACCTGAAGGCGGGCTGTCGAAATTGTGTATTGTTTTGTAATGAATTGTTGGGTCTCTGGACTGTAATAAAGATTTGATTGATTGATAATTTTATGATTCTGTGCTGGCCTGGTTGCATCCAGTTCCTGGATGGGAGACCTAAGTAGCCTTGAGTGGTCCCAGGTCCAATTTCTGGTATCTTCAGGTAGGTCTCTGGGAGAGACCTATGCCCTAACCCAGTGTTTCTCAACCAGTGTGCCTCCAGATGTTTTGGGACTACAACTCCCATCATCCCTCGCTAGCAATACCAGTGGTCAGGGATGATGGGAATTGTAGTCCCAAAACATCTGGAGGCACACTGGTTGGGAAACACTGCCCTAACCCATCCGGAGAGTCGCAAGCATTCTGTGACAGATAAAAACACTGAGCCGGATTGGCCAACTGCCAGACTCAGTAGAAGACAGCTTCTTCCTATGTTCCTCTGCAATAAATAAAATAAGCCATGCGCCAGCTTGAGGTCATAAATGTGTCAAACAATCGCGTTGCAACGGCTGTTGCCTGGAGGACAGCAAAGACCACATTTACCATACATTCGCCAAACAGGAAATAGCTGTGGTAGCCCACAGAACAACAGCAAATGGGACACTTCGGTCAAGAATCAGCCAAAAAGGGAGGCCGCCTTGGGGTGACACGAAGAAACCAAGTGATGCAACTATCAACTATTTCATGGGGTGACCCCCATCTTCCTATTAGGAAAGGGTCCTCCCATCGACCCTTCTGAACCATTCATAGAATCACAGAGTTGCAAGGGACCCCAAGGGTTCTCAACTCCAACTCCCTGCATTGCGGGAATCTCAGCTAAAGCATCCATTCCTTGAGGGCTGCACCAAATGCCTTGTGGTGTAGTGGTTAAGAGCAGTGGACTGGTAGTCTGGTGAACCGGGTTCGATTCCCTGCTCCTCCACATGCAGCTGCTGGGTGACCTTGGGCTAGTCACACTTCTTTGAAGTCTCTCAGCCCCACTCACCTCACAGAGTGTTTGTTGTGGGGAAGGAAGGGAAAGGAGATTGTTAGCCGCTTTGAGACTCCTTAGGGTAGTGATAAAGCGGGATATCAAATCCAAACTCTTCTCTTCTTCTTCTTCTTGTTTACAGTACAATGCAATTCCATACTTGTCTACTCAGGGGTAAAAAAAACCCAACTACCATAGACTTGAATGGGATTGATTCCATGTCAATATGTATAGGACTGCAGCCTTCACGAAATATCCACCTGTGGTTATGTATTTTGTGAACGATGAAAGAAGAAGAAGAAGAGAGTTTGGATTTGATATCCCGCTTTATCACTACCCGAAGGAGTCTCAAAGCGGCTCACATTCTCCTTTCCCTTCCTCCCCCACAACAAACACTCTGTGAGGTGAGTGGGGCTGAGAGACTTCAGAGAAGTGGGACTAGCCCAAGGTCACCCAGCAGCTGCATGTGGAGGAGCAGGGAAGCGAACCCGGTTCCCCAGATTACGAGTCTACCGCTCTTAACCACTACACCACACTGGCCAAGTCGGCAGCTGAAAGCTCACGTCTTCTTCGCATGTGAGATGTTTCAGGAGCACACCTGAAGTCCATGAGATGTTTGGAACATAGAATCATAGAAATTGCAGAGTTGGAATGGCAAACACTTCTTTGCAAAACACACACACACACACACACACACACACACACAGCATTGGTTCATCAGAACATAAGAAGTAAAAGGCGAAAGTTTTATACGATCTGAAGAGAAACCAGAGTGTGGTCATGTAAGGTGATAAATAATAATAATAATAATAATAATAATAATAATAATAATAATAATAATAATAATTTATTATTTGTACCCCACCCATCTGGCTGGGTCTCCCCAGCCACTGTGGGCGGCTTCCAGCAAACATTAAGATAAAAGCTTTCTGGGAGATGATATATATATATATATATACAGTGGTACCTTGGTTCTCAAACTTAATCCATTCCGGAAGTCCATTCCAAAACCAAAGCGTTCCAAAACCAAGGCACACTTTCCCATAGAAAGTAATGCAAAATGGATTAATCCGTTCCAGACTTTTAAAAACGACCCTTAAAACAGCAATTTAACATGAATTTCACTATCTAACGAGACCATTGATCCATAAAATGAAAGCAATAAAGAATGTACTGCAGTCACACAATCAATCAGTAGCTGAACTAAGTTCCACGCAGTCACAGAAACAAAACAAAGAGCCACAAAAACAAAACCACAAAATAAATAGCAAAAACAGACAGACCTCAGCGTAGCACCCAAATCAGAAGTGTAACACTCAAAACGGAGCACATTTGGCTTCCGAAAAAAGTTCGCAAACTTACTTTCGGGTTTGCAGTTTTGGGGTTCCAAGTTGTTTGAGTACCAAGGCGTTTGAGAACCAAGGTACCACTGTAATGAAATTGGGGGGGGGGGATTGGGACACAGTTCATAGAACTGTAGAGTTGGAAGGGACCCCAAGTCTAAAAAAAACCCTCTACATCACTTTTTTAAAAAACCACAACCTAAAACCAATAAAACAACAGCATAAGAACACATCAAAGCATATAACACAGAAATTCAGGGGACTCAGACAAGTAAAACGGGGGCTGATCTCATGGGCCGGAGAAAACCTAGGCAGAAAGATGTTATATTCACAAAACATCTGATGGTTTCTGCTTCATGTATGATGGAGGGAAGAGCATCCCAGTCCAGGAGCAACAGCAGAAAATGACCTAGGATGCTCCTTAAGGTGTGGTGCCACAAGCAGGATTTCCCCAGGTGATCGCAGTGATCTTGCAGGGCTATACAAGGGCAGGAGAGTCTTTCAGGTAACCTGGTCCTGAGTCGTTAATCGCAAGTCCTTGAGCATATCTAGGACTGCCATAAGTCCAGAATTTCCTGGAAATAGCCGGGATTGGTCCTTGGAAAATGGGTAGAATATTCACATTTGTGTCCAGGTTTTCACTTCTTGAAATATGGCAACCCTAGCATATCCCAGTAGCTATTTGGCAGCCAGTGAATTTTCCCCAGCACAGGCGTGATATTTGCCCATCCAGGTACTCCATTCAGCAACTTGGCTGCAGCATCCGGACCAACCCCAGGGGAAGCCCCACACAGAACACTTTACAGCAGTCTAATCATGAGGCTGGATGAATCACGGCATTAAACAGCCATCAGCATGAATAACCCTACCCTTCCCTAAGAGTCGAGCTGAGTCGTCCTAACCATGACATCACCCTTGTTTAGTCCATTCTCCATCACATTCGCAAAAAGCACAGGATGAGACCTGGCCCAGTTGAACAACCCTGATGGTGCAATCTCATGCATGTTTACTCAAAAGTAGGAATGGGGAAGAAATTCAGTTCAGTTCACTTTTTAGCCTACCTAATTTGTACGCCAAAGAATTGGTGCTTTTGAATTATGGTGCTGGAGGAGACTCTTGAGAGTCCCATGGACTGCAAGAAGATCAAACCTATCCATTCTGAAGGAAATCAGCCCTGAGTGCTCACTGGAAGGACAGATCCTGAAGCTGAGGCTCCAAGACTTTGGCCACCTCATGAGAAGAGAAGACTCCCTAGAAAAGACCCTGATGTTGGGAAAGATGGAGGGCACAAGGAGAAGGGGACGACAGAGGGTGAGATGGTTGGACAGTGTTCTCGAAGCTACTAACATGAGTTTGGCCAAACTGCGAGAGGCAGCGAAGGATAGGTGTGCCTGGCGTGCTCTGGTCCATGGGGTCACGAAGAGTCGGACACGACTGAACGACTGAACAACAACAACAACAACAACAACAACAAAATTTGTACTTCCCAAAGGAAGCACCGCACAAATATCCCTCAAAATTTGCACTTCTCTGAATTTTTCAGCATGGTTCTCCAACCCCCCCAAAATTGTGTCCCCCAAAAAGTGTGTGTTAGGGGAAAGAGTCCATGAAAATGAATGTATTGGTGAAAGCAACATACAAAAATGTCATTCCATGGGGGCAGAAATCTTACGTTGTTTTATATTAGGAGAGATGAATTTTTGTGAGGTTTTTTTTTATGTTTCATTCGCAAACCGATGTAGAAATGTGGAAGAATGAACAATCGACAGATTTCTCCCTCCTTCCTCAAAAGCAAGTTCCCCTGCATTCAGTGGAGCTTACTCCCAGGTAAACGCATGCATAGGATCGCAGCCCTGACCCTCTTGATTTCAGCGGGCGAGACATCCAATACAGCAGGGGTGGCCAACTCCCAAGAGACTGTGATCTACTTACAGAGTTAAAAACTGGCAGTGATCTACCCCCTTTTTTTGTGGGGGGGGGGTTAAGGTCAAAGTTGTTGAGCTGTTTTGGGGAGGAGGAAGGCCCGTTTTTTAGGGGTTCATGTCAAAATTTTTGAGTTTTTTTAGGGAAGCCAAACTTGTTGAGCTTCTTTGGGGGAGCCAGTGATCTACCAGTGATCTACCACAGACAGACGTCCAGTGATCTACCGGTAGATCACGATCTAACTGTTGGACATGCCTGCGATACAGCCATAAGTGTGTTTACTCCAAAGTCAGTTCCTAGGAGCCAAATGGGAATTTCTTTCTAGGAACTCTGCATGAGAGCTTAGCTTTAAGTCAATGTTCAGCTGCCCCACGGTGGGAAATAAATCGGTTGGCAAACTGCTGCCCTTTGCTTTGACGGTGCCCCAGAGTTTTATTTTATTTTCCCTGCTGTTAAAAAAAACCCAAAAACACAGAAAGGGAGCGACAGATGTTTCTCTTACGCCGTGCTGTAAGAGTATCCAGAACAAGTCGGGGAATTCCCAGGAGTTCCTTCGCCTGTGCCGATTCCCCCTTCCCCTGTGATCCTGTTAAGATAAATCCTCTCTCATACCCACCTAGTGTTGTGGCAAAAGTGGCCGCGGTCAAGTCCTCCCTCTGTGTTCTTCGCCAGAGGTGATCCGCCAGTGAACCGCTTGGGCTTGAGGATCGGGTTTGACAGGGGGGGGGGTCTCGCCGTCCTGCGGCATTCAAGCAGACTGAGGATCTCGGAGAGCCAAGAGGAAAGTTAAGTCACTGAGGGAGGGGTGGGAGAAGGGAGAGAGAGGCTTCACGAATGAAGAAACTCCTCACAGATCAGCCTGCAATCGATTGGATTCCTCTGAAACTCCTCCAAAGGCATGTGAGCTTCGCTGCAATGATTTTGAAGCGTGCGTCTGTCTATGTTGTGCGCGCACGCTTCTCTGGTGCTCTTTCTCTTCCAAACGCTCATATTTTTACGGCGGCCAGTTTCCTGGAGCGTCTCGTGTGGGTGAGGACTTCTTCTCTCACGTCGACACGTGCGAACAATCCTAAGGATGCCGGCTGAAATTCCCTGCTTGCAGATGTGCGCCCCGAGCGCACGTTGCCGCTTGGAGGTCGCAGAGATCGCTCGCCTGAGAGACAGATGTGCGCGGCTGTGGGTGTCTGGGTCAAGTCGTGTCCGTCTTAAAGCGCGGTGAGGCGGGGGGAGAAGGAACAGCAGCCCCGCTGTGCAATGGAGCCAGAGCATCTGGTCCAAAGGGGGATGTGAATTAGCGATAATTCGTGGCTTCGCCCACGCGGCGCAGAAAGAAAGGGAATCTAACACTGCAACAGTTGTGTCTGGAATTTTGTTGTTGTTGTTATTCAAACTAGCTCCACAAGCGTAACAGTTTAGTCTGTAGTAGCAAAAATAATAATAACGAAAGGCAGTTCCAGACTGTCGCTGTTTGCAAGAGGGATTCGAACACGAAACCATCAGATTGCAAGATGAGAGCCACAGGAGGGAAGAGGGCTTTCGTGGTTGGTTCCTGCTTGTGGGTTTTGCGTAGGCATCTGGTTGGCCTCTGCGAAAACTGGGCTGGATTGGCCTGATCCAGCAGACTGCTCTTACCTTCTTATGAGATGCTCCACCACTGAGCTCTGGCCCTCCTCCAATGTGCTAAGGGTTTGACCTTAAGCCAACAATGCGCCTTCCATCTTGAATCACACCCCTACTCCAGATGTTACAGGACTCAAAATCCAACCATTCCCTGGAGAGCTTAGCTGGATGGACCAAGGGTCCAACTCTGTATGGCAGCGTTCCATTTTCCTAGCATATTTCTAGGGCAGTGGTCTCCAGCAACTGGTACTCAGAAGTAGGTAAAAGTAAAGGACCCCTGGACGGTGAAGTCAGTCAAAGGCCACTATGGGGTTGCCGCGCTCATCTCGCTTTACAGGCCGAGGGAGCCGGCGTTTGTCCACAGACAGCTTTCTGGGTCATATGGCCAGCAGGACTAAACCACTTCTGGCGCAACGGGACACCGTGACGGAAACCAGAGTGCATGGAAACGCCGTTTACCTTCCCGCCACAGCAGTACCTATTTATCTACTTGTACTGGTGTGCTTTCGAACTGCTAGGTTGGCAGGAGCAGGGACCAAGCAACGGGAGCTCACCCCGTCGCAGGAATTCGAACTGCCAACCTATCCATACTTGTCTACTCAGGGATAAAAAACACAACAACCATAGATTTGAATGGGATTGATTCCATGTCAATATGTATAGGACTGCAGCCTTCATGAAATATCCTGCCAACTGCTAGGTTGGCAGGAGCTGGGACAGAGCAACGGGAGCTCACTCCGTCGTGGGGATTCGAACCGCCGACCTTCCGATCCTCAAGCCCAAGAGACTCAGTTGTTTAAACCACAGCGCCACCGCGTTACCTTTACCTCTGCTGTCTCCAACTGCGGAGGATTCCAATCCTCTTTTAGAATCACAGAATTTTTTAGGGTTGAGGATCTAACCCCCTGCAACCTTGCTATTGTCAGCAGCAGCACTCTCTAACGAACTGAACTATCCATAAAACCACCCAAGTCTCTGGCCTCACTGCCTCCTGCGGCAAGGAGTTCCATAGTTTTCTATGCGTTGTTTTACAGAGCAGGTTCAATCCCTGGCATCTTTGGATGGAGCTGGTAAAAGACTCCTTCTGCCTGAAGTCCTGGAGAGCTGCTGCCAGTCAGTGGACGCAGTGCAGAGCTAGGTGGGGCAGTGGTCTGACTGTGTAAGGCAGTTCCACAGCAACATTGGTTTTGGTTGAAGACAGAGTCGGTTTTAAGAGTCAAACATGGCTTGATTGAGGCTCTGTTTCACACGACCAGCAATGGGGCATCTTGACCCTCTAAGGTGAGGGTGGCACCTCTAGTCAGTGGGTCAGTTTTGTCCCCACCAGGGGTCCAAATTTGGCCCACCCGGCCATCCCTGGCAAACGATGCCCACCTGAATGTCAGGTGTGGGTCAGTTACCAGCATACCATATCTTCAAAGGCCTTTAATACGTATGCACACATTTCTCTGAGAGCCAGTGTGGTGTAGTGGTTAAGAGCGGTAGACCCGTAATCTGGTGAACCGGGTTCGCGTCTCCACTCCTCCACATGCAGCTGCTGGGTGACCTTGGGCTAGTCACCCTTCTCTGAAGTCTCTCAGCCCCCCTCACCTCACAGAGTGTTTGTTGTGGGGGAGGAAGGGAAAGGAGAATGTGAGCCGCCTTGAGACTCCTTCGGGTAGTGATAAAGCGGGATATCAAATCCAAACTCTTCTTCTTCTTCTTCTTCTTCTTCTTCTTCTTCTTCTTCTTCTTCTTCTTCTTTGGCTCCTTTCTTTCCCAGGTTTCTGAAAGAATACCACAGCCTGCAATTCATCTTTGAGATAGAAGGAGAAGAAGAAGAGTTTGGATTTGATATCCCGCTTTATCACTACCCGAAGGAGTCTCAAAGCGGCTCACATTCTCCTTTCCCTTCCTCCCCCACAACAAACACTCTGGGAGGTGAGTGGGGCTGAGAGACTTCAGAGAAGTGTGACTAGCCCAAGGTCACCCAGCAGCTGCATGTGGAGGAGCAGAGACGCGAACCCAGTTCACCAGATTACGAGTCTACCGCTCTTAACCACTACACCACACTGGCAAAAGTGGGACAAATTTGCACTCTGGGAACAGCAGCTCCCCTTTCAAATTCTCAGCATAGAATCATAGAATTGTAGAGCTGGAAGGGACCCTGAGGGTCATCTAGTCCAACCCCCTGCAATGCAGAAACACGCAGTTGTCCCTTACGGGGATTGAACCTGCAACCTGGGCATTATCAGCATCGCGCTCTAACCAACTCCAGAGAGCTCAGGGCAGAATGCCTGACGTGTTTCCATTGATCCTTACAACAACCCTGTGAGGTAGGCCAAGCAGAATGATAGTGAACCGCTGGCTCACAACCATCCAGTGAAAATCTTTTAGAGCTAATCCTTATAAATTCTGGGCATTCTGTTATGCTGATTTTGTAAGCCCAGTCATTTTCTTCTTATTCACCATATTCCATTTATATCCCATATTTCCCCCCCAAGTAGATCAATGTAAACGGGGAGGAAGACGATCTTATTGTCACGACAATCCTGTGAGGAAGGCTAGGCTGACACCCCCCCCCCGAGTAGCTGGCCTAAGTGAGCTTCAGTCCGAACCCAAGTCCAAACCAAGTCCTAACCCAAGACACAAATTCCACTGATTCATTCTGCAGTTTGTGGAGTTTTCCAACCAATGGGGTTCTTGCTTTGCATTATCATTTTTATTGTGATTGTTTGCAGGGCTTGCGGTGTCGGTCTTCTAAGTCTTCGCTCCGTCTCAGAGTCCTGACCTCTGACCTCTGCCCGGACGATATCCTATGCCTGACCTTTCAGCTTCTGTTCTGTCCTCCTCAGTGAACTCTGCTGTGGACAGACTCCAAGCCAGAGGTCAGCAACCTTTTTCAGCCGTGGGCCGGTCCACCGTCCCTCAGATTATATGGTGGGCCGGACTATTTTTTTTTGGGGGGGGGATGAACAAATTCCTATGCCCCACAAATAACCCAGAGATGCATTTTAAATAAAAGGACACATTCTACTCATGTAAAAACATGCTGATTCCTGGACCGTTCGTGGGCCAGATCATAGCTGTCAACCCTCCCTTTTTTTGCGGGAAACTCCCTTATTCCAATGCCGTTTCCCGCTGCTATCCCGGATTGTTGATATCCCTTAAATTTCCCAGATTTCAAAGGAAGCAGCTCCTCTCCCTCCCTGCCGGCCAGGGAGGCTCCTCAGCTGCGTTGCTCGGCTGCCAATAAGGAGTCTGAGACCAACTGGGGGCGGAGCTTGCATGCCTTGTGCAGCCAGACCCTCACGCCCAACCAGACAGACAGCCTGCCTGCCGTCTACGCGCTCGCTCTTTCGCTCACCCGTTTGCGCGCAGCCTCTGGAGCGCAGGGTGGCGAGGCTACTTGGTGGCATTGGACCGCCCTTGCAGCATCCCTTATTTTCAAATCCGAAAGTTTGTCAGAAATCCCTTATTTTCAAATCCGAAAGTTTGGGGGAAATCCCTTATTTTCAAATCCGAAAGTTTGGGGGAAATCCCTTATTTTCAAATCTGAAAGCTGACAGCTATGGGCCGGATTGAGAAGGCAATTGGGCCGCATCCAGCCCACGGGCCTTAGGTTGCCTACCCCTGCTCCAAGCCATATTCCTGGCACACTCCCAAAACAAGTCATGCACCCTGCAATTCTCTCTGTGTTCTTAACCCAGATGTTTCCTTCTGCGGTCGCAGCAAGAAGTCTTTACACCACAGTTTTGTGGTGAGTACAAAAGTTCGCATGTACACTTCCCAGCACCTAACAATGGTTTCTCCGTTTATTTAAATGGAGGCAACTCTTATACAAGTGTTTGTGTGTTTATGTGTAAAGATCCAGGTCCTCTGTTTACTGGGAAGATCTATGTTTACTTCGGAACCCAATGTTCTATTTTAATCCAGTTTATTATTCAGTTTATTGTTCTGCCTTGGTGAGACTGCAGCTGCAACGCTGTGTCCAATTCTGGGCACCACAATTTAAGAAGGATATTGACATGCTGGAAGGTGTGCAGAGGAGGTTTGGAAACCAAATCCTATAAATTAACAAGCAATACACTAGTACCTCTTAAATAGCTTCCTGTGTTTTTGTTCAGTCATTCAGTCGTGTCCGACTCTTCGTGACCCCATGGACCAGAGCACGCCAGGCACGCCTATCCTTCACTGCCTCTTGCAGTTTGGCCAAACTCATGTTAGTAGCTTCGAGAACACTGTCCAACCATCTCGTCCTCTGCCGTCCCCTTCTCCTTGTGCCCTCAACCTTTCCCAACATCAGGGTCTTTTCTAGGGAGTCTTCTCTTCTCATGAGGTGGCCAAAGTACTGGAGTCTCAGCTTCATGATCTGTCCTTCCAGTGAGCACTCAGGGCTGATTTCCTCCAGAATGGATCGGTTTGATCTTCTTGCAGTCCATGGGACTCTCAAGAGTCTCCTCCAGCACCACAATTCAAAAGCATCAATTCTTCGGCGATCAGCCTTCTTTATGGTCCAGCTCTCACTTCCATACATCAGTACTGGGAAAACCATAGCTTTAACTATACGGACCTTTGTTGGCAAGGTGATGTCTTTGCTTTTTAAGATGCTGTCTAGGTTTGTCATTGCTTTTCTCCCAAGAAGCAGGCGTCTTCTAATTTTGTGACTGCTGTCACCACCTGCAGTGATCATGGAACCCAAGAAAGTGAAATCTCTCACTGCCTCCATTTCTTCCCCGTCTATTTGCCACGAGGTGATGAGACCAGTGGCCATGATCTTAGTTTTTTTGATGTTGAGCTTCAGACCATATTTTGCGCTCTCTTTCACCCTCGGTAAAATGTTCTTTAATTCCTCCTCACTTTCTGCCATCAAGGTTGTATCATCAGCATATCTGAGGTTGTTGATATTTCTTCCGGCAATCTTAATTCCGGTTTGGGATGCATCCAGTCCAGCCTTTCGTATGTAGATCAGAGAAAAAAAATGTAAGCGACAATCAGGATCAGGGGTCAGCAAACTTACCGCGCCTCGGGCCGGTGTCTCCAGCATCGATCGCACGGCGGGCCAGAGGGTGGGGGAGCGCTTGCCCATACGTGTGCGCACACACTATTTCCGGCGCACTTCCGGGTCGGAGGAGCACCGGAAATAGCTTGTGCGCATGTGCGCGGGCCTCCTCCGACCCAGATGTGCACCGGAAATAACGCTTGTGCATGTGCGACCCGGAAGTGGGCAGCTGTGCTGCGTTGCGCCGGTAAAAGCGGGGGGGCAGCGGGGGCCGCTGGGGGTCGGATAAATGAGCCCCTCGGGCCATAGTTTGGAGACCTCTGATCAGGATTATAGCATTTGCACTGTAACCTTAAACATTTCATCTTAAGAGTTATCCCACTTAGTTCAGTGGAAGAAGAAGAGTTTGGATTTGATATCCCACTTTATCACTACCCGAAGGAGTCTCAAAGCGGCTCACATTCTCCTTTCCCTTCTTCCCCCACAACAAACACTCTGTGAGGTGAGTGGGGCGGAGAGACTTCAAATAAGTGTGACTAGCCCAAGGTCACCCAGCAGCTGCATGTGGAGGAGTGGAGACGCGAACCCGGTTCACCGGATTACGAGTCTACCGCTCTTAACCACTACACCACACTGGCTCTCAGTGGGGCTTCTTCCTTGGTAAACAGGCATAGGATGGCATCCCGAGTCCAATATAATGAAACCTTTTGTGCAAGGAAAGTCTTCCTGCCGAATCAGCAAGCAGATGATGGTGGTGGTGGTAGTGATTAACCTGCAATTTTAATTATTTGTAATACATTTGACACACACACACAACCCCCCCCAAACCCCCCCCACCCTGCCTATGGTAAGCTCCCTTTTAGAAGAGGCAATGCCTGGCTCCGAAAGAGCCAGTGTGGTGTAGTGGTTAAGAGCGGTAGACTCGTAATCTGGTGAACTGGGTTCGCGTCTCCTCTCCTCCACATGCAGCTGCTGGGTGACCTTGGGCTAGTCACACTTCTCTGAAGTCTCTCAGCCCCACTCACCTCACAGAGGGTTTGTTGTGGGGGAGGAAGGGAAAGGAGAATGTGAGCCGCTTTGAGACTCCTTCGGGTAGTGATAAAGCGGGATATCAAATCCAAACTCTTCTAAATTGTGACGTGAGTATCATCAAACACCAAGCAAGGGGTTGTTCTCTTAGGAATTATTTCATGCAGATAGATGGATTCAAACTGATCAAATCAATCAGATCTGGGTTTTGTTTTTTGTTTTTTTAATCTGCTGATGGTTTTAATGTGAAGAATTAATGAATACAAATTGATCAGCAAGGGTTTCCCCCCCCCTCCTTCTTCTAATCAAGCGTCCATTACAGGAAAATGAGTCTGGCTGAAAGCGAGCCAATAAATGACCAATGGATGGTCCAGCCAGCGCTGCTGAAGAAATGAGCTGAAATCGAACTCAGATGCAACGGAGAGAGAAGCAGAGATTGGTTGTCAGCGTACATAACTGGGTGTCTCCATCTGACTTGACTCAATGAGATATATATATGCCAACTGCAAACGGGCTGATGGCCTGGTCCCCAGCGGAATACGATTCAGCAGAGAGCAGCCCAGTCTCCCAGACTTCGCTGTCCGTATGGCGTTTGCCTTCCAGATGTTTTACAGCTTGGGAAGACGTTTCTCATCCCCGAGAAATGTAAAGAATTTCTAAATAGGATTTTTTTTAAAGGGTTCAGCCTGCGTTACTCAGCAGGCAAAAGTTAGTGAGGGATGTGACTGGGATGAGAAAAGTTGGAGGGGGGGTGGTGGAGGGGAGGATTTAAAATGGAAAACATTTGGCAGCTGGGCCATTTCCACCCGTTCGGAAGTCACAAATGTGAGCCTCGTCTACATGTGCTCTCGTGCACACACAGAGAGAGATTTAATGTGGGTTTTAATAAGTGCTTCATGCCTGCCCCCTAGTGGAAAGAGACATATCTTCCTTTGTGCTATGTCCAGGTAGATCGGTGTTTCCCAAACTTGGGTCTCCAGCTGCCTTTGGACTACAATTCCCATCATCCCTGGACACTGCTAGCTAAGGATGATGGGAGTTGTAGTCCAAAAATGGCTGGAGACCCAAATTCAGAGGTAATAATAATAATAATACAATCATAGAATCATAGAGTTGGAAGAGACCACAAGGGCCATCCAGTCCAACTCCCTGCCAAGCAGGAAACACCACCAAAGCATTCTTGACAGATGGCTGTCCAGCCTCTGCTTAAAGACCTCCAAAGAAGGAGACTCCACCACACTCCTTGGCAGCAAATTTCACTGTTGAACAGCTCTTACTGTCAGGAAGTTCTTCCTAATGTTTAGGTGGAATCTTCTTTCTTGTAGTTTGAATCCATTGCTCCGTGTCCTCTTCTCAGGAGCAGCAGAAAACAACCTTTCTCCCTCCTCTATATGACATCCTTTTATATATTTGAACATGGCTATCATATCACCCTTAACCTTCTCTTCTCCAGGCTAAACATACCCAGCTCCCTAAGCCATTCCTCATAAGGCATCGTTTCCAGGCCTTTGACCATTTTGGTTGCCCTCCTCTCTAGACACGCTCCAGCTTGTCAGTATCCTTCCTGAACTGTGGTGCCCAGAACTGGACACAGTATTCCAGGTGAGGTCTGACCAGAGCGAAATACAGTGGTACTATTACTTCCCTTGATCTAGATGCTATACTCCTATTGATGCAGCCCAGAATTGCATTGGCTATTTTAGCTGCTGCATCACACTGTTGACTCATGTCAAGTTTGTGGTCTACCAAGACTCCTAGATCCTTTTCACATGTACTGCTCTCAAGCCAGGTGTCACCCATCCTGTATTTGTGCCTTTCATTTTTTTTGCCCAAGTGTAGTACTTTACATTTCTCCTTGTTAAAATTCATCTTCTTTGCTATGGCCCAATTCTCTAATCTGTTAAGGTCATTTTGAAGTGTGATCCTGTCCTCTGGGGTATTAGCCAACCCTCCCAATTTGGTGTCATCTGCAAACTTGATCAGGATGCCCTCAAGCCCATCATCCAAGTCATTGATAAAGATGTTGAATAAGACTGGGCCCAAGACAGAACCCTGTGGCACCCCACTAGTCCCTTCTCTCCAGTGACTATTAATTAATAATAATAATAATAATAATAATAATAATAATAATAATAATTTTATTTATATCCCACCCTCCCCGGCCAGGGCCAGGCTCAGGGCGGCTAGCACCGAATATAAATTACAATAAAACGTAATAGAAAAAAAGAAAAGAGAGAGAGAAACCAGTTAATTAAAATACGGCTTACAATACAGCTTAAAATGCAGCCTCATTTTAGTAGTAGCCCATAAATCAAGACCATAAAGGGAGGAAACATCAGATATTCACCCGAGCCAGCTATCCATGCTGGTTCTACATGGGCCAGCAAAAAAGCCAAGGGAAAATTTATATACCAAATCCCATATATAATCAGAGTGAGTCCAAGCCGAAGGCCGGGCGGAACAGCTCCGTCTTGCAGGCCCTGCGGAAAGATGTCAAATCCCGCAGGGCCCTGGTCCCTTGTGACAGAGCGTTCCACCAAGTCGGGGCCAGTGCTGAAAAGGCCCTGGTCCTAGTTGAGACCAATCTAACCTCCTTGAGGCTCAGGACCTCCAAAGTGTTGTTATTTATGGACCTTAAGGTCCTCCTCGGGGCATAGCAGGAGAGGCGGTCCCGTAGGTACGAAGGTCCTAGGCAGTAGATGGACAGGATGGGCTATTGGCCTGATCCAGCAGGCTTTCCTTAGGTTCTTAATGGGAATCTTTCCATTCTCAGTAGATTCTCCCAGATGCTGACCAGGTCAACGCAGGAGGCAGCACACAAAATCCTTTAAAGATGTCACGCGTTGATTGCAAGATGGCAAACCAGTCAGTCAAATGGTGTCAAAGAACGTCAAAAATCGTCAAGTATTTTAACACATTCATTTTATTAGAGCGGGATGTGAACACACAAAAATCCAGGGATATAGGAAGTTGTCTTATCCCAAGCCAGGACACTGGTCTGTCTAGCCTGTCTGCTGTTCTCCAAGGTTTCAGATGGGATCCTTACCATGAGACATCAGGAACTGAACCTGGGCAATCTGCCAGGTATTCTACCCCTGAGCTATAGGTCTTCCCCAAAGGAAATTTGTCTTCACCTGAGGGCTGGGACTGTAGCTCATGGTTTAGGCTCAGTTTGCAGACATTCCCAGGTTCAATCCCAGGCATCTCCCATTAGAAGGATCATGTAGCAGGTGGGGTGCAGGGACTCTGCCCAAGATCCCAGCTGGCCATTGCTTGTCAAAATAGACATGGCTGAATTAGATGGGTAAATACCCTGACCTAATGCAAGGCAGAAGAATTGATGCTTTTGAATTATGGTGCTGGAGGAGACTCTTGAGAGTCCCATGGACTGCAAAAAGGTCAAACCTATCCATTCTGAAGGAAATCAGCCCTGAGTGCTCACTGGAAGGACAGATCCTGAAGCTGAGGCTCTAATATTTTGGCCACCTCATGAGAAGAGAAGACTCCCTGGAAAAGACCCTGATGTTGGGAAAGATTGAGGGCACAAGGAGAAGGGGACGACAGAGGACGAGATGGTTGGACGGTGTTCTCGAAGCTACCAACATGAGTTTGGCCAAACTGAAAGAGGCAGTGAAGGATAGGCGTGCCTGGTCCATGGGATCACGAAGAGTCGGACACAACTAAATGACTAAATAACAACAACAGTGCAAGCCAGCTTCCTACTGTGTATGTTCAACAGATCAGCACCTGCCATTCTACATGGTTAAATACCTAGAAAGCTTCTCAAGGCAGACATCAAGCCTTCTTTTATCTTTCGTATTTTCCTCTAAAAGTGATAGTGCTCTGCAAGAAGTGGAATCGGACCCCAGACCCCTATGCTCCCTATGCGATGCTACTGGGGTCATCTAGATCAACCTCCTGCAATGCAGGAATCACAACTAAAATGGCATCATTTCCCCAGCCCAGGAAAATTATATATTGCCACGGGGCTAGAATCCTGCACACAGATTTCCATGCTGGTTCCATCCAGACCTTTCTCAGCAGCAAAACCGGAGCAGGCATAGAAGTGGTGCCCCGCTTTCCCTGGCCCAGATCGTGGCGATCAGCCATGGCTTTAAAAAAAACAGAATTTACTGCATGATTGTTCTCTGTTTTTCTGCAGTTCTTATTTGCCTTCTGTCTCTTCAGGGCTGTTTGTTGGGCTTGCTAGTGGATTTTCTCTTGGAATCCCTCAAGGCGGCCTTGATTTCTTGAGTCACTGTGTCCTGCCACGGCTGGCTGTAAAAGATGAGCGGCAAATATGAGACCACCTCTCTGGTTGGGGGGTGGGGGTGGGCAATAAGGACTTTGCCGAGCACAATTCAAAGTGTTGGTGCTGACCTTTAAAGCCCTAAACGGCCTCGGTCCTGTATACCTGAAGGAGCGTCTCCACCCCCATCGTTCAGCCCGGTCACTGAGATCCAGCGCCGAGGGCCTTCTGGCGGTTCCCTCACTGCGAGAAGCAAAGCTACAGGGAACCAGGCAGAGGGCCTTCTCGGTAGTGGCGCCCGTCCTGTGGAACGCCCTCCCAGCGGTTAAAGTGATAAACAACTATCCTACATTCAGAAAATACCTGAAGGCATTTAGGGAAGTTTTTAACCTGTGATATTTTGATGTATTTTAATATCTGTTGGAGGCCACCCAGAGTGGCTGGGGAGACCCAGCCAGATGGGCGGGGTACAAATAAAAAATTATTATTATTATTTGCCGAGCCGAAGCCCATACGCTCCCCATGCCCAGGTCAACTCATCCCAGTATAAAAAACCTGCTTGCACAATCAACAGTCAGAACTTCCTGTCCCGAGATAACAGGAATTTATGTGCTTTATTTTGGAAGGTTTATGTGAGCTGCTTCATCCAGGGGTTGCCAACATGGCGCCAATGGTGGGGCCAATGGTGGCAACATACTGCCCTGTAGTAATGAGCTTTCACTCTCTGGGAAAGTACATAGAGCTGAAGGAGGAAGTTGGAAGAACGACACTCTTTCCTACTTCCTCTTCCAGCTCTATGGGCTTCTCAAGGCTCAGATTCATTCTAAGGGACCTGACTTTTGCCCACATTCCTTGGAAAAGTGAAGTACTGTATGTGGTGTCCACACACTTTTTTGTGGCTCCCTGATCAGGGAGAGAGGGTATCAGTACACGCTGAAAATGTTGGCGACTCCTGGCTTCATAACAAAATTACCTAAGAAGGGCACATAATAAAATGAGTAAGCACAGCTAAAATCCACAAAGCTGTTTTTGTGTTTTTTTAAAGGACAAACGTTCATTTAGGAATGAAAAATAGAACTGTACTCTTTTCGGCACCTTCTAAAAACACTCTTGCCTATCCAGATGCTCAGAAAGCTGAGGCAATTTTAATCTGTTTTAGTATTTTAACTTTTGTAGGTGTTGAAGTATGGTTGTGATTTTTTCCTGATTTTTTTAAAAAAATAATTTTCATTAAAGATTTTCTTGGGTTACAAAAGTACATGCATTGTCTCCTTTGTTTTTTTAGGTCCTCGGCAAAATGCAGAATCGATAGTATGGACTCCAATACCACTGCAATCCAAAGAGGCACAAAACAAGAATGCCCACTGTCTCCCTTCCAATTCATCCTGGCCCTGGAGCCCTTAGCAATCTGACTCTGAGGAGCCCTTCATATCAAGGAAGCGGAAATAAAAGATAAAACCTATAAACTAGGGCTCTTCACAGACGACCTGATGGTCATGACACCAGACCTCCTCAACACAGTATTCACCCTAACCAAAAAACTCAACACATTTGCAAAGGTGAACTTTGCCTACAGGTGAACTTTGCTAAATCCGAGGCTATGTGTTTCAACACCCCTCCTCATATCCCAAAAGAATCGTTCATGATTTTATTGTTTTCTCTTTTTGTTAACCGCTTTGAGGGGTTTTGGTTGTTTGTTTCTTTGTTTGTTTACAATGTATAACTGTTAATCATAATTAATAAATATTTTGCTCATTCTGGGGCTACCTTTGAAGGTGACCTGGAAACTACAACTAATCCAGAATGTGGCAACTAGACTGGCAACTGGGAGTGGCCGCCGAGACCATATTACACCGGTCCTGAAAGACCTACATTGGTTCCTAGTATGTTTCCGAGCACAATTCAAAGTGTTGGTGCTGACCTTTAAAGCCCTAAACGGCCTCGGTCCTGTATACCTGAGGGAGCGTCTCCACTCCCATTATTCAGCCCGGACACTGAGATCCAGCGCCGAGGGCCTTCTGGCGGTTCCCTCACTGCAAGAAGCGAAGTTACAGGGAACCAGGCAGAGGGCCTTCTCGGTGGTGGCGCCTGCCTGTGGAACGCCCTCCCACCAGATGTCAAGGAAATAAACAACTATCTGACTTTTAGAAGACATCTGAAGGCAGCCCTGTTTAGGGAAGTTTTTAATGTTTGATGTTTTATCGTATTTTTAATATTCTGTTGTGAGCCACCCAGAGTGGCGGGGGAAACCCAGCCAGATGGATGGGGTGTAAATATTATTATTATTATTATTATTATTATTATTATTATTATTATTATTATCAAAGGCCACAGCCGTACTTACCCTGGTTTCACTTCAGGAGGACGTGGTAACGGTTTGGTGAAGCCCTTCTTTCCTACCAGCCAATAGGTTTCTTCTAACCCTTTGCCCTATAAGCATGGAAAAGGGAGACCATCAAAAACTCACTGGAAACGTCAGTGCAATTTTGCAAATAATAACCAGAAGTTTTCCGACTGGGAAGTGCAGATGTGTTGGCCCCAGGAAAATAATTGCAGAAGCACAACAAATCCTGCATGTGCAGCAGAATTTCCCCCAGTCCCCCTGTATACCCAGGAACCCCCAAAATATGCAGATCTGCCCTGGGGGGGTTCCCCAACCCTCTAGATCAGATTTGGAGAAGTGCAGGAGGAGGAGGAGCAGGAGGAGGAGGAAGAGGGCACTTTGTGTGGTGCATAAGAAGGGGCAAGTCTGTCAATTTCACTTTCTTTCAGATCCCCATTTCTACATCCGCTTGCAGTTGTTGTTGTTTTTTAAAGTCATTGTGAAAATTCATCAACCTTTTAGTGCAAATTTCCCCTGGCATTTCTGTGCAATTTGGCCCAAGAGACCCATTTTTGCAAAGCCATTTCCCCATATTATACGTTATGTTCACTATTACAGTAGATGCATTTGTATGCGCACGCTGGCATATGCAATTTCACATACATTATCTGGCTGGAGAACTGCATTGCAAAATTCGGAGAGGTGTGAATTTCAAAGAACGGCTGTGCTTTGGTTCAGGTATCATTTCGGCAAACAAATATTCAGTAGGTTGGTCTTCAAATGCAAGCTGAATTTGCCGTATTTTTCGCTCCATAAGACGCACCTAGTTTTTAGAGGAGGAAAGGGGGAAAGCCCTGTTTTTTTGAGGATCAGCTCAAAGTGGTGCAGCTTTTTTTGCAAAGGGAAAAGCCCTGGTTTTTTTTAGGATCAGCACAAACTGGTGCAACTTTTTTGCAAAGGGAAAAGCCCTGATTTTTTTAGGATCAGCTGAAAGTGGTGCAGCTTCTTTTTCAAAGAGGAAAAGCCCCGTTTTTATGGGGTTCAACTCACAGTTTGCAGCTTCTAGTCCTACAGGAAAGGGAGCCATTTCTACAGTTTCCAGACAGATAATCTAATCAGCCAGTCACATGTCGCTGGGGAAACAAAGAGCCTCCCTCTGCATTCAACAACGGAGGCCTGGGCAAGGGGGCGGGGCTGGAAAGGGAGCCTTATCTCTCTCCCCGATCACTTGCTAAACAGCTGTTCAGCAGCTTCCTTTCAACACCCTCTTCTCTCTTTGTAAAAAAAAGAGCACAATCTGCTTTTGGCCCCTAGGCAATTTGGCTCCAGGGACCATGCATTCGCTCCATAAGACGCACAGACATTTCCCCTTACTTTTTAGGAGGAAAAAAGTGCGTCTTATGGAGTGAAAAATATGGTAATTTCTCCTCCATCCCGAGTGGAATGAGAGGAAGTCATTCCCTTGTACGCTACGTGCTAAGCAGCCTTCCCTCCAGCCGGTGACCTGCAGATGTCTTGGACTAAGATCTAGTTTCCCCTCCTTCTCCTTACATCTCATTTAAAGATGCTCTCTACCAGTCCAGGGACCTTCCGGTCCACCAAGCTGAGTGTTGGCTCCCCTGGCTGGCAGAGGTTCCTCCAGGTTCTCCAACAAAGCTCTTCCCCATCATCTGCTTTCTAAGTCCATCAAACAGGAGATGCTGGAGATTGAACCTGAGACCTCCTCGGTCCTCCAGACTTATCCGGGATTCATCCGTTGGAAATAGCGCCTGTGCCGAATTTCCGGAAAACGGCAAAAATGTCTGGGGAAACCCGGGCGTATGGCAACCCATATCAGAAGTGTTGGTTTTTGGGGTGAATTTCCTAAAAAAAAATAGCTGGGAAATGAACCTTCTGCATGCACAGCAGATGTCCTGTCTTCAACCTGTGGCCATTCTCTAATTTTGATGGTTGGTGTTTGTGCAGATGAACAAAGGAAACTGTCTTCAAACAGAGTCAGCCTAGAGTCAGCCTGGGACGCGGGTGGCGCTGTGGATTAAGCCACAGAGCCTAGGGCTTGCCGATCAGAAGATCGGCGGTTCGAATCTCCGCGATGGGGTGAGCTCCCGTTGCTCGGTCCCTGCTCCTGCCCACCTAGCAGTTCGAAAGCACGTCAAAGTGCAAGTAGATAAATAGGTACCACTCTGGCGGGAAGGTAAACGGCGTTTCCGTGTGCTGCTCTGGTTCGCCAGAAGCGGCTTTGTCATGCTTGCCACATGACCTGGAAGCTGTACGCCGGCTCCCTTGGCCAATAGAGCGAGATGAGCGCTGCAACCCCAGAGTCGTCCGTGACTGGACCTAATGGTCAGGGGTCCCTTTACCTTTAGACTCAGCCTACACTGACTGGAAGCATCTCTCCTGGGTGTTGGGCAGGGAACATGTGCAGTTCTACCTGAAGGTGCTGAGGATTGAACCTGACACCTTCTGCATGCCAAGCATACGTTCCGTCACTGAGCTATGGCCCCTCGTTGCTCTATCACTCCCCTGAAAGCCGAAAATGTTGTCTTTGGCAAAGCAAGGGGGTTGGCCAGGATACAAGAGCCTCCCAGCCAGATGTTTTCCTCCAGCTCAGATTCCTTACCTTCAGCTCAGTCTTCCCCCTGAATTCTATTTTATAACCTTCGTTTAGGCTCTTCAGGGTTTTCATTGTGCTTCGGCTGATGTGGATTCTGTACGCTGCCATTTTTATTTTTAAAAAGGAAAAGGAAGAAAAGTTTCAACTTCAGATCTTTGGCACGTCTCTAAGTGTTGGAGTCCACCTGTCAGGGCCGGCCCACCCATCAGCCTCGCTGAGGCAGTTGCCTCAGGTGGCAGGCTGGGAAAAGCTGGGTGAGGTGGCAGATCTGGAAAGTGAGGTGCATCCTCTCATGTCTTTGCAGGTCCTCCTTTGGCTGCGGAAAGGAACCACCGCCATCCTAGTCTCCCCCTAAGGGGGAGGGTTCCTCCACCAACTCAGAAAGACCCACCTGCCCACCAAGAATTGTTGCCTCCTCCTCTGCTTCTCTGAAGGCCCCTGAGAAGCAGACTACTTGCCACCTGGGATGAGCAAGGCCGCCGCCACCGCCACGGCTGCTCCTTTCCACCCTCCGTTTTCATACCCCTGAACTGTACCGAAGAAACCCGGGACTGTGGGATATGTCAGTCAATTCAACATTCCATGAGATGCCTAACTGCCATCTGTGAATCTGTCAGTTAGGTCCGTTGGTCAGTTAGGCTGCTGCTGGTGGTTGTAGATGCTTTGATGGAGTCTCTCAGGACTCACTAATGTAATATATAGTTTATATCTTTTGTTTTGTAACCTAAGTATGTACATCAATGAATCTGTCAGTAAATCAGTTTATTTTGGTTATTAATCAGATTCATGTGTACAGGGGCGTAGCGTGCCGCTTGGCTGCCGGGGGCGGCAAGCCAAGCAGCACCCCTGGGGGCGGGGCGTCGCTCTGTGCGCATGACATCACGACGCCTCCGCCCCTTGCCTCCATGCCGCGGCGAAAAAAGCCGCTGAAAGGGGGGGGGAGGAAGACAAAGCAGGCGCTTTCAAGCGCCTGCTTTGTTTTCCTCCCCCCCTTTCAGCGGCTTTTTTCGCCCTGGGCTCCCTGGGTGGAGCCGCGGCATGGAGGAGAGGGGCGGGCCAGCCACACCCCTCCTGGCTGCTGGCCCGCCCCTCTCCTCCATGCCGCGGCTCCACCCAGGGAGCCCAGGGTGAAAAAAGCCGCTGAAAGGGGGGGAAGGCTCTTTTCGGAGCTGCTGGGGCGGAGTCGCAGGGGCGGCCAGCGAGGGGGTGTGTGTGTCACGTCAGCGACAAGCGTAACACCCCTCCTCGCTGGCCGCCCCTGCGGCCTCGCCCCGGCAGTGCCAAAAATAGCCTTTAAAAAAAGAAAGAAAAAGCCCAGGGCGGCTTTGGAGGCGCGGGGGGCGGGGCCCCCTCCCCGAGTGTCACCCCCACCAGGGCGCTGCCCGGGGCGGCCCGCCCCCTGCCCCCCTCGCTATGCCCCTGCATGTGTATCTTTATTTTAAGAGGGATAAAAGGGATTGACAATCAGGAAAGGATGAAGGACTCAAACGAGTCAGCAATCCGTTTGCCACTGTGCAGGTTTAAATAAGGAAACGTTTAACTCTGCAACCATATTATAGAAATGTTCCTACAGGGACATCCCTTTTTTCACGCGAGATCTTGGTGCCCAAAATGGCCGCTGTGGTCTTGCCCTGAAAAAGCTTTTTTGGGGGGCCACAATCTTGTACGGGGTAATGACTTGTGCAGGAGTGCTGCCCAGGAAGATGGCGTCCTGGTTTTTATTCATGACGTGTTGGAGTGTTTGTTATTTTTTTCTCCCCTGCTGCCTCCAGTCACCTCGGCTGGCAACGGAGGAGGGAGGGACGCCATCTTGTTTTGCCTCAAGCGGCAAAATGGCTTGGGCCAGCCCTGCTGTCAGTGCCTGTTTTCGAAAAGCGCCAATAGAGGTGGGGCAGGAATTAGTAGGAACTTCAGAAGCTGCCATTTGCCGAGTCAGACCATTGCTCCATCTCTCTCTCTACTGCCTGCAGTGACTGGCGGTGCCTCTCTAGGATTTTGGGTGTGGAAACTTTCTCATCACTTCCTGGGGTTGCCAGGGAAGGAACCTGGGGCCTTCTGCAGAAAAGCAGGTGCTCCACTACTGAGATATGTAGGCCTTTCCCCATCCAAGAGAGGCCTAGTCTATCTCCGAGGACCTTCTGCTGGCAGGAAGAGCTGCTTATTCAATCATTCAGACAGGCCTTTGGCCAGCGAGTTGAAATGTGTTAAAAATTGGTTTTAACATGACTTTTATGCATTGGTTTAATCAATTTCTATCTCCAACTTCCTCCCCCAAGGAGTATAGAATGGCCAAAAGCCAGAGAACAATATAATTACGATACAATGAAAATATTTAAAACATTCTAAAGCAGTTAAACTACACACATCCCCTCACAGCTAATTACTGCAGCTTACTGGGAACGTTTTTCGATTCTCCCGAAGTGATCTACCTCAATTATACATAAGACAAAGAGTAGAAGAAGAGTTTGGATTTGATATCCCGCTTTATTACTACCCGAAGGAGTCTCAAAGTGGCTCACATTCTCCTTTGCCTTCCTCCCCCACAACAAACACTCTGTGAGGTGAGTGGGGCTGAGAGACTTCAGAGAAGGGTGACTAGCCCAAGGTCACCCAGCAGCTGCATGTGGAGGAGCGGAGACGCGAACCCGGTTCACCAGATTACGAGTCTACCGCTCTTAACCACTACACCACACTACAGTGATCCCTTGACTTACGAATGCCCCGACTTCCGTATTTTTCGAGTGTACGAGGGATCAAAGCGGCCACCGCTTCCGAATTTTTTCGACTTCCGATCGGAAGCCGCGGCCACTTTAGATAGGGTTTTTTCGACTCCCGAAGGTTTTTTCAAGGTACGAATGCGTTCTGCAACGCATTCCTATGGGGACTTGACTTACGATTTTTTCGAGTTCCGATGCTCCCGTACGAACGGATTACATTCGTAAGTCGAGGGTCCACTGTAGCTCTCAAAGAGAGCCTGCTGGATCAGGCCAATGGCCCATCTAGTCCAGCATCCTGTTCTCACAGGGGCCAACCAGATGCTTGGGGGGGGGGGTCATAAGCAATATCTGAGCACAAGAGGACTCTTCCATCCTGTGTTTTCCAGCAATTGGAATTCAGAAGCATTGCTGTCTCCAGCTGTGACTGGTAGCCATCAATGGGAGGAGCTGGGTATGTTTAGCCTGGGAAAGAGGAGACTGAGAGGAGATAGGATAGCCATCTTCAAATATCTCAAGGGTTGTCCCATGGAAGAGGGAACGAGCTTGTTTTCTCCTGCTCTGGAGGGTAGGACTCGAACCCATGGCTTCAAGTTACAAGAAAGGAGATTCCAACTAAACATCAGGAAGACCTTTCTGACAGTAAGAGCTGTTCGACAGTGGAATGGTCTCTCTTGGGAGATTGTGGATTCTCCTTCCTTGGAGGTTTCCAAGCAGAGGTTGGATGGCCATCTGTCATGGATGCTTTAGCTGAGATTCCTGCATTGCAGGGGGTTGGACTAGATGACCCTTGGGATCCCTTCCAACTCTACGATTCTATGAATAGCCTTCTCCTCCATGAATGGGTCCAATCCTCTTTTAAAACCATCCAAGTTGGTGGCCATCACTGCCTTCGGTGGAAGCGAGTTCCACTTGTAATTTGCTGCCGATGGGCTGCATTCGTTATGTGTCGTTGCAGCCTTGAACAACCTGCCATCCTCCAGACGTTGTTGGACTACAACTCCCATCAGCGCTGTGGGGCGCCGATGGGAGTTGTAGTGCAGCAACCTCTGGAGGTTAGTAGTGAAGGCTGTTTTTATTGCATTTCTCTTGCTGCTCAAGTCCGACTGGCAGAAAGGCAGGATACAAACGTCAACTGAGAATCAAAAATATTGTTAAAGCTAATTGCTTTAAAAGCAATATTGTTAAAGCTAATTGCTTTACAAGCGGAGCAGGTCGTAAACCTGCTCATCCGTCATCATCAGATTCTGAAACTGGTTTCCTTCTGTTTTCCCGCCAGGAACCCCATCGGGGAAAGCGGAAGCACTTTGTCCTCCTCTTTTTCCATTCCCCCTTTTCGTAACGAGGTCTCTGACTGCTTGGCTGGAGCCTCTCCACCGCCCCTCCCTCTCCACTGCTTTGTCCCGAAGGGGAAGTGGATGAATCAGTCTTCAAGATCGGGGGCTGCTCCCGATAACTGCTTAACGCTGGACTGGAGGAGGGATGCAGCCCCCTGACACCCCCCATTGTAATTCAAGCCTTCCGTTTCTGAAGTGCAGTGTTCCGAGGTGATATTTGAAGCTTATATTTGGAGCTTTTGTTTTTGCTATTTATTTTGCGTCTTTTGTTTTGAGGCTTCTTCAGTTAATTTGTTTTTGCGACTGTGTGGATCCCAGTTGAGCTACGGACTGACTGACTAACTGATTGTGTGACTGCGGGAATGGATAAAAGCCTCCCCCCCCCCAGCCAAACAATGACTATCATCAGTACAGGTAAGATTTTTTTTATCATCTACAATACTGTCTTATTTATTTTATAGTACAGTACATTGATTATTGCTTTCGTTTTATGGATCAATGGTTTCGTTAGATAGTAAAATCCATGTTGAATTGCTGTTTTAGGGGTTGTTTTTAAAAGTCTGGAACGGATTAATCCGTTTTGCATTGCTTTCTATGGGAAAGCGTGCCTTGGCTTTGGAACGCTTTGGTTTTGGAACGGACTTCCGGAACGGATTAAGTTTGTGGCCAAGCCAGCATTTGCTCCAAAAACCCCAAGAAGACTTACGCAAGCCGGTGGACTCTATCCGCGAAGCTGTATTCACCGTGTCCCCAAAGAGACAGTAGCGTGGCATAGTGAGACCCACCACCCCAGCAGCGCAAGGACCTAGAAAACAGAAATGCATTGGGTGACGGTGGAACGGATATGAGCTGCAGCAGATATTGAAATACAGGAACCCTCGGTCCATCTAGTCCAGGCATCCCCAAACTTTGGCCCTCCAGATGTTTTGGACTACAATTCCCATCATCCCTGACCACTGGTCCTGTTAGCTAGGGATCATGGGAGTTGTAGGCCAAAACATCTGGAGGGCCGCAGTTTGGGGGTGCCTGTGTCAGCATAAACCCCACCTGGGGCAGTTTGTGAGACTGCCCCAAAGCCAGAGCAAAGCTGTGTACGCACATCCCCGGCTACAGAGAATCCGGTGGTGCAGTAATATGTGATTGTTCCCAGCATGAAGAACAACACACACAAGCCATTATTAAGGCTAAAACTATTTATTGTAGGAATAGTGCAGAGAGATTCCCTGCTGCCAGCTCATTTAGACAGAGCTGCCATAATGCCGTCTTTCCAGCTTGAGGTCTAGCCAGAAGAGTGAGCACAAAGGCTAGGATTACAACATTACAGTAAGACATAAACATTACATGTAGGAAAAGATAAGGCAGCTTTCTCACGGCTTGGTGAGACAGGCAAAAGTGAAACCATCCTCGCGGCAGCTGCGCACCGCTCGGCTTGGACAAATATCATAACAGCCTCATCTAGCTCTCTAATGCCAACACTGACCGGCAGAAGCTCTCCCTGGTTTCAGACATGGGCACTGGTGCCAATTCTATGGGCCGAGGTGTCTTCGGACCCTTCAATATCTGTGGGGAGGGGGCCGGGTCCCCTCAATGCTGAGGGGGGTGGAAGGGGTCAAGCGTCCGCCTGAGGGCAAGAGAGGAGGCCACTCCACGCTGGGCTCCCCACTCGGCCTCCTCCCGGCGATGTGACACACATCACGCAAACGTCACGCATGCGCAACGCACATCACACACACGGCACTGCACAAGCACCAAGTCTTCAGCTCTGGACACGGGTCTTTCCAGCCCTGGCCAGCGACACCAAGGATGGGAACAGGGGCCTTTTGCACGCAAAACATGGGCTCTAAGACCAAGCTGGGTCCCTTTCCCCTAAAAATAAAGCAAGAATCCATGGTTTGGAATAAAGGGCTGGGTAAAAGAGGACCGTTCAGTGTTGTGAACCGGCCTGTGATCTTCAGACAGAGGTTTCTCCCAGCCCTACCTAAAGACACCAGGGATTGAACCTGTTGCATTCTGAGCTCCTTGTTCAGGCATCCTCAAACTCGGCCCTCCAGCTGTTTTGGGACTACAACTCCCATCATCCCTAGCTAAAAGGACCAGTGGCCAGGGATGATGGGAATTGTAGTCCCAAAACAGCTGTAGGACTGAGTTTGGGGATGCCTGTCCTTGTTTGTTACTTTTATAGACCACTCCCCCATACTCCCCCCATTATCATTATAGCATAATTACCGTATTTTTCGCTCCATAAGACGCACTTCTTTCCTCCTAAAAAGTAAGGGGAAATGTCTGTGCGTCTTATGGAGCGAATGTGTGGTCCCTGGAGCTGAACTGCCCAGGGGCAAAAAGCAGATCGTGCTTTTTTTAAAAAAAAAAAAGAGAGAGAGAGAGAAGGGGGTGTTGAAAGGCTGCCGCTTTTCAGCTGATCAGCAAGAGATCGTGGAGAGAGAGATAAGGTCACTGGCTCCCTTTCTACAGAGGAGGCTGTTGGTTTGCCCAGCGACATGTGACTGGCTGATTAGATTATCTGTCTGGAAACTGTAGAAATGGCTTTGAGCTGCTCCTTTTGCAAATGGGGCTTTTCTTCTTCCAAAAGAAGATGCACAACTTTGAACTGATCCTCAAAAGGGGGTGCTTTCCCCCTTTCCTCCTCAAAAAAACTAGGTGCGTCTTATGGTCAGGTGCGTCTTATGGAGCGAAAAATACGGTATATGATGATTGTTTAATCTTTGATGGTTGGGTAATTTAAGAAGGGGGCATGGCTGTGGGGGAGAGTGGCTGTAAATTTCATGAAGGCACCCTGCGCTTCTGGATTTTTGTCCCTACTCTGCCATCTGTCACACATCAGGCATGTCACCGGTTAAATGTTCTCAGCTGCTAAACACCGCAGCTCTTAAATGCTCTCCAAGGCTAAACAGCGTCGCATGCCAAACTGTCAGCTTTCGGATATCAACGCAGATTTCGTGGAATGCAGACATCAGCTGTTCAGAGTGTGTGTGAACATTCAAGCTGCCGTACACATTCCCACCGCTGGCTGGAAGTCAGACTCGAAACTCTTTACAATTCCTGGCAAAGTCTTGGACCACCCAGCCTCCCCCACCCCCCGCTTTTTTGGGAACTGGAGATCTGATTAACTAATCCACCAGACAAGCTGTGTTTTTCTGTCCGTTATCTTATCCCTGAGTGACGGCTTCATCCCTTCCAGAGGTAGTCCAGAAAGCAGAAAACCCAAGTCATTTGTCAGGGTTCCCTCCCCACCCCCATGTTGAGAAATGCGGTGTTTATGAACACCCACACAGCACATGTGGCAGCCTGAAAATTTTACTGCCATTATACCAATCTATGGGGTGACTGCACTTGGAACGCTAAATGCAATTTTAGGGGTTGGATGGCCATCTGTCATGGGTTGAGATTCCTGTATTTTAGGGGGTTGGACTACATGTCCCTGGGGAGTCCCTTCCAACTCTATGATTCTAGGAAAACAGTGATCAAGGGGCTGAATCAGCTCCCTTGTGAGGAAAGGTGGCAACATTTGGGGCTCTTCAGCTTAGAGAAAAAGCAAGAAAGAGGGGGGCGTAGGACAATGTGCAGTGTGGGAAAAGTGGACAGCTCTTCTCTCTCTCTCACAATCCTCCCCTCTCCCTCTCCCTCTCCTTCTCTTTCACCTTCTCCCCTCTCCCTCTCCTCCTCCTCCTCTTCCCTCCCCCTCTCCTTCTCCATCTCTTTCTCCTTCTCCTTCTCCCCTCTCCCTCTCCATCTCCCTCTCCTTCTCTTTCTCCTTCTCCCTCTCCTTCTCCCCTCTCCCTCTCCCTCTCCCCTCCCCTCTCCTTCTTCTCCCTCCCTCCCTCCCTCCCCTCCCCTCTCCTTCTCCCCTCTCCCCTCTCCCCTCTCCCTCTCCTTCTCTTTCTCCTTCTCCTCCTTCTCCTCCTCCCCCTCCCCTCTCCCTCTCCCTCTCCCTCTCCTCCTCCCCCTCCCCTCCCCTCCCCTCCCCTCCCCTCTCCTTCTTCTCCCTCCCTCCCTCCTTCCCTCCCTCTCCCCTCTCCCTCTCCCTCCCCCTCCCTTCTTCTCCCTCCCTCCCTCCTTTCCTCCCTCTCCCCTCTCCCTCTCCCTCTCCCTCCCCCTCTCCTTCTTCTCCCTTCCTCCTTCCCTCCCTCCCCTCCCCCTCTCCCTCTCTTCTCCTTCTCCCCTCTCCCTCTCCCCTCCCCCTCTCCTTCTCTTTCTCCTCTCTCCCCTCTCCCTCCCTCTCCTCCTCCCTCTCCCTCTCCCTCTCCCTCTCCCCTCCCTCCCTCCCTCCCTCTCTCTCTCTCTCTCTCTCTCTCTCTCTCTCACACACACACACAGCTTTCTCTCCATGCTTAGGTCCAGCCTGAATACTTCTAAGTTAGCTCCTTTCATTGGCGAGATAAAGCCACAGCATGTCAGGGAGGAACATGGGAATGCAAGCTGAGCATTCGCTCACCCACCCGGGGAAAAACTCTGAATCGGAGAAATCTCAGTGGATCCAGATCTGGCTTGTTATGCCAGAGCCCAAAGAGGGCAATAACTCAGCAGCAGTGCTGCACATCCTACATCCCAACAGCTTTTGGTCGTTGTTGCAGGTCCCACTCGAGCTTTGTCTCTGGCAGGAGTCTGCAATCTTTTCCCCATTTTTTATCCAAACATGCATTTGCAGATCCACTGTAGAAAACTCCTCTTTACCATCAGATATTAGCATGGTGGTAGACACTGGCATAGCATGGGGGGGGGCAGAGGGGCTGTTGCCCCAGGAGCAAAATTGGGGTGTTCAAAATTTCAAAAGCAAAATAAACCGCTTTGAGTGTTTAAAAACAAAACAAAAGAGCAATCAAGTGGTGTAAAAATTTCATGAAATAAATAATAATAAAAATAAATGGCCGTCCCCTCCCCAGCTTCCCTCTGCTGGGAAGACCCTTCCCCACCACCACTGATGCCGCTGCCCACAATACTTTCCTTGCCCGCCCGGGGCAACCTATGCTACACCACTGGTGGTAGAGTCACCTTAGATCACGTCTTGACCCAGGTTGCAGCTCCCAACTCAGAATATGACCCTTAGGAACCTCCCCAGTTCAATTCCTCAGTGTTTCCAGTTCTCATGGAACATCCGATATGGGAGGTAACAGACATTTCCACTAGATGGACCAAGAATTTGACTTCCTGTTTTCCCCAAGACTGACAATTCCTCTCTTTTTTTCACTACAGGCCCAGGTAAGGCAGAGAGAGGGTGTCAGGGATCTGCCCACCCCTGCCAGTCCAGCTCTGAGTGCTTACAGGGACCCGCAACCCGTGTTAACGACAGATTCATCTTCGAGTTAGTGGCTGGGAGCCAGGGAGTGCCAGGTGTCCAGGGAGTTGCTGAGAGACCTGGCACCACCCAGCAGACTCGCTCGGAGGGGGAGATGTCAGTTCTGGCGCATATCTCACATAGGAGGAGAAGGCGGCAATTCAGGATGCCAAGGCTTTGGTGTTGGCACCAAAACAGGAGGGAGGCACTTCCGGATTCTGCTAGTGACTGAGCAGACATGATAAACTGAACTCTGCACTGTAAATAGCTTTGCACTGAAATAAAGAGACTTAAAGACAAGATGGCTTGGCCTGACTATTGAACAACCGATAAGAGAACCTGACAGAGGGTTAACGCCATTACCTGAATGCAGCCCCATCCGTATCCTGATGGGTACGTGGGGGAGGTGTTTCGCTCGAAATGACCCCACGGAGCTGAGGATGTCCAGGGACATGTTGGCAATCTCGGAGGCATGTCTGTGGCCGTTGCGTTTCGGAAGCCCTGAAGCCACCATATAGGCATCGCCGATGGTTTCCACCTGGAAATTAAAGAGTATTGCTTTTCCCCAAAAGGCAATTAGAACTGCAGATGGGTTGACTAGGAGCTGACAGCTAAACGATGCTCACTTCTTGTGCTGGTTGTCATGGAGCAGAAGGATCTGTGTCAAGCAAGGCTCATAGGCTACCAGACCAGGTTCAAAGTTCTTGTGATGCTACGCAACTTGGGCCCAGGATACCTGAAAGACCACCCCCCCTCTCTGAGCCCTTATATCCCAGCCTGAACACTCAGATAATCTGGAGAAGTGCTGTTGGCTCTTAAGACTCCACCTTCCTCTGGACCCTTCTCTAGAACTTCATGTTTCCCTATCACACATGTCCTCCTCCAAAGTTGGCGCGCCAAGACCTTACCTTGTAGACGTCATGATGGCCAATGATGGCATCAAACAGAGTGTAAAGGTCATTGAGAAGGTCCACGATCTCGATGGGCTCGCTGAGGGCGGAGATGGTCGTGAAGCCAATGATGTCGCTGAAGTAGATGGTGACCTCGTCAAAATACTCAGGTTCAACGGTGGCGCCGGTTTTCAGCGTTTCCGCCACCGACCTGAAACGGCACGAGGATGTCAACCCGAGCGGCTGGAAGTGCAGAATCTTCTAAGGCTCGAGACATTGAGATGTCTTGGCAGGCAGTTTATGGATTATTTAATTATTGCATTTATATTCAACCTCCATGACTCTGAATTTCAGTGGCTGGGAACCGTAGGAGGGAAGAGTGCTGTTGCGTTCAGTTCTGCTTCTTGGCATCTGGTGAGAACAGGATGCTGGACTAGATGGGCCATTGGCCTGATCCAGCAGGCTCTAATTACCTTCTCATGTTCTCACAAGACCTGGATTCCAGACCCCTCACCATGCTGGCCACCCTCCTTTGGACATGTTTCAGTTTGCCAATGTCGTCCTTAAAATGTGGTGGACAGAGCTGGACAAAGTACGGTATCCCAGTGTCAGGGAGGTGGCTGAATCAAATGCCTGGGAAGAGTCTGACTCTGGAGATGAAAGAATGCCAGTACAGAGGGAGCCAGGGTCTAACTCTGGAGGTGAGGGATTGCAGCCACAGACAGAGCAGCATAGCTGTCAACCCTCCCTTTTTTTGGCGGGAAACTCCCTTATTCCAATGCCGTTTCCCGCTGCTATCCCGGATTGTTGATATCCCTTAAATTTCCCGGATTTCAAAGGAAGCAGCTCCTCTCCCTCCCTGCCGGCCAGGGAGGCTCCTCAGCTGCGTTGCTCAGCTGCCAATAAGGAGTCTGAGACCGACTGGGGGCGGAGCTTGCATGCCTTGTGCAGCCAGACCCTCACGCCCAACCAGACAGCCTGCCTGCCTGCCGTCTACGCGCTCGCTCTTTCGCTTACCCGTTTGAGCGCAGCCTCTGGAGCGCAGGGTGGCGAGGCTACTTGGTGCCATTGCACCACCCTCGCGGCATCCCTTATTTTCAAATCCGAAAGTTTGAAAAAATCCCTTATTTTCAAATCTGAAAGTTGACAGCTAGGCAGAGCAGGAGTGGGTTAGTTTGGCCCCCCTTCACCAAGAGTTCCCAGACTCAGATAGAGCAGCAGACTTGGAGAGTTCGGAGGCAGGAGGAGGGGAGGAGATAGATGACATTGAGGGAGTTGCTATGCAACCAGGGAGGAGGCAACATTTGGAGGGATCTTCGTTTGATAGTGGTGGGGAGTTCACCCACCTTCTCCCTGAATCAGAAGAGCTGAAAGGGTTAAAACGCAACGGAAGTACAAGAGAGGAAGGACTGAACTTTGGCGCCCTTCGTGCTGTGAAAGGGGCGGAGGCTCAGAGTGACCAACTCGTAGCAAAGAGCGGCAGGCACGGAGCCACACTCTGGATATAAATTGTAAATAAGCATGCCATAAAACTGCCAGAGACTCATTAATTCTGAGATCATTACACCCAGCAGTGGCAGTTGGCTTTAAAATCTCAGCAGAGCTCTGTGCAATGTTAAAATCCAGGCATTCCTCACCTTCCATTCTACATTATTGTTACAGCACCCTCTTGGTTCAGTGCCCAGTGTGGACAAACCAGTTGCGCTCTCTTAAAGCCACCTGTGACTCCAGATCTGACTTGACCAGTGCAGAAGATACAGAATTCTTGGAAGTCATTCCCATTTCATGCAAGGTTGAATTGACAGACTTAAAGCAGCAGTGACCAATATTTGTCACTTGCTTCTCTTCCTGCTCCCTGCAGCACTTTTCCCCACTTGGAAGCAGCTTGGGGCAGAGCCTACATGGGGCAGGGTCATTGCCCTGACATTCCGACTTACAGGGGAAGCATCTGAGTCAGGAGTTTATCCGTCTTCTGCTTTTCCATCTCCAGCTCCTCTGTCCGCTCTCGGATCAAGTCTTCCAGGTTGCTGGAATACTGCTCCAGCATCCGCAGCATGGAGTCGATGATATTGGTCCGCTTGCCTTTATTGATGGATTTAAACTGGGGTTGGAGAATTAGAACAAGGTTTTTGGTGCTCAGTTCTCCAGCTGACTCGAGAAAACTAAGCTGATTGGGTAAAGAATAAGTTACGCACAAGTAAGAACATAATTCTGGGCAGATGGGTGGAAAGCATAAGGTCTTATCCAACAAAGTTATACCCAGAGCAGTCCTGTTGAAAATAATGGATCAAAGTTAATCATGTCCATTATTTTATTCATGCATTCATTCTTTATAAAAAATATTTATATACTGCTATTCATTAAAATATCAGAGTGGTTTGCAACAACTGCACATACAGTAATACCTTGGTTCTCGAACCTAATCGGTTTCGGAAGTCCATTTGACTTCTGTGCATCTCCATTTGACTTCCGGAACTGTTCAAAAACCAAGACGCAGCTTCCGATTGGCTGCAGGAGCTTCCTGCACTTAAGCAGAAGCCACGTCGGATGTTCAGCTTCCAAAAACCATTCGCAAACTGGAACACTTACTTCTAGGTTTGCGGTGTTCGGGAGCTGATTTGCTTGGCAGCTAAGCCATTTGAGAACCAAGGCATTAAAGGTAAAGGTAAAGGGACCCCTGACCATTAGGTCCAGTCGTGACCGACTCTGGGGTTGCGGCGCTCATCTCGCTTTATTGGCCAAGGGAGCTGGCGTACAGCTTCCGGGTCATGTGACCAGCATGACTAAGCCTCTTCTGGTGAACCAGAGCAGCGCACAGAAACGCCGTTTACCTTCCCGCTGCAGCGGTACCTATTTATCTACTTGCACTTTGACGTGCTTTCGAACTGCTAGGTTGGCAGGAGCAGGGACCGAGCAATGGAAGCTCACCCCGCCGCGGGGATTCGAACTGCCGACCTTCTGACCGGCAAGCCCTAGGCTCTGTGGTTTAACCCACAGTGCCACCCGCATCCCAAGACATTACTGTAGAACAAAAAACATCCCAGCTCAGAAATCAGCTATTATAGAAAGATGCATTCTTAACTGCATAAGCCTGATGGAATGGGAACAAGGAATGACCTCTTGAAAGATCTCATCAAAGCTTGGCCTTCGGTCTGGTCCCTCACTCCAGCACTGTTTCATGAGCTGGATGCATTCCAGGGGGGCGTTTTCTGGAGAAACACTCGGGCGATACAACGGCGGAGGCTTCTGCAGTTTGCGGATGATTTCTGGAGCAAGGAGAGGGTTTCACAATGACAGCATGCCCTAACCTAGTGCCCCACCCCCCTAGTCCCTTGGACTACATACAACTCTCTGCTGGGGTTCTCTCACCAAAGAGTATTTGTCACAAATCTAGATCTTTCTTCCTATATTATTTTTTCCCTGCCACCAACACCTTTGAAGTCATCCCATGATGTCATCATGATGTAAAGTAATTGACAGGTGGGTGGCTCTGCCCACAGGTCAGAGTTTACCCACGAATGCTGGGGGTGAGGGGCGCAAGGATCTGGTTGGCCGGCCTGATCCAGTTCTGCACCCCTCCCGATAAGCGCACCACCTCATGTGAACCAAACAAAACTGCCTCTTTTGGATCAGTAAAAAAGGTAGAGGACTCCTGACAGTTAAGTCCAGTCACGGACGACTCTGGGGTTGCGGCGCTCATCTCGCTTTACTGGCTGAGGGAGCCGGCGTACAGCTTCCAGGTCATGTGGCCAGCATGACAAAGCCGCTTCTGGAGAACCAGAGCAGCACACAGAAACGCCGTTTACCTTCCCGCTGGAGCGGTTCCTATTTATCTACTTGCAGTTTGACGTGCTTTCGAACTGCTAGGTGGGCAGGAGCAGGGACCGAGCAACGGGAGCTCACCCCATTGCGGGGATTCAAACCACCATCCTTCCGGTCGGCAAGCCCAAGGCTCAATGGTTTACACCACAGCGCCACCCGCGTTCCTTTGGATCAATATTGTCATTGAAATTCTACTCAATATTGACCCAGAGCAGATTCCAATGTATAGTTAGCAGAGTAAAAACTTAAACACGTTCCAGGATTCCCAAAAAATAGACCAGAGGCAATTGTATTTCATCCAGCAGAGCTTTGCTGCTACTGAAGGCAAATGAGCATAATGGTCACAAATCCAATACATTCAGGATTGGCCCTGTCCATAAGAAATTCAGTTGCAGCAGACTTAACTTAAACTTACAGTAACTTATAATAAGTCTGAACCAGGCACCCCCAAACTCGGCCCTCCAGATGTTTTGGGACTACAACTCCCATCATCCCTAGCTAACAGGACCAGTGGTCAGGGATGATGGGAATTGTAGTCCCAAAACATCTGGAGGGCAGAGTTTGGGGATGCCTGGTCTAAACCTTAACACTAAGCATACTAGGTACAAAACACCACACCAGAAGGAAGAGAGATAGAAAGAGAAAGAGTGAAACACAGGTTCCTTCTGGCATATTTTTTTATAGTCAGCATCACCTTAACAGAAGAGATAAGAGAACCAGTTTAAACCAGCTGTACTCAGCTTCTCGGAAGGTATAACCCAAACACCAGGAACCTCCTGCTTGTTTCTTTCACGCAGAGAAGCTTCCAGAACCCTCTTGAATTAAGTAGAATAGGAAAAATCTCTACACATCAGATCAATACTTTCTGCACTAAGAAATGCAGACTGACAAGTATCTAGCCTAGTCTTCAACACTGGCCGGCCAAATCAAATGAGTGTGTTTGTGTCTATTTTGCTGCACACTTTCAAATGTGGAGGGGCTGGAAGGGCATATCTTGCTCACCTTCAGCGGACATTTCAGACATGCAGTATGGGGGCCCCCGAAGAACAACTTCTTGCAGGATAATAGCAAAACTATAGACGTCTCCTTTTATGGTGCCTTTCGGGGACATCGCTGGATTTCTCAGTATCTCGGGAGCTGTCCAGAGCAATTCTGGGAGAAAAAAGATCAATTTATCCAGATCTAGGCTTGCAGGAAGGACCACTGTGTTAGACTGCAAGTAGTGAAGTCTCTTGGCACCTTTAGAGTCTAAGTCCCTATCTGTACTGAAGAATTTCATTGGGTTTTACCCCGCAAATTTTTACTATCATGGCTTCCTTAAAGAATCCTAGTGGCTGAGTTCTTTTAGGTGAACTCAGAGCTGTTAACAACACAGAAACAGAAAATTGGCAGGCAACACGGCACAACATTACAGTACTTGAATAAGCAGTTAGATCAGTGGTTCTAAAAAATAATAATTCTCGCCACACCCTTTGAGAACCACTGAGTTAGATGAATGAATCAGTAGTCTGGTTAGTGGCTCAGCCTCTCCCAAAGGCCTCCCTAACTAGCCATACAGTGATGGGTCCCTGCAGGCCTCTCTAGGTAGGGAAAGTCAGACTGTCTGTGCCACCACTGAAAAGGCCCTGTTCCTTGCGCTGAACCTCAGCTGACCTCAGAGGTCAAAGAGAGCCCGTGAAAGGGGACCCAGAAGAGAAAGTGATCCTTTAAGCAGATCCTAAGTAAAATCAGGGCTGGGAGGCAAACCTCAGACCCAGGGGGCAAATTTGGCCCTCCGGACCTCTCCTTCTGGCCCTTGATAGTGTCCCCAGACCACAACTTCTCACCTCAGCCTACATCCATCACCGGCCTTGACTTCAATATGTTTTTGCCTTGACTTCAATATGTCACTTAACTCTGGAAAAAAGCCCTTGTTTGCCTGGGTGCAGGACAAAGAGTGTTTGTAAAAATCAGCCGATGACATTTACCATATTTTTCGCTCTATAAGGCGCACCTGACCATAGGACACACCTAGTTTTTAGAGGGGAAAAAGCCCCATTTTGTGAGGATCAGCTCAAATTTCTGCAGCTCCTTTTGCAAAGGAGAAAAGCCCCATTTTTTGAGGATCAGCTCAAAGTTGTTGAGCTTACTTTGCAAAGGGAAAAAATCCTGTTTTATGGGGTTTAACTCACAGTTCTGCAGCTTCAGTGAAGGGAGCCATTTCTACAGTTTCCAGACAGATAATCTAAGCCAGTCACATGTCGCTGGGGAAACAGCCTCCCTCTGCAAGGGGGCGGGGCTGGAATCTCTCTCCCTTATCTCTCTCCCCGATTGTTTGCTGAGCAGCTGCTCAGGGGGCTTCCTTTCAACACCTCCTTCTCTCTCTCTCTCTTTTTTTTTAAAAAAAGCACAATCTGCTTTTGCCCCTGAGCAGTTCAGCTCCAGGGACCACACATTCGCTTCATAAGACGCACAGACATTTCCCCTTACTTTTTAGGAGGGAAAAAGTGTGTCTTATGGAGCGAAAAATACGGTATATTCCTTGCTCCACTTCCTAATGCCTCTGGCCCCACCCTTCACTGCTGTGTGGCCCTTGGAAGGCTGCTCAGAAGAGAATGTGGCCCCCAGGCTAAAAAAATAAGGTTCTGCGCCCTTGATTTTGAGCTATTAAGGGGAAAATGAACACCTTGAACTGAGCCTGAAAATCAGTGGGTAAGCAGTGCAGTGTCATGCAGATAGAACTAGGGTTATGGGTGGGCAGCATCATTTTGCATCAGCTGAGGTTTCTGGACCCTTTCCAAGGTCAAAACCATAAGCACACAGAGCATGACAGTTACTCCTTACCTTCTGCAGGGGGCTGAACGCCTAAGTCACTCAGTGCTGCCAGGAGCTCGCCGTAGCTGTAGTCGGTGATCTTCAACATAAACCGTCCATCCACAACGCAGTTGCGAGACTTGAGGCGTCCGTGGGGGATCTCCTGATGGTGCAAATATTTCATTCCCTGGAAAGGAAAGTGTCAGATTCTCTTATCGGTTGTTCAATAGTAAGACCAAGCCATTCTGGCGGTTCCCTCACTGCGAGAAGCAAAGCTACAGGGAACCAGGCAGAGGGCCTTCTCGGTAGTGGCGCCCGCCCTGTGGAACGCCCTCCCAGCAGAGGTTAAGGAGAGGAACAACTATCTGACATTTAGAAGATACCTCAAGGCAGCCCTATTTAGGGAAGCTTTTAACCTGTGATATTTTAATGTATTTTTATACCTGTTGGAGGCCGCCCAGAGTGGCTGGGGAGACCCGGCCAGATGGGCGGGGTACAAATAAAATAATAATAATTATTATTATCTTGTCTCTTGTGCAAAGCTATTTACAGTGCAGAGTTCAGTTTATCATGTCTGCTCAGCCACTAGCAGAATCCGGAAGTGCCTCCCTTCTGTTTTGGCACCAACACCAAAGCCTCGGCATCCTGAATTGCCGCCTTCTCCTCCTAAATGAGATAGGAAAGTTGCGCCGTGTTTTCCCCTGAGCTCGTTTCCCCTAACGGGAAGGCAGGCTCGCCACATCTCCTCCCTGGGCGCATTCAGACGTTCTGATGCCCTGCATCTTTCCCCCATTCATTCATTTTTTAAATTTTACTCGATGCTAAACTACCACGTTGGATACCTGGTCTGTTTTCCATCCATCCATCCGTTGGAGAGAGAGAGGTTTCTTTCTTGGGGTGGATTTTTAAAGCACCCATTTCTGTCCCCAGGGGTGGAACAAGCGCGCGCACACACACACACACACACACACACACACACACGTGTACACGTGCTTTGAAACTTAAAGGGTCGGTTTCCAGAGAAACTGCGATGGAGTGAGCTGATCAAAACCGAGGGACGCCCTTGAAGCCGGTCTGTTCAAGAGAGGTGTGTGTGTTTGTGTATGTCTCTTTTTCCCTTCCTGAAATCAAAGGCGTTCATTATTTTCCAGGACTTTTGCAAAGTTCTGGCTTAAGAAAGGATGCTTTCAAATGAAACTGCTTTCTTGCCAGCTGAGTGAGGAGCTTAAAACATTTCATTGCCAAGAAGCTATTATTATTATTATTATTAATTATTATTCAATTGCCTTGCCGGTGTGTTTAGCCTTGGATGCCTCTAACACGTGTTAGTGTGTGGAATGAATTCATTGGATTCCTTAGGGCTGATTTCCTTCGGTGTTTGGGGTACGTCCCATACTTAAGACATTTAAAGTGTACAAGTCAAACATTGTAAGGTGGCGAACGGGTCATTAAAACAAAGGGGCAAATGTGTGTTTGCATGTACACACACTGGCCTGTTGGTCTACACGCACCCAGCGATGGTTTGCACATGCGAACGGGACAGGAACAGAACTTCGAAACGCACATGCTTGTCAGCAGCGTCACTTCGGTCATGTAGCTGCGAGGGATAGAGACATGTGGGTGGTAGAATAAGGTGGTATAGTTCTGAAATGGGGAATGGACTGTGCCGCTGGAGGTCGGAGTTCATGTTTTTGGATCCTCCACACTTGCAAGTTTCTGCGCAAGGAGGAGGCTCACCTGGAACATCACCCCCATGTCTTTCGGTTTCCTTATTCCAATTGTACAATCATCCCTGCCATTCCAGGCTTAGTTGGATTGAGTTTTTTGTTGTCCATCTTTCACTAGCCTGGCTGCCTCCGGATGCTTCGGACTAACAGCCTGGAGAGCTCAGCTTCTGAGAGCTTGGTGCTGATCATGATAACCTTGCAGGTTTGATTCCCATACAGGACAACTGCATATCCCTGCGTTGTAGGGGGTTGGGCTAGATGACCTTCGGGTTTCCCTTCCGACTCTAGGATTCTTTCTTGACATGAGTCAACAGTGTGATGCAGCAGCTAAAAAAGCCAATGCAATTCTGGACTGCATCAATAGGAGTATAGCATCTAGATCAAGGAAGTAATAGTACCACTGTATTCCGCTCTGGTCAGACCTCACCTGGAATACTGTGACCAGTTCTGGGCACCACAGTTCAAGAAGGATACTGACAAGCTGGAACGTGTCCAGAGGAGGGCAACCAAAATGGTCAAAGGCCTGGAAACGATGCCTTATGAGGAACGGCTTAGGGAGCTGGGTATGTTTAGCCTGGAGAAGAGAAGGTTAAGGGGTGATATGATAGCCATGTTCAAATATATAAAAGGATGTCATATAGAGGAGGGAGAAAGGTTGTTTTCTGCTGCTCCTGAGAAGAGGACACGGAGCAATGGATTCAAACTACAAGAAAGAAGATTCCACCTAAACATTAGGAAGAACTTCCTGACAGTAAGAGCTGTTCAACAGTGGAATTTGCTGCCAAGGAGTGTGGTGGAGTCTCCTTCTTTGGAGGTCTTTAAGCAGAGGCTTGACAGCCACCTGTCAGGAATGCTTTGATGGTGTTTCCTGCTTGGCAGGGGGTTGGACTGGATGGCCCTTGTGGTCTCTTCCAACTCTATGATCCTATGATCCTATGAATCTGTCGTTAACACAGGCTGCGGGTCCCTGTATGCACTCAGAGCTGGACTGGCAGGGGTGGGCAGATCCCTGACAGAAAGGGATCGAGTGCTTCAGTCTGGGCATCGCCAGAGCCGAGGAACATAAACCCCATTTAAAGGCCTGCCTGGTCCAGCATTCTCTGCCGGCGAGGTTCAGGGCTCAATGGTGAAGGCTGGTGATTGCAATTTCACTGTGTTTAGCTTGTGGTTTCCATTTTTAGCTGTTTGGGCTAATCTTTCGAGACAGAGCTACCCTCCCTGCCATGGATAGACCTAGCCTCCTTTAAGTTGCCCTGGTGTGATCAAGACAGGACTTTGGGGCAGTTGTCTAGGGCCTCGCTCTTGGCAACCCATCAGCCATTCCTCCTTGGCCATCCCCCACTGTTGGAGATCAGAGGTATGTGTGCCACAGTCCTCTGAGACACCCCCTAAATTAGCCTACAGTTCATCCGTCCCCACGATGCAAAGCAGGGTGCTCTTCCATTGACAGAGTTGAAGTGTGATTCAACTAGCACTCGTGACCTTTGGATAAAGGTAAAGGGTAAAGGGACCCCTGACCGTTAGATCCAGTCGTGGATGACTCTGGGGTTGCGGCGCTCATCTCGCTTTATTGGCCGAGGGAGCCAGCATTTGTCCGCAGACAGCTTCCGGGTCATGTGGCCAGCATGACTAAGCCGCTTCTGGCGAAACCAGAGCAGCGCACGGAAACGCCATTTACCTTCCCGCCGGAGCGGTACCTATTTATCTACTTGCACTTTTGGTGTGCTTTCGAACTGCTAGGTTGGCAGGAGCAGGGACCAAACAACGGGAGCTCACCCCGTCACGGGGATTCGAACCGCCGACCTTCTGATCGGCAAGCCCTACGCTCTGTGGTTTAACCCACAGCACCACCTGTGACCTTTGGATACAAAGGCTTTTATCCAAAATTAGTCACACTTGGAGGGACCCACTGAAATGAGTGGACATGAATAACTTAGATCCATTAATTCCAATGGGCCAGAGTTAATTAACCCAGTGCACTAGCAAAAACCAGAGCAAGAATTTCCACTAGTGCAATGGGGCTTTCCCTATTTCTCTACACACCTGCGCCCCCTGTGCCTCCCCCAAATCCTTACTGGAGGGGCAGTGGAACCCTCAGAATAGTGTGCAAGGAAGGGAAAGGGGGATGGATCGATTACCATAGCCTGACGTTGAATTCCACCAAAAGCATCTACTAAAAGCAGAACTTAGTTGGATAAAACTCAAAATGTCTTGAGTTGGCTCTGCATAAAGGACCTTTTTAAGTATTCCAAGGATCTGGTCAGAACCCAAGGCTCATTTTCAGAGCTGAGAACAATATCACAGCAAAGATTCTCTCCCTTTGTATGACCCATTGTGTTCAGTTTTGCATCTTTGATAGAACAGTGTTTCATCCTTCCTTTTCATCCCCAGCATAAGAGAACTTACTTTAATCAAGTCCATCAGAAGAGATGATTTGAACATCCAGTCCAGCTTTATGTTTGTGTTTTGCAGCAAATCCTCTAGGCTCCCTCTGGAGCAAAACTCCATCACGATGGCAGACAGACCCCCGTCAGATAAAAGGCCTAAAAATGGGTTCACATTTTCATGGCGTACATCCTTCATCTGGGGACACAAGAAGCAAATTGCAAGAGAGATTGGGGATCTGTGACTTTCTTTTCTTTGATACTCAGGTCGAGATGCCCACAAGCAAAATAAATGTATCATCATGTCAGATATAACTACTGCAAGGATGCAGAATGCAGTATGCTCCACAATTATTCTGCAAAGTTTTAAGGGCACTTCCGGAGTTGCATGCAATATTTATTTTGTTGTTTATTCCATTTGCTCCCCACCTTCCCGTTTCAGAAAATCAGCAATGCATAATGCAACTGAACCAAAACAACACAAAATAACAATGCAATAATCCGGTAGAAAATTGAAAGTTAGTCCCACTGTCTGCTGATGGCAAATGATAAACTTGAGTGGTCACAGCACAGATTAAATGCTGGCTACCCTCTTTGCTGCTCTCAGTAGACCAGGTCAAGTGGCTGCAGCATGCACCTCCTCTAAGACCCATCTCTATAGCTAACTGTGAATTCAAAGATGGGCTTGGGTAATGTTTTGGAGCTGTTAAATTGGGCAAAGAGATAAAAATAAAGTAAATAAGACCTAGATCTGCAGTAAAATGCTGGGTTTGCCCCATCGAAAGTGTTTGCTGCAAAACAACCTGCAGCTTCTGAAAATGCCATTGCTATTATGTGTGGGAGTTCTTGTTTCAGTTTATTGTTACAGGGAACCAGGCAAAGGGCCTTCTCGGTGGTGGCACCCACCCTGTGGAACGCCCTCCCACCAGATGTCAAAGAGAAAAACAACTACCAGACCTTTAGAAGACATCTGAAGGCAGCCCTGCTTAGGGAAGCTTTTAATGTTTGATGGATTTTAATATTTTGTTGGAAGCTACCCAGAGTGGCTAAGGAAGCCCAGCCAGATGGGCGGGGTATAAATAATAAATTATTATTATTATTATTATTATTATTATTATTATTATTATTATTATTATTATTATTAGAATGAGATCTTCCTAGTCATTGGCTCAGCTGAAGCCGTGTTGTGGGATGCTTATGAAAATTCTGCTGTTTTGAGGTGTTTAAAACTCAGTTCCGTAAAGTATAGGGCCAGAGGGTGTGGTGTTCTTTTAGTGGGAAAGAGCACACAAGAGGATGAAGGACATGCAGGATAGCTCCATGACAACACCTTCTGCTGCCCCTGTAGCAGACACTCCCCCCCCCCCCACATCCATGCATTGCTTCCATGTGGCAAAGAGCTCAGAGTTTCCCCATGTGGTTGGGCTAGAGGAGCTCTAAGCATGGATACCAGAATGGACATAGAGGTGTTTTGCACACTGGCTGAATGCACAGCCTGGGTGGAAGTGTTTCCACTGTGAGCAGCTGCGGCAGGGCGGGCATAGACATGGCATGCAACATTATTGGGAGTGGGACTAATCCTGTGACCCCTCCTTTTGCATTCTTTTCAAAGCATTGAGGGAAAGTGTTATATGAACCTCCTCAAGAGTAGCCACGGAAGAGACACAGAAAATATGCAGTTCTGTGTATACATGTGAGTCACCATTTTCTCAATAACAATCCCTACCAGTACGTTTCCGAGCACAATTCAAAGTGTTGGTGCTGACCTTTAAAGCCCTAAAGCTCCTGTATACCTGAAGGAGCGTCTCCACCCCCACCGTTCAGCCCGGACACTGAGGTCCAGCGCCTGGGGCCTTCTGGCGGTTCCCTCACTGCGAGAAGCCAAGTTACAGGGAACCAGGCAGAGTGTCTTCTCGGTGGTGGCACCCACCCTGTGGAACACCCTCCCAGCAGATGTCAAAGAGATAAACAACTATCTGACATTCAGAAAATACCTGAAGGCAGCCCTGTTTAGGGAAGTTTTTAACCTGTGATATTGTAATGTATTTTAATATCTGTTGGAGGCCACCCAGAGTGGCTGGGGTACAAATAATAAATTATTATTATTATTATTATTATTATTATTATTATTATTATTATTATTATACCTGGCTTAACAAGCTGGCAGTCCTCTGTCTCAGGTCACTGGTTGCTCTAGATTCCAGTTTCTTCAGCCATACCCAGTCGCCCTGGCCAGAAAAGGTATCAGTAAATGATTAAGAAAGGCCCCAGGCTAATTCTAGAATTGAAACACAAGTATGCACCCCTTTGCGATGTTTAAAAAACATCATGATTCAGAATCACACATTGCTTGTTTCCAGATTTCACAAATTCCAAATGGTTAGGGGCTGATTTGAAAATAGGGGGTTGCTGCTTGAAAATATATCAGAATCAAAATTGTTTTTCAGAGATCGTGGTGGAATGTCTGAAGAAGTGTTCGTTTGGGATCCCTGATGAGCTAGAACCATTGATCTGAATTGCACGTGAAACATTGCCCTTATTTGAAATTTGCTTCCTTTGTCCTCAGTGATATCAGCAAATGGCCAATTCACAGACTCATAGAACTGCAGAGTTGGAAGGGACCCCTAGGGTCATCAAGTCCAACCCCCTTGTAATGTAGGAAACTCAACTAAAGCACCCATGGTAGATGGCCCTCCGAAACTAAAAAAGTCCCTGCAGAGAAGGTCTCCCACCCCTTCCCTTTGCTTCCCTTAACCTAAACATAATCTCCCCTTCCTCCCAGGATGAGTGTAACCTTTCACTTGCTACTCAGCAACCAGGCAGCGTCTACAAACAGGCTGCAAGTATTCACTGGGAAAGATGTCGTGACCAGTATGTGGTTCCTGATTGCCTGGGATCACATGATTCCTGCATTGTGGGGGGTTGAACTAAATGACCCTCGTGGTCCCTTCCAACCCTACAATTCTACGATTCTATTCCTCACCAGACATAATTTTATACCCATTGTTCTATGGCCATTTGGAAGGGACTAATGCACTTCTAGGGCCATTCTATGCCATTTAAAAAATATGTCTTCTCCCTTCCCGATTTTAAATTGTATTACGAGGCAGCCTGCCTCACGTGGATGAAGGAATGGTACAATTTGAAAGACATGGATATGTTGGACTTGGAGGGACATAATAACCATTGGGGTTGGCACGCTTATTTAATATATGGAAAGGCAAAAATACACAGAGATTTCTCAAATCATATCATAAGGAGATCACTTCTTAAAGTTTGGAGAAAAATAAAAATCGGTTGGAGTTCAAAATCCCATGGTGGGCCTCTCCAGTAGAGGCCACAGTGGTGAAGAAAAAAAATATGTTGGAAAATTGGCCTACCTATAAAACACTTTTAAAAGAAGAAGAGAATAAAAATATGTCTTAATAGCATCACTTTGAGACCCTGATATACCCACCCCCTTAAAATCCAAATTTATCAGTGTTCCACTACCTTGTATATAGCCACATTGGAGGTCTCGTATGTCACAGTTGTGCTTTTCACCGACAAAGAATGTGTTGCAGATCTCAGACTTCGACCTTCCAAGTTGCTCTTAGAATCGCTCAGGCTATCCACCGCCAGTCTCTGCAAGTAGGAAAAAACAGCCAGGGATAAATCAAGGAGCACGTCCTGCTTATTCTGTGTCCAGGGCAGCTGTCTACCAGCTCCATCTGGTATGCAGGCTGAGACGCTACCTACCCGTGGACTATCTTGCCAGAGTGGTGCGTGCTCTGGTTATCTCCCGCTTAGACTACTGGAATGCGCTCTACGTGGGGCTACCTTTGAAGGTGACCTGGAAACTACAACTAATCCAGAATGCGGCATCTAGACTGGTGACTGGGAGTGGCCACTGAGACCATATAACGCTGGTCCTGAAAGACCTACATTGACTCCTAGTACGTTTCCAAGCACAATTCAAAGTGTTGGTGCTGACCTTTAAAACCCTAAACAGCCTTGGCCCAGCATACCAGAAGGAGCATCTCCACCCCTATCATTCAGCCCGGACACTCAGGTCCAGCTCCGAGGGCCTTCTGGCAGTTCCCTCCCTGCGAGAAGTGAGGTTACAAGGAACCAGGCAGAGGGCCTTCTCGGTAGTGGCGCCCGCCCTGTGGAATGCCCTCCCACCAGATGTCAAGGAAATAAACAACCACCTGACTTTTAGAAGATATCTGAAGGCAGCCCTGTTTAGGGACGCTTTTAATATTTGATGAATTATTGTATTTTAATATTTTGCTGGAAGCTGCCCAAAGTGGCTGGGGAACCCCACCCAGATGGGCGGGGTGTAAATAAATTTATTATTATTATTATTATTATTATTATTATTATTATTATTTCAAGGCTGAATATCTCGTTCAGATTAAGTATTGACACAATGGATAGTCAACGTTTCTACCACCTCAAAGTGCCATGATTTCCAGCGCAAACTGCCCATATGACACCACAATCTTCTCAGAATTGTTGGAGAAGCTGTGGAAAAAAGAGGCACTTTTTCCACATATGGTGGGACTGCCCCCAGATAATGGCTTATCAAGAATTGACCAAAATACTCAGTTATCCCATTCCAACTTCACCACAGCTTTGTTTACTAAATCTATGGAACAATCAACTGAAATATTTCAGCTCTCAGGAACTCTTGTCATGGGTGCTGGCAGCTGCTAGACGTTCAATTGCTCCCAAGTGGAAAACCTTGCAGGATTTGCAACTTTTGCTTTGCTATAAAAATATGTGCAGTTAACATTTAGCTGAAAAGATAAGTCATGACAAGGAGCTCCTGTGATGGTGTAATTTAAAATGGTGGGAGGAAACTCCTCCCCATGAACAGATTTTGCTTAGGTGCAAAGTCAGTGCCACTGTTGCACGACTTCGATTGCCTACCATTCTGCTGAGTTTGGTGTTTACAAAAGTGAGGTCATCCAGAGTCAGCAGTAACTTCTTAGGCCCTTTGATGACTTGGCGATAGAGGGCGCTGTGCCTGAAAAGGAGCCAGGAGAGCATCGTTATATTTTGTAACTATACAGATCATAGCAAATCATGTCACCTTTACATGGGTCTGCTGGAAGGTGTCTGGTAGGCAAGTGGCCCAGTCAAATTATGGAACCCTTTGGGTGAACAGAATCTATAATTCAGGATAACTACCTTTGAGTTGGGGTTTGAGGTCTTTTTTTGGTGAAAAGAGGTACATAAATACCGAAAATAAAGTAAGTAAGTAAGTAAGTAAGTAAGTAAGTGTCAGGAGTCCAGGTTCCCCACTTGATAACACAATAAACGTAGGTAATTAAAAAGGAGGATATATTGCAAAAACAAACAGATAGCTCCGGACAGCTTCAACCAAGCCTCCAGCAACATTACTCAAGATGCCCCTTCTGAAGATTCCTTCCGGCGATGACAGACGATATTGAACTTACAACCCTTACGTCTCTTGTTTTGCTTCCTATCTAACAGCCCTCCGATTCGATGACTCTTTGGACTGAGTGGATCAGCTCCGACCTCTTCCTGTTCTGTTTTTGTGCTTCCTGCAAGCTTTGGCTGTGTTCCTGCCTGCTCTCAGCCTTATCAGCTCGCTTGTCAAGGTCAAGAAGAGTCGGAGTCTGCAGCTGCCGGCTCTCCCCTGCCTGACTAATGTCTAAGTCTCCCTGTTCCTGGCTGCTTTCTGCTGTTGGCTGCAAACCTTCACTTGGAGCTGGCTGATTCCTGACAGTAAGTAAGTAAGTAAGTAAGTACCGGTAAGTAAGTAAGTAAGTAAGTAAGTAAGTAAGTAAGTAAGTAAGTAAGTACAACAGCCAGGAGTGCAAAAACTGAGCCTTGCCTGTAGATAAAACAGATGGGAAAGTTTTAGTTGCCTAATTAGAGTATTTTGCTCTATTTTAGTTGCATAACAGCACAAGATTGCCCCCAGATGGCAATAATGAAGAAACATTGGGGAAGCATTGCAGAACAACTATTAAAGTGGAATGATTGCAGAACAACTAAGGAAGTGGGGACAGTCCAGTACAAATCCACCACAAATGCATTATTATTGTGTCAATGATGCAGTATGATTGCTTCTTATGGGGGGGGGGGGGTCCGGGAAAAATGTGTATATTCAAACCCCTGGAATTAAACCCTGCACGATCATCCCAGGACTTCCAGACCCAGTGCACCATCTTCAGAAGTTCTGGGGTGCTCTCGTGAGATGTCATGGGGCCATCTGAGTTCCTGTAAGATCTCACAGGACCACCCCATACCCGGTGAGGGGAGAGAGCCTTGTTTGGGGAGTGAGACAGAGAGCTTAAAAGTTTTGTTTTGGTTTTGTTTTGTTTTGTTTGCACTCCTGGATGGTTAAGTCCAGTCAAAGGCAACTCTGGGGTTGCAGCGCTCATCTCTCTTTCAGGCCGAGGGAGCCGGCGTTTGTCCACAGACAGCTTTCCGGGTCATGTGGCCAGCATGACTAAACCGCTTCTGGCGCAACAGGACACCGTGACAGAAACCAGAGCGCACGGAAACACCGTTTACCTTCCCACCGCAGCGGTACCTCTTTATCTACTTGCACTGGCGTGCTTTCGAACTGCTAGGTTGGCAGGAGCTGGGACAGAGCAAAGGGAGCTCACCCTGTCGCGGGGATTCGAACCGCCGACCTTCCGATCAGCAAGCCCAAGAGGCTCAGTGGGAGTGGCTGGCTCGTAGTTACCTCGTGTCATTATCTCAATTCATAAATCAAATCCAAAAGCCGGTTACCCAATTACATCACCCAGATCAATTTCTCCTCCACCTATGGCTGATGAAGATATCTGGCTCATTCACTTGAGCAGGCTATAAGGACCGGAATGAATGAATGAACGTGGAGATGTCAGAAGGTCTTAGGACAGCTTTGGTCATCTTGGTGCAGGTGGAAGGCTGTCAGGTTATCCCTCCCGTAAATCAGAAGGTGATTTCATGGTTCTCCAAAGAGCATCTGATCTGCGTTGTATTGACTCTGGAAGAAAGCCTCTTTCTGGCATGCTGGCCGGACCACCCTCACTCTGATGAAGCACGCAGCATTCTTGGGCCAAGACGCAACAGCTGCAACAACAGCAACACCTTCTGCACACACCCTACATTTAGCCGGGGGTGGCTGGACAAGGCAGGAGACCGTCTGGACCGCGATTTCCCAAGCTTCATGCAAAGACGTATTTATGTACCATGATACTTTAACGGATTAAAGACACTCACTGTCAGAGACTGGCTGGAAGATGAGGAGTGGTGGGAGGCACCAGCCGAGGAACCCCCGAGGGAAAGCCCAGAGGAGGGAGGTGGGGACATCGAGGAGAGGTCAGAAGGAGAAGATTGGGAAGAGGTGCTAGATACTGATGGGGAAATAGGGTTTGGTGAGCAGGAAGAGTCTCTGACAGGAAGCAGTTCAGACTCCGAACCCTTAGAAAGGGTCCATAGGGCTCCGACGACTTCCGCTTTCACAAGCAATGGCGCTGCAAGAATTGAATCGGTGTGGGGAGCCCGTGAGGCAGAGCACTACTCCATAGGGAGAAGCCAGTCCTGGTTGTTTATTGAAATTTGATTTATATTAGAGACTGGCACTCCTGGAAAGGGGTATGTGCAAAGCAAGCGGGGGAGAGTAGCAGCGTGAAGGAGTTTGGTGAACAACAGGGCGAGAAGATGGCGATGGTCGGAATGTGGCATTTGGAATTAAGAAGATCGACTTCATCCACACAGAGACATTGTTTATTATAATTTAGCCTGGCATATATCAGCGGCTGTGGAAATATTGGAAAGAATTTTGAAAAGCAATCGATGGAGGTGATCAGGGAAGCTCCGGCGTCCGAGGCATGGGAAGTCCATATATAAAAAAATTATTATAATAATTAGGCATAATTGGAATGTTTCTTTTAATTGGGAATTGTAGAATTAATTTGGATTGTAATTTGAAATGTAATTGGGAATAATTTCAATGTGATTTGCTGTGATTTGTATTGGAAAATTCAATAAATAGATTATATATATATATATATATATAAAATAAAGGGTCCATAGGGGGAGTGTTGCTGAGATCACTAGGTCGAGTTGTATGTTCCTTGTGTGGCCCACACAACCCTGCTCAGATAAACTGATGCAGGCTGTTCAATCAAGCTGTGCTGTTGCTATCGCCTACATCAGTTCTGGGGTGTCTTGTTGGGAATCCAAGTTTGCCCCCCAAAACAAACAAACAAACAAACAAACAAACAAACATCCTCTGCATCAGCTTCCTCTACCCCGTGCCCTTCAGAGGCTTTTCTTCAGCTGGGAATGAAGACTCTTGTGACATCTGAAAGCTCTGAGAGCCAGCGTGGTGTAGTGGTTAAGAGCGGTGGACTCGTAATCTGGTGAACCGGGTTCGCGTCTCCGCTCCTCCACATGCAGCTGCTGGGTGACCTTGGGCTAGTCACACTTCTCTGAAGTCTCTCAGCCCCACTCACTTCACAGAGTGTTTGGGGGAGGAAGGGAAAAGGAGAATGTTAGCCGCTTTGAGACTCCTTTGGGTAGTGATAAAGCGGGATATCAAATCCAAACTCCTCCTCCTCCTCTTCTTCTCTTTCTTTTACCTTACCTACCAGGGATCTTCTACAAAAGTAGGGATGCGGATGGATGCCATAGTCCAGTTTTGGTCTCGAGCTGTTTTTGGACTAAGAATCCTATCATCCCTGACGAATGGTCCTGCTAGCTAGGGATGATGGGAGTTGTAGTCCAAAAACAGCTGGAGGCCCATGCTTGGGAAACCCTGCTGTAGTCCAACAACATCACCCTGGCCTAGAGCATTTTAGGGTCAATGCCAAACGTTGTGAGTATGACGGACTGGCTCTGGGCGCTTGCTGTCATTAATGTGTTAATGATTCGGCACTATTATTTTTCTAAGCGCTAAGCAGGAAATCAGTGAACTCCTGAATTGTCAGAGGATTTTGAACACCTGGCATGTCATAATTGCTCCACGCGTAACACTTAGTTAGCACAATTTATTTCCCAAGGTTTGCAGTCATTAACCAATTAGACCTCCCAGTAATTCTCCCTTTGTGAGACTGAAGGCAGTGTTGATGGCTCAGAATAGACAGTCGACAAAACGTGGAGTGGATTCCTGCCTATGGCTGGGCTGGAAGGAGCCGGGCAAGCCAAATGGAGCCTGAGTAAACTCTGTACTAGAGTGAATCGCAAAGTTTGTACCAAGCTGGATGTTCCATGTGAATATGGATAGTCAGCCAAAACTGAGATCCTGTTTTGCATCTGTTAAATTACGTATCTTATGTTTTTATATTGTGATTTAATCTTGTGAACCACCCTGAAACCTGTGGTTATAGGGCTGTAGACTGCTACCATTACAACTATTACTGATAATAATAACAACAACAACTGTACAAAGCCCTCGTTATTATTAATCATGCATGTATCTAGGGATGAGAAAGAACTATCCCTAGGACAATGATCCCTCTCACCTCAGGCCACACCCCTCATTGGCTCTGATTCTGTTGTTACATACGGTTACTGATTCACACTTGCGTGCATGAAAGAGTTAACCTGAGCCCAGAGATCAGGTTGCAAGTGGGTGTGGCGTAGCAGGTTCTCGACAGGCTCTGCCCCCCAATCTGCCTTTCTTTTTGTGCTTCCTGGAATAAGCAAAGAAGGAGTCATGCAGTCAATGGCTCCCAGTTGCAGGAAAAACCAAGTGAATTGAATCTATCCAGAAGAGAGATTGTATAGCTTGCATCTTTGCATACCCAAAGACTGCATGTGTTTTTTTTGTAAGGAAACCAAGTACTTGCAACCCTTTTCTTCTTTATTTACTGCCATTGGATGGAGACTTGTTTTCGGTAACTTCTGGGAACTCTGTGAGTAAAGCATTCACTTAATTGCAAAGCTACATGTCTGTGATTTATTCTAGCCTAAGTATTTTCGTGGGAAACATTTGTTTAAAGATGGATGAGGGCAGATGTAAATCTAACCAGGTTCTAATGTGCTTGGCACAATTGCCGTTGCGCTAACTCTGCTGCAAGAGAATAAGGATCTCTTTCCCAAATATTTCTCTCCAACAGCTTTGCACCCTCCATGAGTGCTTTGCCTGAGTAAAAGGTATTCCTGAACTCTGACAATGCCTCTTGCTTGTCTCGGTGGAGAATGGAGAGGGCGTGTGTAAGCGTGTATAGAAGCGAGTCTGCTGTGCAAAGGTAATATATATCATCCCACCTGCTTTTGCCTCTGGCCCCTCCCACCACTGACATGTGGTCCTCAGAAGGTCACCCAGAAGGGAATTTGGTGCTTGGGATCAGAAAATGTTTTCCCCCACCCCACCCCGCCTCAGATCATGGCTCAAATGTCATGATGAGTTTGTCAGCTGAGTGAGGGCACAAAGCCTTTGCTTCCTGACCAGTGAGCTAGGTAGAAGCCTTCTTCAAAACTAGAAAGAGAAGAAAATGCTCTCTGACCTGATGAGGTACGCCAGGCACATGCCGAAGAGCAGAAGGGTGAGTGGCGGCAACAGGACCAAGACCACGATGGGAGGCTCCAGACCTAGACAAGTAACAGGGACAAGAGATGGGTCAAGGCAGGGCTACCTGAACTCTTTTCCATCCCAGGTGGTCATTCTAAAAACTGTGACTTTAATAAGCTTTCTGTTTACTTTTTCCTCTCCCCTCCCCACGCCTCTTTCCTCGTGTGCCGTATCTTTTTAGTATTTTAGTCCAAGGGCAGGAATTGTCTTACTCACTACAGTGTGGTGTAATGGTTAGAGTGTTGGACTAGGACCTGGGAGACCAGGGTTCAAATCCCCACTCAGCCATGAAGCTGACCTTGGGCCAGTTGCCATCTCTTCACCTAGCCTGCCTCACAGGGTTGTTGTGAGGTTGAAACGGGGAGGAGAACCACGTACACCACAATGAGCTCCTTGGAAGGTATTGCAAATCGCTTTGGGGTGTCTCATGAGAAGCAATTAATAAATGAATAATAATTGCAAGCATTGCCTACTCTCACTGGCAACATCTCAAGCAGCGGTCTTGCCCAGCGCTTGCCCCCTGGAGATCCTTTTACCGGACAATGCCAAGGACAGAAGCTGGCCCTTCTCTGCCTGCAAACCCTGTGCTCTTCCACTAAGCTGCAATCTCTCCCTGGACGTTCCCAGTGTTAATATGTTAACTTTTGCCCCAACTTTAGCTGCAAACAAAATGCCTGAAAGTCATTTGTCATCCCCCCCCCCCCAAGGGAAGAACTATTTCCCTGTTTCTTATGTTATGCAAAATGAACCATGGAAAGAGAAGAAGGGAAGTCATTGATATTTTAAGGATGTTTAAATGAGTATTCTAAATCAGGCACCCCCAAACTGCGGCCCTCCAGGTGTTTTGGCCTACAACTCCCATGATCCCTAGCTAACAGGACCAGTGGTCAGGGATGATGGGAATTGTAGTCCCAAAACATCTGGAGGGCCGAAGTTTGGGGAAGCCTGTTCTAAATTGTAAAACAGAAAATTCAATAGAAAATTATAGGGGAGGAAAGGAGCAAAAAAAATGAACATCAGGAAAGGAGGGGTGGGAAGTTATGTGTGTGCAGTGGTACCTCGGGTTACAGACGCTTCAGGTTACAGACGCTTCTGGTTACTCCACTCACCCAGAAATAGTACCTCGGGTTAAGAACTTTGCTTCAGGATGAGAACAGAAATTGCGTGGCGGCAGCGGGAGGCCCCATTAGCTAAAGTGGTACCTCAGGTTAAGAACAGTTTCAGGTCAGTTACAGGTAGGTAGCCATGTTGGTCTGCCATAGTCCAAACAAAATAAAAAATAAAAAAATTCCTTCCAGTAGCATCTTAGAGACCAACTAAGTTTGTTCTTGGTATGAAGAAGTGTGCATGCACACGAAAGCTCATACCAAGAACAAACTTAGTTGGTCTCTAAGGTGCTACTGGAAGGATTTTTTTATTTTTTATTTAGTTTCAGGACAGTTCTTAACCTGAGGTTGTTGTTGTTGTTTAGTAGTTTAGTCGTGTCCGACTCTTCATGACCCCATGGACCAGAGCACGCCAGGCACTCCTGTCTTCCACTGCCTCCCGCAGTTTGGTCAGACTCATGTTAGTAGCTTCGAGAACACTGTCCAACCATCTCGTCCTCTGTCGTCCCCTTCTCCTTGTGCCCTCCATCTTTCCCAACATCAGGGTCTTTTCCAGGGAGTCTTCTCTTCTCATGAGGTGGCCAAAGTATTGGAGCCTCAGCTTCAGGATCTGTCCTTCCAGTGAGCACTCAGGGCTGATTTCCTTCAGAATGGATCTGTTTGATCTTCTTGCAGTCCATGGGACTCTCAAGAGTCTCCTCCAGCACCATAATTCAAAAGCATCAATTCTTCGGCCATCAGCCTTCTTTATGGTCCAGCTCTCACTTCCGTACATCACTACTGGGAAAACCATAGCTTTAACTATGCGGACCTTTGTCGGCAAGGTGATGTCTCTGCTTTTTAAGATGCTGTCTAACCCGAGGTACCACTGTATAAAAATATTGTATGGTTTGAAATATCTCCGGAGACGTAATAAAAACGATATATGGATTAAGAAGGACTGTAAACAAAGTGCAAGAATGCTAGGAATGGCGATACGGGCACCACTTACCTCTAATGCAGGGAACATCTGGATCGAACCAACAGCTGGAATCAGCTGGGGGTGGACTTCCGCCGGGAAAGTGCATCACCCTTCCCAGGGTTTGTACCAAGCCAGAAGATGCCACCAGCAAGTAGGTGGGGAAGAAGTGGCTCCCTCGGCCGTCTGTGTCCAGGACGACATATTGGGCCAGAGGTTTTCCTTTGCTGTCAGCCTCTACCCTGCGGCTGAAGCCAGCAAAGTCGAGGTTTCTGACGTGCTGAGTCAACGTTTTCCCCGAGACCTCAGTCGCCCCCTGTTGATGAGCCTTGGCTAAAGCTTTTGCGACCAGGTAAATGGCGTCATAGATGGTGCCGAAGAGCGGAGAGACCTGGAAAAGACAGCAGGCTTTTAGCACCTTCCAAAACCTGGGAAATAATAATAAATAATAATAATAATAATAATAATAATAAATTTTTATTTATACCCCGCCCTTCCCAGCCAAGACCGGGCTCAGAGCGGCTAACACCCATAAAATACAACAAAACATACAAAACCATCAATTAAAATGCAAGTTAAAATACGATTTAAAATTTAAAATGCAGCCTCATCTTTAAGTAGCCCACCAATCAAACAGGGTTAAACTAAAACCAACCCAAAGGCCAGGCAGAACAGCTCTGTCTTGCAGGCCCTGCGGAAAGATGCCAGATCCTGCAGGGCCCTCGTCTCACCAGGTCGGGGCCAGTACTGAGAAGGCCCTGGCCCTAGTTGAGGCCAGCCTAGCATCCTTATGGCTCGGGACCTCCAAAATGTTATTGTTTGAGGACCTTAAGGTCCTACATGGGGCATAGTCTGGCTCAGAGGCAAACCAGAGCTGACATCCGTCATATCATTTAGCTCACCTTTGCTTCCACAAATGCCCAGTGTGGGGAGGAGAGAGCAAGCTAAGGATGGGGGATATATTTTATGGAATAAAGAAATCCAGCTCCCCCACTCTCTTTTCCACCTGACCCCCATGTTGCCTATTTGGGAAAGAAAAAGGAGCTAAGCAAATGTGCTGTGTTGGAAATGGCTTCTAACCATTTAACAGCAAGAAATTGGAAAAATAAAACATTACCTAGTACATCAGATTGGCAAACTTTAATGGTGGAATATCTGCAGCTAGCAAAGACGACGGGAAGGATAAGAGGGCAAATGAAACAAGTAGTCCATAAGGAATGGAGAATCTATAAAGAGTACTTAAAAAATAACGGTATAAAAGGATCTCTCATGGCAGAATTAGACTGAACCTGGTAATATGTAAATATGTAAACACAGAAATATAAGGAAAACGCGTATGAAACATATAACTGTGCGACATAATTCAATAAATAATCAAAATATGGTGAGAATAATTGGAAGTCTTTTTTAACCATTTTTATTTTCATAGGTTATGAAGTTATTAATATTGGAAAGTGTATAAAATATAAAGAAGAGGTTAAATTTGTTAACTGAGATATGTTATTTTTGTTGGATTGGAAAGTGTTGTATATTGTTTGTTAGTCTATGGGGAAACCCAACTTAGAGTTGCCCTTGCTATGCTGTTTGTTTTATAAATGCAATAATTTTTAAACAATAAAGATATATATCTTTATATAAAGATATATATGCTGTGCTCACTTGCGAGGTTGCCCAAAGCGGGTTTGCAAGGGACCTAAATCACTTCTCTGGTGGTCAGTGGTGTCTGGTGGGGTAGAAGACAAGAAGTTCCACAGTAGGTGGATCACAGCCAAGGACACCTGGGTTTTGTTCCTCTCTTCCTCTCTGCCAAGTGCATTTCTACAGTTATAATGTGGAGGTGGATTACTGAAGAAGGCAACCGTGATTGATTAGGATGTTATTTAGCTTTACGTTTACATTCCTGGGTACAATTCAAAGTGTTGGTGCTGACCTTTAAAGCCCTAAACGGCCTTGGCCCAGTAGACCTGAAGGAGCGTCTCCACCCCCATCGTTCTGCCCGGACACTGAGGTCCAGCTCTGAGGGTCTTCTAGCGGTTCCCTCCCTACGAGAAGTGAGGTTACAGGCAACCAGGCAGAGGGCCTTCTCGGTGGTGGCACCTGCCCTGTGGAACGCCCTCTCATCAGATGTCAAGGAAATAAACAACTATCTGACTTTTAATAGACATCTGAAGGTAACCCTGTTTAGGGATGCTTTTAATATTTGATGAATTATTGTATTTTAATATTTTGCTGGAAGCCGCCCAGAGGGGCTGGGGAAACCCAGCCAGATGGGTGGGGTATAAATAAACAAATTTATTATTATTATTAGGAGCAAAATGAAAGCCTTCTGCTGTAGGCAGTCCTGACCTGCTCAGGTTCCAGATCGAGAGGGATTTCGCCCCTTCGTTTCGCTGCCTCGAACGCCTCATAAAACGTTTTCTCCCCGGACTGCAAAGTAATGGTCAACACTGCGTCGTAGGCTTCCCGGAAGGAGCGGTCGTTTTCCAGAATGAAGTAGGAGTGGTTTCGGTACGGGAGGCTGTAGAACAAAGTGTCGTACGGCAGGAAGACGTACCTGCCGTCGGCCAGACCCATTTCTTGGGCTTTAGTAAGCAAGGTAGCCTGGTCCTCTCCTCCGATGAGAGCCGAATGCATGCACAAAATGATAACTGCAGCACAGAAATCAAAGAGTCGTTTTAAGAACACCAGAATGGCCAGGCTGCTGAATCAAACCAAAGGCCCAGGTATAATGACTCCCAACAGTGGAGGTAAAACATCACGGTCCTTACAACAGCTGTATAAGGTACATAAGGCAGCCCAGGATTATTTCTGTCATAACAGAAGAGCCTTAATGGGTCAAATTAAAGGCCCATCTAGGATACCCTCCAATATTCCTCAGATAAAAATAGGGACATTCTGTTCTACATCAGTTATTATTTATTTATTTATTTATACATACATACATACATACATACATACAAGTCAGAAAGTTGTTTATTTCCTTGGCATCTGATGGGAGGGTGTTCCACAGGGAGGGCGCCACCACCAAGAAGGCCCTCTGCCTGGCAATGTTGGGGAGTCCAGCATTCTCTTCTCACAGTGGTGAACCAGATGCCTCTTCTGGGAAGCCCAAAAGCAGCATCTGAATGCAGTTACAGGGAACCAGGCAGAGGGCCTTCTCGGCAGTGGCACCCTCCCTGTGGAACACCCTCCCATCAGATGTCAAGGAGATAAAGAACTACAAAACTTGAAGAAGAAGAAGAAGAAGAAGAAGAAGAAGAAGAAGAAGAAGATGAAGAAGAAGAAGAAGAAGATGATGATGGAGATGGAGATGAAGATGAAGATGATGAAGAAGAAGAAGATGAAGATGATGAAGAAGAAGAAGAAGATGATGATGAAGATGAAGATGAAGATGATGAAGATGAAGATGATGATGATGAGACCAGAAACAGCCGAACTTCCTCTTGTGGCGTATTCTGTCCTGAAGACACCCCCCCATACGCCTAGACCGTGGGGCTAAGGAGCTCAGCTCCCACCCCTTCCTCATTCTCTGAGAGTGTACTTCCGTGGTCTTTCCCGCTCTCTGAGCTGCTTTCTTTTCTAGCCCATGCATTTTGTCCTCCACCGGTGCGCTGGCAAGCTGCCAGCTGACTCTCTGTAACTGTGCTCTCCTGGTACGTCCTGCAGAGGACCCTAAGGTCCATGAATAATAATAGCTTAAGAGTCCTGGGCCCTAAAGAAGCCAGATTATCCTCCACCAGGGCCAGGGCCTTTTCAGTGATGGCTCCGACCTGGTGGAATGCTCTGTCCCACAAGACTAGGGCCCTACATGACTTGATCTCCTTCCGCAGGGCCTGTAAGACAGAGCTATTCCGCCTGGCCTTCAATCTAGCCTGATCCTTCATTCCTTTTTTCCCTTCCCTTTTTCTATGAAGAAAGCCTTTCTGAGACACCACATTTAAACTCTTCCCTGGTCTCTTTGCTGGCACTAACAGGATTAACTTGGCCAGTTAGCCCTGGCGATGCTACATTTATGTTGTACTTTATGCTGTTTTTAAGCTGTTTTTTTAAGTCGTTAGTTAATTAGTTTATTACGGCCATAGGCCCATTTCAAAACAATAGAATGCTTCATATATCATACTTCGTACATCTACCATCAAGACAGAATAACTAAATTGGACAACAGTAAAATGTGATTGACTTATTTAAGTCGTTTTTAATCAATGTTTTATATTTGTTAGCCGTTCTGAGCCCGGTTTTTAAATCGGGAATGGGCGGGGTATAAATAAAAATTTATTATTTTTATTATATTATTATTATTATCCATTGGCATTCCTAAGGGCAGGGAGTTGGCTCTCGGCTAATATCCTCCTGCCTTGTAGTTAACCCTCTCTCTTCCTGGCTCCTTCCTTCACTGGAAGCTGGCTGCAAACTTCCCTTGGGGGCTGGCTCATTCATAGCAGTTGCACAACTTGAGTTTGCCAGCATGCAACCGAATCCCACCCAAAACTGTGACAGTCTGCAAGCGCCCTAAAACCTTCTCTATTCCCGCTGGGGCCAAAGACTCGTCCTCACCCTCCTTACCTTTAATGTCACCAGCAGCTTGGATCGTTGCCCAAGTCCCTTCAGCATCTCCATCTCCTCTCCCCACCGAGGTGACGACACCCACCGGGAGCCCCCGGTTCCTCAGCGCCGTTGCCAGCTTGTTAGCCGTGTCCCTCCAAAGCTCCTCTTGGGAAGAGACGATGCCGACATGAGCCCAGCTGAAATATTTCAACACGGAGAGGAGGATCCCAGTTGGAGAGGGCAATGTTCTTACAAAAGTAGGGTGGTAGCGTGGACTGTCCAATTCGTCGCTGATGCAGGCCCAGGAAAACACAGCTTTGTTCCAGCTCCTGCCAAGCAGGGAGGCTGTGGCACAGTAGCCTGGGTTCAGGGGACCTATGAAAGCTGACAGGTGCTTTTCGTAGCCAATGAATCCAGCCAGGGCTTGAGAAGTTTGGCAGCCTTCCTCGCATAACGTGCAGTCCAGCTGATGGGGAGAGTTAACAGAAGGATCCTTCCGTATCCGCTCCATAGCTAGCTTCACAGCAACTTGGGGGAAGGCCTTGGAGAAGAAGGGGTCGCAGGTCCAAGGTCCCACCAGGCCAACGTTAAAGGCTGCGCAATATATTGGGAGAGGGAGCAGGGCCAAGCCAAGAGCCGCCCACCACAGTCCCATGACAACCTTGCAGGGCGGTGGAATTGTACATGGCTGCAGTCTTGCGCACCTCGAGATGTCTGGGAGGAAGCAGCTGGAACTTTGCAGGGAAATGGCCATCGTCTCCTGGTGGCAAGTGAAGAATGAATGAATGAATGAGTGAATAATTTTTTATTTGCGTCAACCATCAGCCATAGCAATAGAACAACAATACGATATACAAAGAATAGAAATTTAAAAGTCAGTTACATAAAATACATTTTAGGGTTTTGAATCAATAGTCAAATAGTGGATCTTATTCTGATTGCTAGACAGCATCTTAAAAAGCAGAGACACCACCTTGCCGACAAAGATCCGTATAGTTAAAGCTATGGTTTTCCCAGTAGTGATGTACGGAAGTGAGAGCTGGACCATAAAGAAGGCTTATCACCAAAGAATTGATGCTTTTGAAATATGGTGCTGGAGGAGACTCTTGAGAGTCCCATGGACTGCAAGAAGATCAAACCGATCCATTCTGAAGGAAATCAGCCCTGAGTGCTCACTGGAAGGACAGATCCTGAAGCTGAGGCTCCAATACTTTGGCCACCTCATGAGAAGAGAAGACTCCCTGGAAAAGACCCTGATGTTGGGAAAGATGGAGGGCACAAGGAGAAGGGGACGACAGAGGACGAGATGGTTGGACAGTGTTCTCGAAGCTACCAACATGAGTCTGACCAAACTGCGGGAGGCAGTGGAAGACAGAGTGCCTGGCATGCTCTGGTCCATGGGGTCACGAAGAGTCGGACACGACTAAACGACTAAACAACAACAAGAAAACCACATGGAATTGACTTACCAGCTCAGTTGAATGTAGTTGCTGACATTACTGACCACCACAATGCAGCCAGCACATAGTTTGAGGGGGATACTTCATAACAGCAGGCTCAGTGGAAGCCCTGGGTTTTTCTACAGCTTGAAGAAAATTGATTTACGAATGAAATAACCAGTCCTTAACTACCAGAAGAGGCGCCGACAGTTGCCCTGGACTTGGTTATAGAAAATAGCACATTCAGCACCAAGGAGAGTTCCTCCCTTGGGACTCCTAATTAGAACTGCTTTGACAGCAGGCTAACTAATGCACTTGGTAGCGTATTACCAAATGAAAGGCACTGCTCTCATTTCAAAGTTGGCCCCCTTTGGGAGGCTGCCACCAACCTGCTTGTCTCAAAGTAGCCCCAAATGTGAAGCAGCGTCTTAAATCCCGACTGCATTCATCAGCAAGTGAGGCAGCGCTTGTGAGTAGCCTTTCCTCTGTGAAAACACGTCCCAGCTCCGTATCGGAGGTGCCCGCCATGACTGCAATTGCAGCAAGAGCATGTTAAACCTCTCTTCCTTGGGTTAAGAGGATTTCGATTCGTACAATACAGGTTTTGTTGCAGAGCTGGGAGGGCAATGCAAATCCAGAGGGATCAAGGCCCTGGTGTTGGGGACATGGATTCAGAGTGAGTTAAGTAGGCAATATAGCACACTTAAGAATATGCCTCCCTAAGGGGAGTTTCCCTCCAGAAGCTGCAGTTAGTGGAGAATGCTGCAGCGCGATTGCTGACAGTCCTTGTTAACATATACAGTCAAACCTCAGTTGTCGAATGTCATCCATTCCGGAAGCCCATTCAGCTTCCAAAATGTTCGACAACCGAGGTGCGGCTTCCAATTGGTTGCAGGAGCTTCCTGCACTCCTGAGAATCAGCGTAGTGTAGTGGTTAAGAGCGGTAGACTCGTAATCTGGGGGACCGGGTTCGCGTCTCCACTCCTCCACATGCAGCTGCTGGGTGACCTTGGGCTAGTCACACTTCTCTGAAGTCTCTCAGCCCCACTCACCTCACAGAGTGTTTGTTGTGGGGGAGGAAGGGAAAGGAGAATGTGAGCCGCTTTGAGACTCCTTTGGGTAGTGATAAAGCGGGATATCAAATCCAAACTCTTCTTCTTCTTCAAACGGAAGCCGTGTCGGACGTTTGGCTTCCGAAAAACATTTGAAAACTAGAGCATTTACTTACGGGTTTTTTGGCGTTCGAGAGCCGAAACGTTCCAAAATGGAGGCATTCAGGATCCGATGTTTGACTGTGTGACGATCCAGGTAGGGGAAGCTAGAAATAGAAGTGCTGGAGGTGAAACAGTTAAATGGAATGCCCAATCCAAACCCAGAGGGAGGGGGAAGGTGAAGTCCAGGGGACGAGAGTGTGGTGGCACAGGGGTCAATCGACCGTGAAACGTCCGGGGACCCTGTGCGATCGCCACAGACTGTAACACCTGGGCTTCACTGGTTGCTGATTTGCTACTGAGCCAGGTTCAAGGCATTACTATTAGTACATAAAGCCCCAAACAACTTGGGACCAGTTTATCTATGAGATCGCCTTATCCCCAAAATGCTACACTGGAACTGGAACTGTTACCACATACCCGTTTGTTAGAACTTGATCTTTTAGCGTTCCAGCACCTGTACTCCCTGTCTATTGACACCAGGAAGAGGCCTTCACGGTACTCTTTTCAGTGCCAGGTAAAACCATCCTTGTTTAGACAAGCCTACCCAGATGTTTTTGGGACGCGGGTGGCGCTGTGGGTTAAACCACAGAGCCTAGGGCTTGCCGATCAGAAAGTCGCCGGTTCGAATCCCCACGACGGGGTGAGCTCCCGTTGCTCAGTCCCTGCTCCTGCCAACCTAGCAGTTCGAAAGCACATCAAAGTGCAAGTAGATAAATAGGTACCGCTCTGGCGGGAAGGTAAACAGCATTTCCGTGTGCTGCTCTGGTTTGCCAGAAGCGGCTTTGTCATGCTGGCCACATGACCCAGAAGCTGTACGCCGACTCTCGGCCAATAAAGCGAGATGAGCGTCGCAACCTCAGAGTCGGACACGACTGGACCTAATGGTCAGGGGTCCCTTTACCTTTACCTATGATGCTTTAAACATTGGGAGCTGCCTTGAATCCCAATTTGGGGGAAAGGTGGGATATAAAATTATAGAATTATTGAGCGGGAAGGAACTTCAGGGGTCAACCTCCTGCGATGCAGAAATCTTAGCACACGGTACCCCATCCAACCTGAAACCATACCAGACCCTGCTTAGCTTTGCTAAATAAATGAACTGCACTTAGGAGTTGCAAGAAAGGGAGCAGGGAATGAAACAATCCCCTTCTGCCCAAGCATCTCATTTCTGTGGGATGCTTTAATAGCTTCTGCAGGGACGACTGGGCCAGTTTTTCTCATTAAACAGAAGCAGGTGCTTAAGGACTCCTGAAAGGCTAATTTTCCAGCTGGTTATGTGATTTGATCATGAAGAGTGCTTCTTGCATAGAAGGTCTATTTAAAAAGAAAAGGGGAGGGAGCGGGCCCCTAGGTCCTGCCAGTTCTACGCTCAGCAGTTTTTTGCTGGAGTTTGATTACAATTGATAGCTGGAGCACAAACAAGTCCAAACTTGCCCTCTTGAGTAACAGGCGTTTCCTCTTCCTAGCCTGTTTTCCCCATTTGCAAAATCAGCCTCTCGCATGGAGCCAAGGAGGAGGAAAGCAAGAGAGGCACTGAAAGATGGGTCCTGAATTCAGAGTGGTGTAGTGGTTTGGGTGCTGGACTACGACTTGGATTGAGACCAGGGTTCAAATCCCCACTGAGCCAGGAAGCTCACTGGGTGACTTTGGGGCAGTCTAACCACCCTGATTATCTGAAGAAGTGTGCATTCACACGAAAGCTCACACCAAGAATAATAATAATAATAATAATAATAATAATAATAATAATAATAATAATAATTTATTATTTATACCCTGCTCATCTGGCTGGGTTTCCCCAGCTACTCTGGGCGGCTTTCAACAGAACATTAAAATACAACAATCTATTAAACATTAAAAGCCTCCCTAAACAGGGCTGCCTTCAGATGTCTTCTAAAGGTCTGGTAGTTGTTGTTCTCTTTGACCTCTGCTGGGAGGGCGTTCCACAGGGCGGGTGCCACTACCGAGAAGGCCCTCTGCCTGGTTCCCTGTAACTTGGCTTCTCGTAGTGAGGGAACCGCCAGAAGGCCCTCGGCACTGGACCTCAGTGTCCGGGCTAAACGATGGGGGTGGAGACGCTCCTTCAGGAACAAACTTAGTTGGTCTCTGTCAGGGATCTGCCTCCCCCTGCCAGTCTAGTCCTGAGTGTTTATAGAGAACAGCTACCTGTTCTGACTACTGACTCATCTGCGAGTTATACCAGCAGCTCTTCGGAGGAAAAGCAACTGGGGACTGGGAGGAAAGGAGTGCCAGGGCTCGAGAGATCTAGAGACAGACCTGGCACCAACCAGCAGTCAGGTCCGGCGCAGAGATTACGTAGGAGGAAAAGGCGTTTCCATTTCCCTAAACTGTTGTGTTGGCGCCAGAATCGCCAGGAGCCACTTCCGGATTCTGCTAGTGACTGATCAAACATGATATGATTCAGCTCTTCACTGTAAATTAATGAGCACTGATAAAAACTACTGAAAGACAGATGACTCGGCTTCCTTATTGAACGACCGATGAGGGGGAGGCCCTGACAGTCTCTAAGGTGCTACTGGAAGGATTTTTTTTATTTTGTTCCACCCTGATTATTGTGTTTTTAAATTGAAGGGCAGCATTGGTGGAGGGGGGGGATATCTTCAAACAAACAAACAAACAAACAAAATTTAAGAAGGGTCTCTCCACCATCTAAGCCCTGCCACTTTCTAGACTCTGCAGAGAATCCTGCGGAGAATCCGGAATGCGGCAGCTAGACTGGTGACTGGGAGCGGCCGCCAATACCACATAACACCGGTCCTGAAAGACCTTCATTGGCTCCCAGTACGTTTCCGAGTACAATTCAAAGTGTTGGTGTTGACTTTTAAAGCCCTCAAGGGCCTTGGCCCAGTAGACTTGAAGGAGCGTCTCCACCCCCATCATTCGGCCTGACACTGAGGGCCTTCTGGTGGTTCCCTCACTGTAAGGTTACAGGGAACCAGGCAGAGGGCCTTCTCGGTAGTGGCACCCTCCCATCATGATGTCAAGGAAATAAACAACTATCTGACTTTTAGAAGACATCTGAAGGCAGCCCTGTTCGGGGAAGTTTTTAATGTTTGATGTTTTATTGTGTTTTTAATATCCTGTTGGGAGCCGCCCAGAGTGGCTGGGGAAACCCAGCCAAATGGGCGGTGTATAAATAAATAAATATATTATGATTATGATTATTATTATTATTATTATTTACTGCACTTTCAGGCAGAGAGAGATGGCAGAGGTAATCTGGAAGAGAGAAACTGAAGCCAAATTGTGAAGAGAGAGAAAAATTGAGGGTTCGAATTATTATAAGCATTTTCAGTCCACTCTTCAGACAGAAAAAAAGGCTCCCAGAGTAACTTACAAATATCTCTGGGAAGACTGTGGGGTCTTGTTTTCTGGGCAGCCCGGGACCTCCAGACACACTGCCCCAGCTTGTGCCCCAGAGAGGCCACTTTGCTGCTGCTAACATAGCGGTCTTCAGACAGATGGATGTGCCAACAATATACTGTAGATATATTCTATAGCCTGGTGGATTGGAATGGCTCTTTCAGCAGAGCAGATGGAGAGGACCTGTAGACACATTGCCCCCTGCTGCTGCCTGATGGAACGACTGCTGCCAATTGCAAATAAAAATGATGAAACATTACATCCTCCTGGGTTTTGAAGGTCATTTTCAACAGATACTTAACAAAAGCATTACGAGCGCAAACCTCTCCGTGTTTATTATCCCGTTCAGTTCAGTGGGACTTACTTCCCAGTCCACAGAGTATATGGTTAGCCTTGTTGGTTGATGTTAAGAAGAAGAAGAATTTGGATTTGATATCCCGCTTTATCACTACCCGAAGGAGTCTCAAAGCGGCTAACATTCTCCTTTCCCTTCCTCCCCCACAACAAACACTCTGTGAGGTGAGTGGGGCTGAGAGACTTCAAAGAAGTGTGACTGGCCCAAGGTCACCCAGCAGCTGCATGTGGAGGAGCGGAGACGCGAACCCGGTTCACCAGATTACGAGTCTACCGCTCTTAACCACTACACCACACTGGCTTCCGCAATTCAAGGGGCTGGGTGTTTTTCTTTTTTAAAAAAAACACCATTGTCCACAATTGGGAATGTTAGGGAAAATATTTGACGTGGCATCTAAATTGGAGTGGGATCATTAGACCCAGAGAATTTAGCGGCCGTCCCCAGGGAGAAAGGATATTAGATGCATAAGCCGTTGTTGATTTGAGAATCTGGATGAACGAAGAAAAGAAGATTAGAGGCACACATTGTTCCCAGGAATTAGGAGACCTTGAAGCTGGAAACAGACAGGGTGCCCTCAACAAAGTTTTTTAATATAAGATACACATGGTCAGCAGGCTATTTCTTTCTAGACAAAGAACCAATCTCTCTGGTGATTCCCTGGTCTGCATAACGCAAATACAACCAGTGCTCTTAAACTACACTGCTTTTCTGGCATTTTAATCCTAGATAGGGCCAAGGTTAGCCTTTGAGTTTTTGTAGAGAGCCCTTGCCCTCCCACACCAAAACCTCTTCTCCCCTCCATCCCCCGACCGAAAAGCCAAATGGCATTTGTTAGCGTATCATCACCACATTTAATCTGTATCCCGTCTTCCTATCTTACAATGCCCAAGACGGTTTACAAGCTGAAGAAACAAAGAATGTACACCTTATAACAATCTAATGCAATACAAAAACGTGGTAATAAAACATAACTTTAAAATAAGCAACCTACATCAAAAAAGTAATATTCAACAATCATTAGAATAGTACAGAATAATAATAAAAGGTAAAGGGACCCCTGACCATTAGGTCCAGACACGGACAACTCTGAGGTTGCGGCGCTCATCTCGCTTTACTGGCCGAGGGAGCCGGTGTACAGCTTCCGGGTCATGTGGCCAGCATGACTAAGCCGCTTCTGGCGAACCAGAGCAGCACACGGAAACACCGTTTACCTTCCTGCCAGAGCGGTTCCTATTTATCTACTTGCACTTTGACGTGCTTTCGAACTGCTAGGTGGGCAGGAGCTGGGACCAAGCAAGGGGAGCTCACCCCGTCGCTGGGATTTGAACCACCAACCTTCTGATCGGCAAGCCCAAGGCTCTGTGGTTTAACCCACAGCGCCACCTGGGTCCCTATAACAGAATAATAATATCAGCCTATAAAAATTAAACAGAAATTCACTCTTAACAAGTACAATAAATAATTTCTAAACTACACTCAATAAAGCAACGGCAAGTCACTGTGCATAAAATAATACTATACAAATTGAGAAGCAGAGACTAGGGGGTGTGGCAAGGCAGGTGGAAGAAGGGCTTGCCTGACGAAGTCTCTCCCCCCCCCCCCCATTCGTGGTTGCCTAAATATCCAGGATGTGGACCTTTGAATAGGAACAGTGATGGCCCAACATATTTTGGTGCCCGAGGCGAACCACAAAATGGTGGCTCCTCCCCTCCAGGGAAGAAGGGATGAGCAAAGATCTACATCAGGAACAAGGGGTGGAATAAAGCTGTACCTCTGGATCCGCTGCCCCTCTGGATCCTGTTGCCTGAAGTGGTCTCCTCATCTTGCCTCATGAGTGGGCCAGCCCTGGTGATGGCCCAGGAGAGCCAGTGTGGTGTAGTGGTTAAGAGCGGTAGACTCGTAATCTGGTGAATCGGGTTCGTGTCTCCGCTCCTCCACATGTAGCTGCTGGGTGACCTCCACATGCTGTAACGAATTAAGTACTTAACCAGAGGTACCACTGTAAACCTTATCCAAATGCAGAGTGGGTCCCCAAGACAGTGGGATGGTGCCTTGTAACGCCTCCTTCCGGCAACTCCTGCAGCCCAAAGGACCTCCTCAGTTCCCTCTAGTCTACAGCATGTGCTGAAACTGTTTTCTTGGGCTGGGGAACTGCAGCAAGACAGTGCTATTGTGCCCAAACCCAGAGGCGTAGCAAGCCCAGGTAGTACCCGGGGCGGAATTTTTTTTGTCACCCCCCACCACTTTAATTTTTAAAAAATTAAAAAGTGTCACCCCCCTCTGATGGTGCCACTTTGCGAGGTGTGGGGGTTGTGTGTGTGTGTGTGTGTGTGTGTGTCTATTATCTCTTTTTTTTCAATTAAGTTAAAAAAATAATAATAATTATAATAATAAAAAAATGTGAAAAAATAAAAATAAAATAAAATAAAAAGTGTCACCCCCCCGATGGTGCCACTTTGCGAGGTGTGGGGGTTTTGTGTGTGTGTGTCTATTATCTCTTTTTTTCAATAAAGTTAAAATAATAATAATAATTATAATAATAAAAATGTAAAAAAATAAAAATAAATAAAAATAAAAAGTGTCACCCCCCTCTGATGGTGCCACTTTGTGAGGTGTGGGGGTTTTGTGTGTGTGTGTGTCTATTATCTCTTTTTTTCCAATAAAGTTAAAATAATAAATAATAAATAATAATAAAAAAAATAAAATAAAAAGTGTTCCCCCCCGATGGTGCCACTTTGTGAGGTGTGGGGGGTTGTGTGTGTGTGTGTGTGTGTGTGTGTGTGTGTGTGTGTCTCTATTATCTCTTTTTTTCAATAAAGTTAAAATAAAAAAAATAAAAAAATAATAATAATAAAATGATAAAAATTAAAAAAAATTTAAAAAGTGTTACCCCCCTCTGATGGTGCCACTTTGTGATGTGTGGGGGGTTGTGTGTGTGTGTGTGTCTATTATCTTTTTATTTCAATGAAGTTAAAATTAATTTTTTTAAAAAAAAATTAAAAAAGTGTCACCCCCCTCTGGGGTGGAACCTGGGGCGGCCTGCCCCCCCCGTCCCTTGCTACGCCCCTGCCCAAACCATTTTTTGCTCCCCATTGGCATTTAGTGTGTCATTAGTGGCATTTATTGGGTGAGGGGAGAGACTCCATCAGGCCAGGCCTCCTTCCAACTGCCTTGCTCCACCCTCTAGTCTTTGCTTCTCAATTTGTATTGCATTATTTTATGTCTTTTATGCCATTGTTTTAGTATTTTAGATATTGTTTGTTGTAAATGTTGAGTGGATTTCTGTTTAACTTTTATATGTGGATATTGTTTTATATTACTCTAATGATTGTTGAATGTTACTTTTTGATGTACCGTAGTTTGTTTATTTTGAAGTTTTGTATTATCATATTTTTGTATTGCATTGGATTGTTGTGAGAATTTTTTGTTTCTTCTGCTTGTGAACCGCCTTGAGTATCGTAAGATAGAAAGGCGGTATACAAATAAGAAATTATTATTATTATTAATTATTATTATTACGGAATACAGGACGCTGGACCTTGAGCAGGGCTCATCTCATGTTCTTACGATCTGCATACAGCTGGAAGCCCATTTGAGGAAAAGACTGCAATCCTGCAGATCAAATGCACCCACAGAGACATCCACACCCGCGCCGGTTCTTCAGCAACCTTTCGACATGTGATTATTTCATCTGCTGTTGTGTCTCCTCTCAGCCACCAGATGGCGCGCGGTCCCTTAGTAGACTGCTCTGGCAAAAGTCAGGCGAAGATTCCAGTTTACTTCTTACACCCAGTCAAAGCAAGATGGCAATTTTTCCTGGAGGAATTTCTGGAGGGCGTGTGCAGGAGCCAAAGGGGTGGGGGCATAGCTGTCAACCCTCCCTTTTTTTGCGGGAAACTCCCTTATTCCAATGCCGTTTCCCGCTGCTATCCCGGATTGTTGATATCCCTTAAATTTCCCGGATTTCAAAGGAAGCAGCTCCTCTCCCTCCCTGCCGGCCAGGGAGGCTCCTCAGCTGCGTTGCTCGGCTGCCAATAAGGAGTCTGAGACCGACTGGGGGCGGAGCTTGCATGCCTTGTGCAGCCAGACCCTCACGCCCAACTAGACAGACAGCCTGCCTGCCGTCTATGCGCTCGCTCTTTCGCTCACACCGTTCATGCGCAGCCTCTGGAGTGCAGGGTGGCGAGGCTACTTGGTGCCATTGCACCGCCCTCGCGGCATCCCTTATTTTCAAATCCGAAAGTTGACAGCTATGGGTCTCTCAAGTCTTGCTTGGTGGATTAGAAGTAGTTTGCCAGGCTTGACTTTTCTCTTGGCTGCATTCTTGATCCTCATTAATTGCCCAGTTCCATAGGTTTCTCAGATTAAATGCTAAATTTGCAAGCAACTGTGTCTCTCTATGTATCATGTACACTAGGGGTTGGCAGCTGCAGAGCAGGAAACCAAATGCTCTCTCTCTCTCTCTCTCTCTCTCTCTCTCTCGTTTTGTTTACCCTCCCATTATTAACAATTATACTAGGGGCTGCCCCTCTGCTCACGCCATTTGCCAACCCACTACCATTCCCCCACATTAATCCCTTAGAACTTCCCCTTCCCATCTCATGCAACTACTTCCCAACCCCATTTAAGAACACCAGAAGAGCCTGCTGGATCAGGCCCGTGGCCCCTCTAGTCCAGCATCCTGTTCTCGCAGGGGCCAACCAAATGCTTGTGGGAAGCCAGCAAGCAGGATTCGAACACAAGAGCATTCCTGCATTGCAAGGGGTTGGACCAGATGGGGTCCCTTCCAACTCTGAAATTCTATGGTTTTATGATTCCCCTCCTGTGGTCTCCAGCGACTGGTGTTCAGAAGCATTGCTGACTCCAACTGTGTAGGCAGAGCAAAGCTATGATGCCTAGCAGACATTTCTGAAGCTTTTTCTGCACTCCTTTGCACCCCCATTTACACCTTCACCCCCTTGTCCATGCTTCCTCCTCACCCTTCTTTTCTGCAGACCCCTATGACCAGTACTATGCACTACCTCTTTCTTTTATTAGCCATTATACGGGCCTAAAAGGTAAAGGGACCCCTGACCATTAGGTCCAGTCGTGACTGACTCTGGGGTTGCAGCGCTCATCTCGCTTTACTGGCCGAGGGAGCCGGCGTACAGCTTCCGGGTCATGTGGCCAGCATGACTAAGCCGCTTCTGGCGAAACAGAGCAGCACATGGAAACACCGTTTACCTTCCCACCAGAGCGGTATCTATTTATCTACTTGCACCGGCGTGCTTTCAAACTGCTAGGTGGGCGGGAGCTGGGACCAAGCAACAGGAGCTCACCCCATCGCAGGGATTCAAACCGCCGACCTTCTGATCGGCAATCCCTAGGCTCTGTGGTTTAACCATAGCTGTCAACTTTCAGATTTGAAAATAAGGGATTTTTCAAACTTTCGGATTTGAAAATAAGGAATGCCGCGAGGGCGGTGCAATGGCACCAAGTAGCCTTGCCACCCTGCGCTCCAGAGGCTGTGCGCAAACAGGTGAGCGAAAGAGCGAGCGCATAGACGGCAGGCAGGCTGGCTGGTTGGGCATGAGGGTCTGGCTGCACAAGGCATGAAAGCTCCGCCCCCAGTCAGTCTCAGACTCCTTATTGGCAGCCGAGCAACGCAGCTGAGGAGCCTCCCTGGCTGGCAGGGAGGGAGAGGAGCTGCTTCCTTTGAAATCCGGGAAATTTAAGGGATATCAACAATCCGGGATAGCAGCGGGAAACGGCATTGGAATAAGAGAGTTTCCCGCAAAAAAAAAGGGAGGGTTGACAGCTATGGGTTTAACCCACAGCACCACCCGCGTCCAATTATACGGGCCTAAGTTGGCTCAAATTCTTTGCTAGGAAAAATATATCAGGAGAGGAGAGGAGAGCGGCTAACAGATGGCCACCCATTGAGTTTTATGGATGAACAGGGACTTGACCCTTGACCTTCCTGGTGCTCTCCCAGTATTCTGATCACTGTGTCACGAATTTCCCACAGCTTGCAGAGAAGGAGCAGCAAACCAACATCTTCTGGAGGAGACACGGCTCCAGGCTGTTGCCAAACAACAACCAAAAACACACATAACGGCATCAGATAAGCTCTTTTATTACATTGTAAACTGTTGGAAGGGCTCCTGGATCAGTTATATGCACATGTGAGCTGCAAGTGAGCATGACTCACTACGATTGTTAAACAGCTGGGTGTTCCTCTGGGTGCAATTTGTCTGTGTTGGAAAGGAGATGCACACATTCGTCCAGTAAGTGTTCTGCATCGCTGTCACCTGTGGACTTGGAGGAGGCATCTGAACCTAGATCAAGTGTTCTCCGGGGGGAAATGGAGGACTGGTTCCCACCTGCTTGGAAGCTGCTTGGTAACTCATGGGTGAATTTCAGAGAAATGCAGGGGAAAGGATTGTGTTCAAGGCTAGGGGGGGAGTTGTGGCTTAATGGTAGAGCAACTGCTTTGCATGCAGAAGGTTGCAGGTTCGATCCCTGGCAAAGAAGAAGAAGAAGAGTTTGGATTTGATATCCCGCTTTATCACTACCCGAAGGAGTCTCAAAGCGGCTCACATTCTCCTTTTCCCTTCTTGCCCCACAACAAACACTCTGTGAGGTGAGTGGAGCTGAGAGACTTCAGAGAAGTGTGACTAGCCCAAGGTCACCCAGCAGCTGCATGTGGAGGAGCGGAGACGCGAACCCGGTTCCCCAGATTACGAGTCCACTGCTCTTAATCACTACACCACACTGGCTCAGAGGTGCTTTTTCTGTGGGAGATGAGTGGGAATATGGATGAGGGAATATTGTTTAATATTTCCTATCCCAGCTTGTGTTAACAAGCTCCAAACTAGCAGAGATTCTCATCCCCAATTAAACGCAGCAAAACATGGCGATTAAGTTCATTTGAACTTCTAAAACAAGGCAGATTCCTGGCATTTATCCCCTGGTTCCCCCTTAAAAGTAAATACACGACACATAGCTCATTAAAAGTAAAAAGGTTTACTCACAGACATTTCCAAGGTTCTACAAGTCTCAGAAAGGCAGGCCAACTTAGATTAAATATGTACACGTGGAGACTCTCCTTAAGGGAGGAGGCTCCATCTGGGCCCCCTTGGCTGGAAGCCAAGAGTGCATCTTCTCTTGAGATGTTGCTCGCTCGAAGATCCGATGAGGAAGAGGGTGGAATGGCTGCTCACCTGTGTCTTTGAGTAACTACAGGTAAGGCCACTCCCACCTCTGGTCACACAGAGGAAGTGGTCTCAGTCCAGGTACAGGAAACTCTTAACTGGAGGACTGAGACCCCTTGTGTACATTCTAGGAATGTTGTGATTGACTGCACCAGTGTTATGCATCCCACATCTTCAGCATATGACAAAAAACAAGGAAGGTGCCAGGCTCACCCCTGTGGGGAAGGAATTTCACTACTTAGGGGGCTGCTGCTGAGAATGCCCTTTTCCTGACACATCCAGACTTTTGAGGGTGGTGGAACTATCAAATATTTCTTGTTTTGCCAAAAAAGAGAAAGTCGCCTCTGCCTTATCTAAAGTTCTGCCGGTGCTGGGAGAATTAGATAATTGCGAGAAGGCTAATATCACTACATGGTAGTGTAGTGATATTAGCCTTCTCGCAATTATCTAATTCTCCCAGCACCGGCAGAACTTTAGATAAGGCAGAGGAGACCTTCTCTTTTTACTTGGCAAAACAAGAAACACAAGGTAACTGCCCCCACCTCCCGTCCCGAGTAACTTAATAGAAGCCCCGGGAGGAGAACCTCTACTATTATCCAAGTTACCCGCCTTGGCTCACTGTACCGTGAAACCAATTAACACACAGAATACCTGGTAGGGACCAAGGGTTAGGTGCTGAATTCAGCTTCCCCTGAGCAAAGGCAAGTAAAGCACAGCAAGAAATACGTTTCCAAAATTTATTGAAAATTAAGATGTTTGAAGATGGCCATCATTAGCCTGGGCCTCTTTTCCAGGCTAAACATACCCAGATCCTTCAACCATTGCTCATCAGGCTTGGTTTTCAGACTCTTGATCATCTTGGTTGCCCTCCTCTGCACACCTTCCAGCTAGCCAATATCTTTCTTAGCTTGCAGTGCCCAATTCTGCAATGTGGTTTATCCAACCAAGTAATGTATATAGCAGTATTTGGGTAAAGTGTGCAAAAAATGCATACCAGTATGTTGGTGAAAATAACATGCAGGAACGTATAAGGGGAAACATAAATATTAGGGGGAATATGCCTTGCAAAAATGTGTGTATTAGGCAAAATTGCATACAAAGTGTGTAAATTGCTGGTGAATTTTCATGAGGATTTTTAAAAAAATGCAAACTGATGTGGAAACATGGGAGAACAGAACTGAAGCTTGGAAAAATGAGAAATAGAGAGAAACAGAAATTGGCGTAATTACCCAACCCTGACAGAAGATGAGATGGTTGAACAGTGTTCTCGAAGCTACTAACATGAGTTTGGCCAAACTGCGAGAGGCAGTGAAGGATAGGCGTGCCTGGCGTGCTCTGGTCCATGGGGTCACGAAGAGTCGGACACGACTGAACGACTGAACAACAAAACCCAACCCTGGAGGAAAGAGGCAATAATAATAATAATAATAATAATAATAATAATAATAATAATAATAATTTATTATTTATACCCCGCCCATCTGGCTGGGCTTCCCCAGCCGCTCTGGGTGGCTTCCAATAGAATATTAAAATACAATAATTCATCAAACATTAAAAGCTTCCCTAAACAGGGGTGCCTTCAGATGTCTTCTAAAAGTCTGGTAGTTGTTGTAGCTGACCTGTTTATTCATCATTCATTCTGTCTCCTTTGCAGGGAGGTGAGATGATGTTGTATCCAGTATGGTGCAGCGGTTAGAGTGTCAGATCAGGGACTGGGGAGACCCGGGTTCAAATCCCCTGCTCAGCCATGACCTGGGGGGGGGGGGTCAGCTACTGTATCTCTCTGCCCAACCCACCTCTCAGGGTTGTTGTGGGGGTTAAACAAGGAAGGGTAGCTGCTTGGATAGAGGAGTGGGTTTGTTGTACAGGAGCTCTGAACCGCTTTTAACCGCGCAACTTGCATCTGCCGGTGTGTGTTTGAATTCCACGCAAAAAATAGCGGCAGCCTGGAAGCGCCCGGAGGGTGGAGAAGGAGAGAGACACCGAGGGGGAGGGAGAGATGGCATGGCAACCGTACAGCTCGATAAATCAATCTCGCTCACCCATTGCGTTGTCGGCGCATATGCGAGATGCCTCTCGCACCTCGGCCAAGCGTCTCCTGCATCCGATCCCACCCCATGTGTTCAGAAAACGAAGCGTTCGAGATTAGCCAAAGCCCTGCAAAGCCCTTCCATCGCTTCCTGGCCCTCCCCTCTCTCGCCCGACTTCAAAGAGAAATGGTGCCTTAAATAGTCATTGCTTCATAAATTGACATCTAAGGCACCCGTTAGGAGAGCTCGGGTGATTGATGGTGGCCTATGCTGACCTTTCCCGGGGGGGGGGGACAAGCCCTTGTTCCCCGCTTGACCAGCTGATAGCTCTGGTCAGGGGTCAAGAATCTGAACGGAAAGTCACTTTGATTCCAACAATAGTCTGGCACTTGTTGGTGGCTTATTTTCATTTTTTTTAAAAAAATGCTTGGCTATCTCGATCAGAGCTCTTTCTGATTCTGGCACGAAGTTCCCTGGACTGATTGTCATGCTTAGTCCTTCTGTATGCCACCCAGTGGCGTCGCGAGGGGGTGGGGGGCCGTCCACCCCGGGTTCCAGGGGAGAGGGGGTGACAGGGCCAACACCCTAAAGCCCTGGGTGCCCAAGCACCCATAAAATTCCCCATAAAGGAGCCGGGCACACACAAATTTCAGTGCCAGGGCCATGCAGCCCTGGGCACCCACAATTGCAGGGCCAAGTTGGCAGTCCTAACCTTGGGCCAATCACTGCCTCTCAGCCTAACCTACCTTGCAGGAAGAAGAGGAGTTTGGATTTGATATCCTGCTTTATCACTCCCCGAAGGAGTCTCAAAGCGGCTCACATTCTCCTTTCCCTTCCTCCCCCAGAACAAACACTCTGTGAGGTGAGTGGGGCTGAGAGACTTCAGAGAAGTGTGACTAGCCCAAGGTCACCCAGCAGCTGCATGTGGAGGAGCGGAGACGCGAACCCGGTTCACCAGATTACGAGTCTATCGCTCTTAACCACTACACCACACTGGCTCTTCTGTTCTGGAGGTCAAATGGAGAAAGGGGGAAACCAGGTTCGCCACCGTGAGTTCCCTGGAAGAAAGGTGGGCAATGGATGTGATTTTTAAGAAGAAGAAGAAGAAGAAGAAGAAGAGTTTGGATTTGATATCCTGCTTTATCACTACCCTGAGGAGTCTCAAAGCGGCTCACATTCTCCTTTCCCTTCCTCCCCCACAACAAACACTCTGTGAGGTGAGTGGGGCTGAGAGACTTCAGAGAAGTGTGACTAGCCCAAGGTCACCCAGCAGCTGCATGTGGAGGAGTGGGGAAGCGAACCCGGTTCACCAGAATACAAGTCTGCCGCTCTTAACCACTACACCACACTGGCTCTCTTTTTTAAAAGAATTGTGAGAAAGTCCAGATCTGCGGAAGCAAAATGAAATCAACGCCACATGTTTGGCAGACGCTTTTCGAACCGTCAACTGGCTTGGGGATTAATTTCCTTCTCTTTTGGCTGATGGCACAATGTTCCACTGTGAGCACATGTTTGTCCATGAGCTGGAGCAAGTTAACATTTTCATTTGGGCTGTTCCAACAGTAAGAAGGGGGGGGTATTCTCAGTAGAGCTGTTGGACACTGCAGCAGCCAATCCTCTGGACTGGAAGAAATCATTTACTTAACAGAGGTAACCGCCAGCCAGGCCATTTCCCAATTCAAGATGAGAACCAGGCCTGGGGTTTGAAAAGGGGGTGGGGAGGCAGGGGGAGGAACCATGACTGGCACTAAAAAAACAAAACAAAACAAACTGCACTCTTGCAAAACAAGTGAAAAAATTTACAGCCATTATTGAAATATGCTGTTTATTTATTTCATAAAACTTATATACCATTTGATTGCTTTTTTAAAAAACTCAACACAGTTTACAAAATTGTTGTTGTTGTTGTTGTTGTTGTTGTTGTTGTTGTTGTTGTTGTTATAGCTGCTTTTTCCTGCCCAAGGCAACTAAAATCAGCTTAAAAGGTAAAGGTAAAGGGACCCCTGACCATTAGGTCCAGTCGTGTCCGACTCTGGGGTTGCGGCGCTCATCTCGCTTTATTGGCCGAGGGAGCAGGCGTACAGCTTCCGGGTCATGTGGCCAGCATGACTAAGCCGCTTCTGGCGAACCAGACCAGCGCACGGAAACGCCGTTTACCTTCCCGCCAGAGCGGTTCCTATTTATCTACTTGCACTTTGACGTGCTTTCGAACTGCTAGGTTGGCAGGAGCCGGGACCAAGCAACGGGAGCTCACCCCGTCGCGGGGATTCGAACCGCCGACCTTCTGATCAGCAAGCCCTAGGCTCAGTGGTTTAACCCACAGTGCCACCTGGGTCAACTTACGACCGGCCAAATGACAAAACCTACACAGATCTATTAAAAACAAGGGAGGGGAATACATTAAAAACATCCCGCCCACTCTGAAAAGAACAAAGCAATGAAATTATCCGTAGAAACCACCGTTCAGAACAGTTTGGAAAACCAGCAGTAAACTAAAAACACATTAAAACATGCACCAATGTTCAACATGCCTGGATAATAATAATAAAAAAAAGGTAAAGGACCCCTGACGGTTAAGTCCAGGCATGTCTAAACAAAAATGCTTTTAGCAGACGCTGAAAATAAAAGTTTACCTCATTTGGGTCTTTTTAATTTAGAGAGGAAAAGCAAGGCATGTGATAAAGGCAAGTAAGATTATGGAGAAAGCAGACCCTCTAAGTTTCCCTATTTTCCAGAGACAGTCCCAGATTTACAGAAGCCGTCCTGGTTTCTGATTTGATCCCAGAATGTCCCGCTTTTCCTTAGGACATCCCTATTTTCATTGGAGAAATGTTGGAGGGCTGTGGCAGGATGTTCCTATTTTTAACTGAGAAATGTTGGAGGGACGTCTCTGTTTTCATCGGAGAAATTTTGGAGGGGACGTATGGACCACGGCCTGAGCAGAGGTCATGAAAGCTGGCGTCCGTGAGCCACAGAAGCAAAATTGTTCACATGCTACAGTTTCCAGATTTCCAGCCGGTCTCTTTAACTTTGTCTTTAGCAGTAGTTTGGAAGTAATAGTGTTTATTTCTGTTATGTAGTATTTATTTATTTATTTGTTTGTTTGGTTGTTGTTGTTGTTGTTGTTGTTGTTTATACCCCACCCATATGGCTGGGTTTCCCCAGCCACTCTGGGCAGCTTCCAACAGAATGTTAAAATATATTAAACATTAAAAGCTTCCCTAAACGCGGTTGCCTTCAGATGTCTTCTAAAAGTCTGGTAGTTGTTTTTTTCTTTGACATTTGGTGGGAGGGCGTTCCACAGGGCGGGCGCCACTACCGAGAAGGCCCTCTAACTGGTTCCCTGTAACTTGGCTTCTCGCAGCGAGGGAACCGCCAGAAGGCCCTCGGAGCTGGACCTCAATGTCCGGGCTGAACGATGGGGGTGGAGACGCTCCTTCAGGTATACAGGACCAAGGCCGTTTAGGGCTTTAAAGGTCAGCACCAACACTTTGAATTGTGCTCGGAAATGTACTGGGAGCCAATGTGGGTCTTTCAAGACTGGTGTTATGTGGTCTCAGCGGCCGCTCCCAGTCACCAGTCTAGCTGCCGCATTCTGGATTCATTGTAGTTTCCTGGGCACCTTCAAAGGTAGCCCCACGTAGACCGCATTGCAGTAATCCAAGCGAGAGATAACTAGAGCATGCACCACTCTAGCGAGACAGTCCGCGGGCAGGTAGCGTCTCAGTCTGCACACCAGATGGAGCTGGTAGACAGCTGCCCTGGACACAGAGTTAACCTGCGCCTCCATGGCATAGCTGTCAACCCTTTGCAGGAGCCAAAGGGGTGGGGGCATAGCTGTCAACCCTCCCTTTTTTTGGCGGGAAACTCCCTTATTCCAATGCCGTTTCCCGCTGCTATCCCGGATTGTTTATATCCCTTAAATTTCCCAGATTTCAAAGGAAGCAGCTCCTCTCCCTCCCTGCCGGCCAGGGAGGCTCCTCAGCTGCGTTGCTCGGCTGCCAATAAGGAGTCTGAGACCGACTGGGGGCGGAGCTTGCATGCCTTGTGCAGCCAGACCCTCACGCCCAACCAGACAGACAGCCTGCCTGCAGTCTATGCGCTCGCTCTTTCGCTCACCCGTTTGCGCGCAGCCTCTGGAGCGCAGGGTGGCGAGGCTACTTGGTGCCATTGCACCGCCCTCGCGGCATCCCTTATTTTCAAATCCGAAAGTTGACAGCTATGCTCCATGGACAGCTGTGAGTCCAAAATGACTCCTAGGCTGCACACCTGAGCTTGGATCCTAGAACATTAGGCAGGTAAAGGTAAAGGTTAAAGGACCCCTGACCATTAGGTCGAGTCGTGTCCAACTCTGGGGTTGCGGCGCTCATCTCACTTTATTGGCCGAGGGAGCCGGCGTACAGCTTCCAGGTCATGTGGCCAGCATGACAAAGCCACTTCTGGCGAACCAGAGCAGCGCATGGAAACGCCGTTTACCTTCCCGCCGGAGCGGTTACTATTTATCTACTTGCACTTTGACATGCTTTCGAACTGCTAGGTGGGAAGGAGGATCCTATAATAATAATAATACCCGTGTTTCTCCTAAAATAAGACACCGTCTTATATTTTTTTCCCCTAAAAAAAACACAGTATGGCTTATTTTCGGGGGATGTCTTATTTTAATCACTCCACGTTAGTACGCTGCATAGCCACGCCTATCCAGGCTGTCTTAAGGGAGGCGCCGCGTCACTATGGCTTATTTTCGGGGTATGGCTTATTTTCGGGGTATGGCTTATATTTCACAAATGCGTAAAATCCTGCTACGGCTTATTTTATGGCTACGTCTTATTTTATGAGAAACAGGGTAATAATAATAAAAATAATAATTTATTATTTGTACCCCGCCCATCTGGCTGGGTCTCCCCAGCCACTCTGGGCGGCTTCCAGCAAATATTAAAATACATTTAACATGTTACAGATTAAAAAACTTCCCTAAACTTCCTAGAAGGCAGCAACCTGAGGCAGCAACCTGATTGGCCTGCAGGAGCAGCCAAACCAGGGATTCCTTGTCTGGCATAGCAGCTTGTACTTTCATCCATATCCCCATTAAACAAAACGCTACCATTTATTACTTTCTAAGGCTTAGGGCGTCTCCCTCCAAAATCTATAACACCGCCTTAATGGGTGAATAACCAAACTAATGAGGTTTTAACAGCAAGGGAAAAAACTGAATGGGGGGAGGGACTCCTGCAGATTTTTACCCCAGACTGAAGTAAGGACACCGTGTATTTGGGAAACGTAACGCCTAGGCTCAAATACCAGCACTATTTGTCAACCGGATTCCAGCCCAACCAGTACATTGCTCGCATTTATTTGCTGCGGCTCAGATTACAAAGGGAGCCCCATGGCTCAGTGATCTTTGGATTACCCAAGTTATCGTCTCACGAGTTTCCTTTACATCCAAAGCCTGCTTAAAGGAAGCTTCTAAAAGGATTTGTTTATTTATCTCAAGGCTTGCTCGCCATTCCAAAAGGGAACCGGCTAATCTCTAGGAAGTGCCACACAACCTGGGCCAATTTGTCTTGAGATCGAGTCACAGGCTGGTGACAACTGCCACCTTTTGCCTTGGGAAGGTGCATGAAGATAATAATAATAATAATAATAATAATAATAATAATAATAATAATAATAATAATTTATTATTTATACTCCGCCCATCTGGCTGGGTTTCCCCAGCCACTCTGGGCAGCTTCCAACAAAATATTAAAATACAACAGTCCTTCAGATATTAAAAGCTTCCCTGAACAGGGCTGCCTTCAGATGTCTCCCCAAAGTCTGGTAGTTGTTTTTTCCTTTGACATCTGGTGGGAGGGCATTCCACAGGGCGGGCGCCACTACCGAGAAGGCCCTCTGCCTGATTCCCTGTAACTTGGCTTCTCGCAGCAAGGGAACCGCCAGAAGGCCCTCGGAGCTGGACCTCAGTGTCTGGGCAGAAGGATGGTGGAGACACTGCTTCAGGTATACTGGACCGAGGCCGTTTAGGGCTTTAAAGGTCAGCACCAACACTTTGAATTGTGCTCAGAAACGTACTGGGAGCCAATGTGGGTCTTTCTGGACCGGTGTTATATGGTCTCGGCGGCCACTCCCAGTCACCAGTCTCGCTGCCGCATTCTGGATTAGTTGTAGTTTCCAGGTCACCTTCAAAGGTAGCCCCACGTAGAGCGCATTGCAGTAGTCCAAGCGGGAGATAACCAGAGCATGCACCACTCTAGCGAGACAGTCTGCGGGCAGGTAGGGTCTCATCCTGCGTACCAGATGGAGCTGGTAAACAGCTGCCCTGGACACAGAATTGACCTGCACCTCCATGGACAGCTGTGAGTCCAGAATGACTCCCAGGCTGCGCACCTGGTCCTTCAGGGGCACAGTTACCCCATTCAGGACTCGGAAGTCCTCCATGTTGGGTTTTGAAAAGTATACCTAGGCCGGTCTGATGTCTAAAACTGGTGCTTTCTCTTTAAGTATTACAGGTATTTGTGTTTTGTCATTAAATGGCTGAAGCGTGGGCGGCACTGGGTGTATTTAAGGCTCTGCTGCAAAGCGTTTATTGCTCCTAGCTTTTGGAGTTGGTGGGAGTGGGCGTTTTTGTGGCTGGGAGTATAGGAATGAGAATCTTTTGATAAAATGTATTTAGTATTAATTGAACAGAGTCTCTGTAAAGGACTAAAAATTAGCAGGGAGTTCTTACTTTGCTTTTGAAATTAAACTCCAGTTTAGTAAAGTTCTTTTTCACTCCTGGTGCTTGCTTTACTGCTTTAGTCAAGTTAAGTTTTTCTGTTGCATTTAACTCTGCGGAAAGCATACTTTTATGGGCCACTGACAAACTGGGGTTTTTGTTTCAGTACCCAGTGCTTTTGTTTCAGTACCCAGTTTTTATTTTTTCTCATTACTCCACACCTGCCCGCCTCCTGTCTTGGTGAGGCATCGGCAATTCTCCACCTGCTCCTCTTTTCCAGAAGGATTATCCAGTTTACTAGTGTGTGTCCTGCAGAACAAGTATGTATAAGAACGCAAGTCCTGCAGGATCAGGCCAGGGGCCCATTCAGGCTCACCGAGACTGCCTTTTTTTGCCATGTTTCTAGCCACACATCCAGGCTTTAAAGTTCCGTGTCCGAACATGTGGGTTTTTCGTTCCTGGGGAAACCTGTGTTTCCCTACTGGATCAGAACAAATAGCCATCAAGTTCCCCACATATTGCCTTTGCTCCAATTCAGTGGCAAAACGTGGTTCGGGACCCATGTCCGGCATCTTGTTCTCACAGCGGCCAAGCAGATGCCCATGGAAAACCCATGATCAGGACCTTAATGTGTGGGATGTATAACACTGGTGCAGTCAATCACAACATTCCTAGAGTGTACACAAAGGGGCCTTGGTCCTCCAGGTAGAGTTTCCTGTGCCAAGACTGAAATCACTTCCTTTGTGTGACCAGAAGTGGGAGTGGCCTTACCTGTAGCTATTCAAAGATACAGGTGAGCTGCTACTCTCCCTCTCTTCCTCCGGATCTTCAAGCAAGCAACATCTCAAGAGAAGATGCTCTCTTGGCTTCCAGCCAAGAGAAGCCACATGGAGCCTTTCTCCCTTATGGAGAGACTCCACATGTACATACATTTAATCTAAGCTAGCCTGCCTTCTGAGACTTATATATTCTTGGAATGTCTGTAAGTAAAAGCTTTATACTTTTATAAGCTTATGTGTCGTGTATTTTATTTTAAGAGGGAAGCAGGGGAATTATATGCCAGGATCTGCCTTGTTCTAGAAGTTCATAGGAACTTAAACGCCACGTTTTGCTGCGCTTTATTGGGGATGAGAAACTCTGCTAGTTTGGAGCTTGTTAGCACAAGCTGGGATAGGAAATATTAATCAATATTCCCTCATCCACATTCCCACTCATCTCCCACAAAGGGTTTTGAGGCCCAGAACTGCGTATTTTGTGTATTTTTAAAGGATTGCTTTGGATTGTGATTTTTGGCAGAGTAGTATTTTTCTGTTTGTACTTCCTGGTAAGCACATGGTCTTTTGTTCTCCATTGTGCTGTGAAAGGGGGATTAGTGACCCCTCCCCTCCCTCAGAGCTCACAGACCTCAGAGGCAGTGAAGATTAGTTTGCATTTTGAGATTTTTGAGTTTTGATTTTTGAATTTTAGTCATTTTTGGGAATTTTGAAATTTTGGAAATTTTTCAATTTTTGAGGATTAAGATGGCAAGCTCAGGATTTGATAGTGAAGCAAGATCAAGCTTTATGCTGCTGAATGATCGTAATTTTGTGCAATGGAAGCAGCGCCTTTTAGTGCATCTTAGTGCAAAGCGAGTTCTTAAAGCTGTGATAGATCCCAAACCTGATCCAGCTGATTTAACCAAGAAAGCAGATTGGGAAAGGCAAGATGCAGAAGCTAAACACATAATTTTGTGCAGTTTGAAAGATGAGCATTTATCTCTGATTGACTATGAAAGTGATGCATCTCAAATACTAAAGGATATTGAGAGGGTTTATGCACAATCATCAGAGAACTCTTATAGACATTTATTGGATAAACTGCTGAAGTTAAAGATGAATTCTAGAGAACAATTTACAGGGCATTTTAAGGACTTTAATGAAATTGTTCAAAGGATTGCCCTAACTCCCAGAGCTTTTGATGATGCAACCAAAGTGACTTTTATGCTAGCATCATTGGGACCAGAATTTGCTTCATTTAAGAGTATAATGGATCACACAAGAGATTTGACTTTTAATGAACTAGCAAATCACTTAAGAGAGGAATGCAGAGATTACCTTGATTCTCCGCAAAGGAATCCAAGGAAAATGGACACAAGTTATGTTTCTAAGCAATTTCCCAAGTCTAAGGAAGTGTCCAAAGAATTAATATGCTATAATTGCAATTTAAAAGGGCACATGGCAAGAAGTTTCAAGAATAAGTCCCGCCCCTTTCAACCAAAAGGTGAAAAGAAGGGGGGTCACGAGTGTACATTTCTACTGCAAGAAAAGAGTTTAAATGTGCAAAGAAATGAAAGGAAAAGTGACCAATTTATTTTAGATTCGGGAGCTACAAGCCATTTTGCGCATAAAAGAGAATATTTCAGAGAAATTAATGATAGTGAATGGACTGAAATCCAGATTGCTGATGGAAATGTTCTAAAATCACAAGGTACAGGTTCAATGCGTTTGAAATTCAAGGTGAACAATGAATCTCTTGAAACAACTGTGCCTAACGTTCAATATGTCCCAGAATTGAATTGTAACTTGCTTAGTGTGTCTGCTTTAGACAAGAAAGGTTTCAAGGTTACATTTGCCAATGGAGAATGCAATGTAACGAAAAATGATGAGGTTTATGCTCAAGGGAAACTAATCAATGGTGTTTATGAGATTAACGTTTCAGAAAACCAATCAGCACAAGTGGCCCAATCCAAGCAGAAGGATGAACCAGATCTGGAGCTGTGGCATCGAAGACTGGGTCACCGGGATATCAGAGTCATCCAGGAACTGCAGAATGGAGATCTTGTGAGAGGTCTACAGGTAAACAAAAGTAGCACACCCACACCAAAATGTGTAACTTGTGTAAGTGAAAAAGGAGTCAAACCTTCTTTCCCACGTTGTGCAGAAAAGAGAAGCACAAAAGTTCTGGACATTGTGTACACTGATTTAGCTGGACCTATGAATATACCTTCTTTAGGAGGAAATAGGTATATTCTTATCTTTTTGGATGATTATTCAAGGTTTTGTGTGGGATACCTTCTCAAAGAGAAGAGTGAAACAGTGGAATTGTTCAAGCAATACGTAAGCATGGTCAAGAACAAATTCCGGCGAGCACCCACCACCCTAATGTCTGATAATGGTGGGGAGTTTTGCTCACGTGAAATGGAAGCCTTCATGGCTCAGGAAGGCATAGCACATGTGACCACAGTTAGCTACACACCTCAACAGAACTCTATTGCTGAGAGGAAATTTAGGTCCATCCTAGAGATGACAAGGTGTATGCTAAAAGGATCCAACTTGTCGAAGAAACTTTGGGGCGAGGCAGCAAATACTGCGATTTATATACAGAATAGGCTGCCAACAAAAGGCACTGAGCGCACGCCATTCGAACTTTGGCATGGAAGAGCCCCAAATTTGTCACACATACGTGTATTTGGAAGTTTGTGCTATTACCACGTGCCCAAGGAGCACAGACACAAACTTGACTCCAGAGCAAAGCCTGGTATCTTAGTTGGATATGCCTCTGGAGGAAAAGGCTACAGAGTTTTGGACTTGCAAACAGGGAAAACAAGTTCACATCACGTGATTCATTTTGAGGAGTATGAAAAGGCTGACACAAGGAACACAGCAATTGACTGTTCCAATGAGCCACCAACAGAGGAGTTTGTAAGTTTTCCTTTTGAAGCCATACCAGAAACTAACCTACCTCCTAGTGTTATAGCACCCCCTGCAGATGACACCCCAGAAGACGCGGAGGACCAGATGTCAGAAGGCTCCAGAGACGAAGAGGACCCGTATGCAGGGATGCCACCATTGGAAGGAGATGAGGAAGCTGATGCGGTTCAACAAGAGCCAGAGGTCAGACGTTCCTCCAGGTCCAACAAAGGCGTTCCACCACTACGACTGTCCTACTTTGCAGGGTCGGCACCACCACAGGAACCTTCCACGTGGGAACAGGTTCAACGGTTGCCAGCTACTGAAGCCAGTCTCTGGAAGCAAGCCGCGCAGGAAGAGATGGATGCACTGCATCGCAACAAGACCTGGACCCTGACAGAGCTACCTCCTGGTAAGAAGGCAATTGGGTCCAAGTGGGTGTTCAAGCTTAAGAAGGGGTCAGAAGGGGAGGTGCAACGCTACAAAGCTAGGCTTGTAGCACAAGGATTTTCACAACAGTATGGCGAAGATTATGATCAAGTATTTGCGCCTACAGTGCGACATAGCAGTGTTAGATTACTTCTAAGTATTGCAGCCTCTAAAGGGATGAAAGTCCGTCATGTCGACATAGCAACAGCTTTTCTTCATGGGACGATTTCTGAACAGATTTATATGAAACAGCCCAAAGGCTTTATCAAGCAAAATGAGGCACATCTTGTATGTAAACTTCAGAAAGGAATTTATGGTTTGAAACAAGCTGCGAGAGCATGGAACCAGAAATTACATGAAATGCTGGTTCAGCTTGGGTACAAGCAGTCAACAGCTGACAAGTGCCTGTACACTAAGAACAGAAATGGACAATTCTCTTACATTCTGGCTTTTGTCGATGATTTATTAATATCAACGTCCAATGACAGAGACTATAAAGACATAGTCAGACATCTCAACAAAGAGGTGCAAGTAAAGGAATTGGGACTTGTCCAGTATTACTTGGGAATTCAAATTGAGAGAGAAGAGGATGGCTCGTTTCTTCTCAGCCAGAAGCAGAAGATAATAGAACTGATTGAAAGCATGCAGATGCAAAATGCAAACCCTGTCGCGACACCCATGGCCACAGATTTTCTAAAGAATCAACAAGATTCGAAGCTGCTGCCAGACAACAGCGAATACAGGTCAGCGATTGGTAAACTTTTGTATTTGGTTACTACCAGCAGACCTGACATAGCAAGTGCAGTGGGGATCCTAAGCAGAAAAGTGAGTTCTCCCACTGAACATGACTTGGGTGGTGTCAAGAGGGTGGTGCGTTACCTCAAGGGTACAATGAATTGTAAATTAAAATTGCCAGCTGTAAGGGACCCTAAGTTGGTTGGGTACAGTGATGCAGACTGGGCTGGGGATAAGGCGGATTACAAATCCACAAGTGGTTATGTTTTTATGTTTGGAAATGCACCTATCATATGGGGCAGTTATAAACAGAAATGTGTAGCCTTATCGTCCACAGAGAGTGAATATATTTCAGCTTCGGAAGCATGCAGAGAAATCATCTGGCTGGATCAACTCCTGACAGACTTTGGTTTGCCGAGAAAAGGACCTGTCAGCTTGATGGAGGACAATCAAGGCTGCCTGCAACTAGCGCAAACCGAAAGGTTCCTTGCACGTTCAAAACACATTGGGGTCAGGTATCACTTCATTCGCCAGATGATCCAAGATGGACTAGTAGAAATGTCCTACTGTAGTACTCAGGAGATGACTGCGGATATTCTCACGAAACCCTTGCCACGAGAGAGTTTCCAGAACCTGCGTGTCAAGCTGGGACTCTGGGTGGTTGAATAAAGTTGTTTTATGTTTGTTAAATGTTGTTCAGACTGAGAAGGGGTTTGTGGGATGTATAACACTGGTGCAGTCAATCACAACATTCCTAGAGTGTACACAAAGGGGCCTTGGTCCTCCAGGTAGAGTTTCCTGTGCCAAGACTGAAATCACTTCCTTTGTGTGACCAGAAGTGGGAGTGGCCTTACCTGTAGCTATTCAAAGATACAGGTGAGCTGCTACTCTCCCTCTCTTCCTCCGGATCTTCAAGCAAGCAACATCTCAAGAGAAGATGCTCTCTTGGCTTCCAGCCAAGAGAAGCCACATGGAGCCTTTCTCCCTTATGGAGAGACTCCACATGTACATACATTTAAACTAAGCTAGCCTGCCTTCTGAGACTTATATATTCTTGGAATGTCTGTAAGTAAAAGCTTTATACTTTTATAAGCTTATGTGTCGTGTATTTTATTTTAAGAGGGAAGCAGGGGAATTATATGCCAGGATCTGCCTTGTTCTAGAAGTTCATAGGAACTTAAACGCCACGTTTTGCTGCGCTTTATTGGGGATGAGAAACTCTGCTAGTTTGGAGCTTGTTAGCACAAGCTGGGATAGGAAATATTAATCAATATTCCCTCATCCACATTCCCACTCATCTCCCACATAATGCAGCAGAAGTCTCCCCAGTTTCCAGCAGCTGCTATTCTGAAGCATACAAAAGGAACTTTCCAACACTTCTGTCACAACAAGCAGCAGGACAGGAGCAAATCTGACAATACTGCAACTCCCAAACAGCAGCCTTGGGCCAGGACTTGGTCACGAGATCGTGTTTTTAGCCCTGACAGCTGTAGAAATATGAAGTTGGCCCCGTCTGGTGACATCCCAGAAGACAGTGGATGAAGGAAAGCAGAGCTTTTCTGAGGTTAGGGAGCAATGGATACTGGCCCCCAATCCCCTCCCTATCTCCTAAGCAAATATATACAGGTGTCCCCATTTTTGTTCTCAAACAGTACCTCTCCAAACCCTAGAAGATCGAGAAACTCATTACGTCAAACAACGAGGAAGTTTCCAAATGTTGCCCACAAACGGCTGCTGTATTTAGAGAGCCTGGGACTTTCTGAAATACCGTATTTTTCGCTCCATAGGACACACTTTTTTCCTCCTAAAAAGTCAGGGGAAATGTCTGTGCATCTTATGGAGCGAATGTGTGGTCCCTGGAGCTGAACTGCCCAGATTGTGCTTTTTAAAAAGAGAGAGAGAGAGAGAGAGAGAGAGAGAGAGAGAGAGAGAGAGAAGGGGGTGTTGAAAGGAAGCCCACTGAGCAGCTGCTCAGCAAACGATCGGGGAGAGAGATAAGGGAGAGAGATTCCAGCCCCGCCCCCTTGCAGAGGGAGGCTGTTTCCCCAGCGACATGTGACTGGCTGATTAGATTATCTGTCTGGAAACTGTAGAAATGGCTTCCTGAAGCTGCAGAACTGTGAGTTAAACCCCATAAAACAGGGTTTTTTCCCTTTGCAAAGTAAGCTCAACAACTTTGAGCTGATCATCAAAAAATGGGGCTTTTCTCCTTTGCAAAAGAAGCTGCAGAAATTTGAGCTGTCCCACAAAAAATGGGGCTTTTCTCCTTTGCAAAAGAAGCTACAGAAATTTGAGCTGATCCTCAAAAAATTGGGGCTTTTCCCCTCAAAAAACTAGGTGCGTCCTATGGTCAGGTGCGCCTTATAGAGCGAAAAATACGGTAATCTACAGGCAGATGCAAGCCGAATAGACACTGAATTTTATGTTTTGATTCCTTCCCTCGCACAGAACGGCAATCAGATTTTTACTCTTCCTTTCAGGCACCAATTGTCCTTCCCATCTACGGAGATGAATTAGACTTTGATTAACTGTGGCCTTTCTGAAATATTGCCCTGGACTTAATAATGGATCTGTTATAAACATGGCATCATCATTCAACAACCCCTTCAAAAGTTGCCTTTTGAAATAATATTTCTTTAAAACCAGACATTCTTGGGATGCAGAAAATTGTGCCTCCATATCAGTTTCTGCCCTTTGCACCAAGAGAATGCTGCTGTCTACAATTCCCAAACACATGTGTATGAAACCAGATTCAAAGTGGGAAAGTGACTTAGTCATGATGACGACGCTGAAGGCAGGTTAAAAAAAACAAACCAGGCTTATCAGCTTCGGGATTGAAGTCCTAGATCCCAAAGAGGGAATGGTTACCAGATGTCCATTCTTCTTAGTACAAAAACGATGGCTTCTTTATCCTCAGGCTCATTTCTGATGTTATGCATTTCTGTGTTTGTTTTTGTTTGTTTAAAGCTTGCAACGGCCTGGAATCAATGTACGCGATGGGTAGGATGAAAAAATGTTGTCGACAAATAAGTAAACGTTTAAAGAATGGGGATTATCCTAGATTGTTGCTAGGTGCTGAAAATATTGGGAGGCGAGGGGTAGGTAGAAAGGTAAAAGGTAAAGGACCCCTGGACAGTTACGTCCAGTCAAAAGGCGGCTATGGGGTTGCGGCGCTCATCTCGCTTTTCAGGCCGAGAGCCAGCGTTTGTCCATAGAAAGCTTTCTGGGTCATGGGGCCAGCAGGACTAAACCGCTTCTGGCGCAAACGGATCACCGTGACGGAAACCAGAGTGCACGGAAACACCATTTACCTTCCCGCCACAGTGGTACCTATTTATCTACTAGCACTGGCGTGCTTTCGAACTGCTAGGTTGGCAGGAGCTGGGACAGAGCAACGGGAGCTCACCCGCCACGGGATTCGAACCGCTGACCCTTCTGATCAGCAAGCCCTAGGCTCTGTGTTTAACCCACAGCGCCACCCGCGTCCCGAGTAGGCAGAGAATATGCACCTGAAATTCAAGGATCAGGAATCTTTCCCCGTTTTTCCGCAGCCAAAATTCTGAGCATAGCATACTGAGAAGTCCCCACTGAGTTTAATGGGGCCTACTCTGAAACAAGCACACACGGGATCGCCTCCTTCGAGTCCAGTTTCAAAGTAAACAGAGTTTCCAGACATCCAAAACTCATGAACCAGCATGCTGGCTAGGATCCGAGAGGGACCGGAGAGGTTTCAGGGAACGCCCGTGGCCAGAGCTCAGCGCTTCTGCACATGTTTCTTTGGTATAGGAACCTCTGATGCATTATGAAATCAAGCCACAATGAGTCAAGGCCAGCCTCCCAGAGTCTCCCCCAGCTGCAAACTCTTCGGCCCTTGCGGGGATAGGAAGGAGAGAGGGAGGAGTTGTGTTGAATAAGGGGAACTTAAATCTTGCTCCATCTCTTCCCTGTTTTATGTAATTGGTGTCATTTTTCTGGTTTTTCTTTTTTTGTGCAATTGCAGCTGGAAGACTTAAAATGTCAGGCAGGGACAATCGCCGCTATTGAGGCATGAGGAGCAGCTGTACGTAAGAAATCCTAGCCGGCTGGGGGGGGGGGAGCTGGGCTCACGTTTAACTGGTGATTAGCCAACGCATTTGAAGAGAAAAAACAAAATTAAAAATTAAAAAATTCCTTCCAGTAGCACCTTAGAGACCTAGCTAAGTTTGTTCTTGGTATGAGCTTTTGTGCATGGCTGTCAACCCTCCCTTTTTTTGTGGGAAACTCCCTTATTCCAACGCCGTTTCCCGCTGCTATCCCGGATTGTTGATATCCCTTAAATTTCCCGGATTTCAAAGGAAGCAGCTCCTCTCCTCCCTGCCAGCCAGGGAGGCTCCTCAGCTGCGTTGCTCGGCTGCCATTAAGGAGTCTGAGACTGACTGGGGGCAGAGCTTGCATGCCTTGTGCAGCCAGACCCTCACGCCCAAACCAGACAGACAGCCTGCCTGCCGTCTATGCACTCGCTCTTTCGCTCGCCCGTTCGCACGCAGCCTCTGGAGCGCAGGGTGGCGAGGCTACTTGGTGCCATTGCACTGCCCTTGCGGCAATCCCTTATTTTCAAATCCGAAAGTTTGAAAAATCCCTTATTTTTCAAATCCGAAAGTTGACAGCTATGTTTTGTGTGCATGCACACTTCCTCAGATACACTGAGACAGAAGTCACCAGACTCTTATATATAGTGAGAGGGTGGGGAGGGGTATTACTCAGATGGGTGATTGGGCTGATAGCTGTGGTAAAATTGCAGCCCGTTAACAGTCGTCAACAGGTTTTACCACAGCTATCAAACTTTCACCACCATTTCCACCACCCCTCTGAGTAATACCCCTCCCCACCCTCTCACTATATATCAGGGTCTGGTGACTTCTGTTTCAGTGTATCTGAAGAAGTGTGCATGCACACGAAAGCTCATACCAAGAACAAACTTAGTTGGTCTCTAAGGTGCTACTGGAAGGAATTTTTTTATTTTTATTTTGTTTTGACTGTTGACGACTGTTAACGACTGCAATTAGTCTTACAGGAAAAAGCAAGGGGTGAGAAGGTTAAAAATAGCTTTGTCATGTATAATGAGAAAAGAATCCAATGTCTCTATTCAGACCAGGTCTCTCCATGGTTTTAAGTTTGGTAATGAGTTGCAATTCAGCAACTTCTCTTTCCAGTCTATTTCTGAAATTCCTTTGCAATAAGACAGCTACTTTGAGATCTTGTATAGAGTGCCCTGGGAGATGGAAGTGTTCTACTGGTTTCTCTGTCTTGTGATTCCTGATGTCAGATTTGTGTCCATTTATCCTTTGGCGTAAGGTTTTGGGGCTTGCCTGGGTCTTCATTTCAAAGTCGAGACCCTCCCCGGAGAAAGTTGGTCCTCTCATTAAAACCTACCTCTCTTACCACCAATTCCTTAACAGTTTCACCTGAGAAGCAGGACTGGCCTGAGACATTTTGCCACTTGAGTTATAAAGTCATTGAACTGTAGAGTCGGAAGGGACCCTGGGGGTCATCCAGTCCAACCCTCTGCAATGCAGGAATCTCAGCTAAAGCGTCCCTGACAGATGGGCACCCAACCTCTGCTTAAAGACCTCCAATGAAGGAGAAGCCACCACCTTCCAAGGGAGCCCGTTCCACTGGGGAACATCAGTAAATTGTCACTGTTTTTTATGGGTCAAGATTAGCTGTTGCCTGCACTTAGAGGAGCCGGGAGCTGACAGAATGCAAGGGAGATGTCAGGGAATTCACGCCTCTGGGAATGATGTGAAATTACCTGGCTCCCTCAAACCATGTGGTGGGCTGGACTATATTTTTTTTGGGGGGGGGGGGATGAACTAATTCCTATGCCCCATAAATAACCCAGAGATGCATTTTAAATAAAAGCACACATTCTACTCATGTAAAAACACCAGGCAGGCCCCACAAATAACCCAGAGATGCATTTTAAAGAAAAGGACACCTTCTACTCATGTAAAAACACCAGGCAGGCCCCACAGATAACCCAGAGATGCATTTTAAATAAAAGGACACAATCTACTCATGTAAAAACACCAGGCAGGCCCCACAAATAACCCAGAGATGCATTTTAAATAAAAGGACACCTTCTACTCATGTAAAAACACCAGGCAGGCCCCACAGATAACCCAGAGATGCATTTTAAATAAAAGCACACATTCTACTCATGTAAAAACACCAGGCAGGCCCCACAAATAACCCAGAGATGCATTTTAAAGAAAAGGACACCTTCTACTCATGTAAAAACACCAGGCAGGCCCCACAGATAACCCAGAGATGCATTTTAAATAAAAGGACACAATCTACTCATGTAAAAACACCAGGCAGGCCCCACAAATAACCCAGAGATGCATTTTAAATAAAAGGACACCTTCTACTCATGTAAAAACACCAGGCAGGCCCCACAGATAACCCAGAGATGCATTTTAAATAAAAGGACACATTCTACTCATGTAAAAACACCGGGCAAGCCCCACAAATAACCCAGAGATGCATTTTAAATAAAAGGACACATTCTACTCATGTAAAAACACGCTGATTCCTGGACCGTCTGTGGGCCGGATTGAGAAGGCGATTGGGCCGGATCCGGCCCCCGGGCCTTAGGTTGCCTACCGCTGGTTTAAGATGCCCTGCAGTGTTCCAAAACACAGAGTCTCGCAACTCCTCAAAGGCTGGCAAATTTGATTCCGGCATAAACTGCTGTGGGCCTGATCCCCCTTTATCAAACACATGTCATTAATCCTCAAATTGCAGGTATATGAATGCTTTATTCAGGTGTGGGGGGTGTCGCAAACTGTGGGGTCAGAGGGAGAGGAATTGCAACAAACACAGATTGTAAAAATCAATTAGATCTCAAATGGGTTGAAACTAAGCACAGAGACCCTTTAAAGTTGATAGGTGATGAAAGGGATCCCGCTTGGCAACGCCGAATTAATTAGCATCTGTCATGGGGAAGAAAACCATTGTCTCCATTTAGACGCAAATGAAGAGAGATGGACTTCTTGATGAATTGTCACCCGGCACTTTTTGCCCTTCTGAAATTCCTCTGTTCAAGTGTGACCATCAGTGGCAGATGGAAATGTTCTCCTATTGGGGTACGAGCACCGCTATCTCTGATGCCAGGTTTCTGTCCATTGATTCTGGGCAAAACTGCTGGATCGCAATCCATCAGGAAGTTCAGCTCTATTCACTCGGGCTTGAATGGAGACAATGGTTTCCTTCCTCACGGCAGACGTTAATTAACTCGGCATGTCTAAGCTAATTCCCTGATCCCCTCTGCCTGCTGTTGTGAAGAGTCACTGTGCTTTATTTGCATACATCCTGGCTCTTAATTGAATTGCTCCTGCTTGCTTATCATTTCCCTCTGACCTCACTGCGTAAAAACTTCCCGCACCCTTGGCACGTCATGCTTCTGAAGAAATCTGATGCCGCTAAGGTAGCATCAAACAAACACACAAACACACACCTGTCCCCAGAGACAACTGTTGGAGAGTTACAGAGCCTGCTGTGACTGTAGAGAGCGATGAAGGAGAGCCCAGCCCTCGCTGAAATGAAAGGTGAAATGGAAGCGAAATTGAAACATCCGGGGGGGGGGGACCTTCTAGTAGAATAGTTTGGATTTGATATCCCGCTTTATCACTACCCGAAGGAGTCTCAAAGCGGCTCACATTCTCCTCCCCCCCACTACACCACACTGATTCAGAACCCTCCATTGCAGGGGGCTTGGACCAGATGAGCCTTCTAACTTTACAGTTCTACGATTCCATGGCTGAGTGGGAATTCGAACCCCGGTCTTCAGGTCCAACACTCTAACCCAGCCTTTCTCAACCTTGGGTCCCTAGATGCTGTTTGTCTGCAACTCCTATCATCCATGACCACTGGTCCTGCTAGCTAGGGATGCTGGGATTTGTAACCCAACAACATCTGGGGAGTCAAGGTCGAGAAAGGCTGCTCTAACCATTACGTCACACTGAATCTCAAGAAGAAGAAGAAGAAGAAGAAGAAGAAGAAGAGTTTGGATATGATATCCCGCTTTATCCAAAGGAGTCTCAAAGCGGCTCACATTCTCCTTTCCCTTCCTCCCCCACAACAAACACCCTGTGAGGTGAGTGGGGCTGAGAGACTTCAGAGAAGTGGGACTAGCCCAAGGTCACCCAGCAGCTGCATGTGGAGGAGCGGAGATGCGAACCCGGTTCACCAGATTACGAGTCTACCACTCTTAACCACTACACCACACTGGCTCTACACCACAAGCAACTAGCAAATCTAACTATTATCAATACTAATAACTGATAATAACTGAGAAAGAATTAAAGAACCTTTTAATGAGGGTGAAAGAGGAGAGCGCAAAATATGGTCTGAAGCTCAACATCAAAAAAAAACTAAGATCATGGCCACTGGTCCCATCACCTCCTGGCAAATAGAAGGGGAAGAAATGGAGGCAGTGAGAGATTTTACTTTCTTGGGCTCCATGATCACTGCAGATGGTGACAGCAGTCACGAAATTAAAAGATGCCTGCTTCTTGGGAGAAAAGCAATGACAAACCTAGACAGCATCTTAAAAAGCAGAGACATCACTTTGCCGACAAAGGTCTGTATAGTTAAAGCTCTGGTTTCCCCAGTAGTGATGTATGGAAGTGAGAGCTGGACCATAAAGAAGGCTGATTGCCGAAGAATTGATGCTTTTGAATTATGGTGCTGGAGGAGACTCTTGAGAGTCCCATGCACTGCAAGAAGATCAAACCTATCCATTCTGAAGGAAATCAGAGGACGAGATGGTTGGACAGTGTTCTCGAAGCTACCAACATGAGTCTGACCAAACTGCAGGAGGCAGTGGAAGACAGGAGTGCCTGGCGTGCTCTGGTCCATGGGGTCACGAAGAGTCGGACACGACTAAATGACTAAACAACAACAATAACTGATGAAGTGGGTGGGTTCAGAAGGGGGCATGGGAAGAAGCACATCAGGATATGTTGTGGCCATTCAGGGATGAGATTTCCAAGAAGAGAGGAAAGCAGTTTGTCCAAACTCAAAATAACCCAACGTCCCTGAAAAAGCCATACGTATATAATAACAGAGTCGGAGGAATGAGTCCTCCATTTGGGTTAGCTTTATCCTTCTAATCAGGTAGTCGCTCAGTTACCTCCTCCAACGATTTTCGGTCTAATTTAAAGCATGTGGAGCAATTTTTGCTAGAAATTGCAGCTAGCACCAGGAGGGCTAGGAGGAGGAGGAGGAAGGTGGGAAGCCCCGTAACACAGCAGAAGGGCATCTGCTTTGCCTGCAGAAGGTCTCAGGTTCAATTTTCCGCTAGAATTTCCAGGTGGAGCTGGGAGAGACAACTGTGGTCCAAACCACTAAGCCTCTTGGGCCTGCCAATCGGAAGGTCGGCGGTTCGAATCCCTGCAACGTAGTGAGCTCCTGTTGCTCTGTCCCAGCACCTGCCAACCTACCAGTTTGAAAGCACACCAGTGCAAGTAGATAAATAGGTACGGATGTGGCCAGCATGACTAAGCTGCTTCTGGCGAACCAGAGCAGCACATGGAAACGCCGTTTACCTTCCTGCCGGAGCGGTACCTATTTAGACCACAGCGCCACCCATGTTGGTTGGTTTACCTGGCTGTTAATGGGTTTACCTCAGAGGCATAGGAAGGTCAGGTGGTGCCCGGTGCAGAAAATTTCTTGTCACCCCACCACCCACCCACATTTATTTTTTTATTTTTTTTTATTTTTTGGCCTGCAAAAATGGTTTTCTGTTATTCCCTATTTTCTTACAAAGGAATAATAATAAGTAATAATAAACTTTTATTTATATCCCGCCCTTCCCGGCTGAAGTCGGTCTCAGGGCGGCTAACATCAGATACATAATATTCATATAAAATCAAACAATAATTAAATTACCTCCTAAAAACATGTCAAAATCAAATTAAAGTCTAATTATATGGCTTTCCGCAGGGTTAGGGTTGGGAACAGTAAGTGCTCCACTGAATTGAAATTTCAGCCTTCACGACATAGGAAAACGGCCAAGTAAACAGCTATTTTCATGGAGGAGGGTCAAGATATTAACTGATATGCATGAAATTTCATATATAGCTATATAATCCCTAGTGTAGTAAGATAAGACATTTGGAGCAGGCATTTTCCAAAAACAAAAAGTTTTTTATGAACCACCCTAGTAGGGCAGTACAGTGGACCCTCGACTTACGAAGATAATCCGTTCCGACGGAACCTTCGTAGGTCGAAATCATCGTAACTTGAGTCCCCGTAGGAATGCGTTGGGAGAACACATTCGTAGGTCAAAAAAAACCTCGTAAGTCGAGGAAACCGCATCTAAAACGGCCGCGACTTCCGATCGGAAGTCGAAAAAAACGGAAGCGGCGGCCGCTTTGATCCCTCGTAACTCGAAAAACTTGTAAGTTGGGTCATTCGGAAGTCGAGGGGTCACTGTAATTGTTCCTTGATAATTTGTCACCCCCAGAGGCGTAGCAAGCCCAGGTGGTACCCGGGGCGGAATTTTTTTTCTCAACCCCCCACCACCACTTTGCCAGGGCACTGGCAGAGCTGCACCCAGTGGCATAGCAAGTCACCCCCACCCCCACCCCCCAAAAATGATGGTGCCACTTTGCGAGGTGTGGGGGTTTTTGTGTGTGTGTCTATTATCTCTTTTTTTTCAATAAAGTTAAAATTTAATTAAAAAAAAAAAATTAAAAAAGTGTCACCCCCCCTCTGATGGTGCCACTTTGCGAGGTGTGGGGTTTTTTGTGTGTGTGTCTATTATCTCTTTTTTTCAATAAAGTTAAAATAAAAAAAATAAAAAATTAAAATTAATTTTTAAAAATAAAAATAAAAAAGTGTCACCCCCCCTCTGATGGTGGGTGTGGGGGTTGTGTGTGTGTCTATTATCTCTTTTTTTCAAAAGTTAATTAAAAAAAAAATTCTTTAATTTTTTTTATAAAAAAAGTGTCACCCCCCTCTGGGGTGGAACCCGGGGCGGCCCGCCCCCATCGCTCCCCCTTGCTACGCCCCTGGTCACCCCTCTCCATGATGGAACCTGGGGCGGCCTGCCCCCCCCCCCGCCTCCCACTTCCTACGCCCCTGGTTTACCTGGATAGCCTGGCCATTCTTTTGTGATGGTAAATAATAACACCCGCTGGGCCCTAATGAGCACTATTTAGTGAGTGAAAATGCTCGACTATTTTGCCTGCCTCTCTCCTGAACAGTTTGGTCCTGAACAGTTTGGCTACACTTAACCCTCTTCCCTGTGTTTTTATCAATGTAGGCCAATGTAAGTAAATAGCCTCTCTCTCTTGCCGCATGTTCAGTCATTACAACAGCGCTATCTGTGCCGACAAATGTCACCTCTGCAGGACCCCTGTGTCTGATAACAGCAGAGCTTTCTCTGCTGTCCTTGGTCCCTCCCCCCCATTGCCACCCCCGCCCTTCCCTCCAGGCACAGTTTCCAGGCCCTCCATCACATCAGGTCCAAACTACACCCTGTGCATACTTATCTCATGCCTGGTGTGCATGTTCCGAAACAAACAAACAAACAAAGCCATCTGAGACTGAGGCTGCTTCTGTTTATTGAGCTCAAAACCTGATTTGTTTGCAGGGAGATTAGACGGTGCTGGCTATTTAATGAGCATTTGTTTTTCTTTGTTCCCGGGGAGGTTAGATGATATTGTGTCAAAGGGGGTGTTATCTCACACTTTCCAGTGTATTTTCCCATCATCACTTTCCTTATTGCAGAAAGATACAGATAGGTCTAGGGTTGCCATATTTCAAAGAGTGAAAATCTGGAAACAAGTGGTTGAGCTTTTTGTTTTTTAACAAGATCTTTAAAAATAAAATAAATTTGAGCTATTTTTAAGGGAAATCGCCAAAACCCATACTTCCAATAGTTGTTTATTTCCTTGACATCTGATGGGAGTGCGTTACACAGGGCCACCACCGAGAAGGCCCTCTGCCTGGTTCCCTGTAACCCCAACTTCACTTCTTGCAGTGAGGGAACCGCCAGAAGGCCCTCAGAGCTGGACCTCAGTGTCCGGGCTGAACGATGGGGGTGGAGACGCTCCTTCAGGTCTACTGGGCCGATGCCTTTTAGGGCTTTCAAGGTCAGCACTAACACTTTGAATTGTGCTTGGAAACGTACTGGGAGCCAAGCCTAGTCAATCCCCCACCCCCTCTAATTTATGCCCTGCATGAGCTTCCCCATGTTTTTCACACTACCAACCAAAAAAAAAAAAAATGTTTTTTTTTATTGTGTTATATTAATATCCCACCCTCCCTACCAAAGGAGCCCAGGGGCAATTTTATCAAATGCAATATGATAAAAAATGAAATGAAAAACATCTAAAAACAATAAACAGAGTTAAAAACAGTGGACTCCCTTGGAAGGTAGCAGGCTGTCCTTCCTCGAAGAAGAGGAAAGAGTTTGGATTTGATATCCCGCTTTATCACTACCCGAAGGAGTCTCAAAGCGGCTCACATTCTCCTTTCCCTTCCTCTCCCACAACAAACACTCTGTGAGGAGAGTGGGGCTGAGAGACTTCAAAGTGTGACTAGCCCAAGGTCACCCAGCAGCTGCATGTGGAGGAGCGGAGACGCGAACCCGGTTCACCAGATTACGAGTCCACCGCTCTTAACCACTACACCACACTGGCTGGTTTTCAAACAAAGGTTGGGCGGTCATCTGTCAGGGATTCTTCATAGAATCATAGAATCATAGAGTTGGAAGAGACCACAAGGGCCATCCAGTCCAACCCCCTGCCAAGCAGGAAACACCATCAAAGCATTCCTGACAGGTGGCTGTCAAGCCTCTGCTTAAAGACCTCCAAAGAAGGAGACTCCACCACACTCCTTGGCAGCAAATTCCACTGTCAAACAGCTCTTACTGTCAGGAAGTTCTTTCTAATGTTTAGGTGGAATCTTCTTTCTTGTAGTTTGAATCCATTGCTCCGTGTCCTCTTCTCTGGAGCAGCAAAAACAACTTTTCTCCCTCCTCTATATGACATCCTTTTATATATTTGAACATGGCTATCATATCACCCCTTAACCTTCTCTTCTCCAGGCTAAACATACCCAGCTCCCTAAGCCGTTCCTCATAAGGCATCATTTCCAGGCCTTTGACCATTTTGGTTGCCCTCCTCTGGACATGTTCCAGCTTGTCAGTATCCTTCTTGAACTGTGCTGCCCAGAACTGGACACAGTATTCCAGTATTCAGTATTGCAGGGGGTTGGACTAGATGACCCTGGGGGAGCTCCCTCCCAACTCTACAATTCTATTATTCCAGGGAACCGAACCCACGTTGCCCTTCGTTTGCGGAGCTAGGCTTGCCCCCAGAGCCTTACCCAGGAGAACCCACCCACCCCCCGTTTGATTTGATTTCCCTTTCGCCTCGAAATAGCTCTCCCCATCACACCTCCTGATCTATCCTGTTTCCAGGAGGTGGGGGGAAAGAGGGAGGGAGAGAAAGCAGGCTCCTTTGACCGTGGAAAAGGTCACAGCTGGGAAAACACAACCGGAGGGGGGAGTTCGGCAGGGTAGGATTTTCCGGGGACAGAAAGCCGCCTGGGCCTCTCTCGGCACAATCTCTTCTTTATCCAGCCGCTGCTTGACATGGGAGTCAGGAAGTGACGGGAGCAGAGTTCAGGCGCGGACTATGCGCCAGGAATGATAACAGTCCCCAGCGGAGGCGGCGGAGCCTTCGGAAACATCACGCAGAGGACTTGTGTCACCTCCAGTGTGCCGGATTTACGTATAAGCCAAACAAGCTATAGCTTAGGGCCCCACTTTCTTGGGGGGCCCCAAAATAATTTAAAGGGGAAAAAAGAACTGGATGTACAGGAGTCGTTCGCTACTGGACCTAATGGTCAGGGGTCCCTTTATCTTTCCCTTACGTTTGTTATTGGTATGAGCTTTCTTTCTTTTTTATGAATTTTTTTTTATTTATTTCTACACATATAAACAAACAAACAACCATACAAACGAACAAATATAAAACTTGTCTGCATACTTGTACAAACACTTGCCTACATACACCCCAATATATATTCCTTCCACCCTTACCACCACCCCTTTACCCTGTGCGTGACTTCCAATCTTCTCAGTTGCAGTTTCTCCATCTTCCCATCATTTTAAGTATATACTTTAAATCTATTATCATTTTCCCCCTCATCTCAATTCAGCTTTTGTATTCTACCTCTTCCCCCCTTTCTTATCCTTCTATTCTTCTCCTGTAACTCGCTCTATCTCAATAGTAGTTCTGATTTTTCAACATATTTTTGGATGTATTCCTCGAAGGCACTCCATTCCCTTTCTAATTTTTCCTTTGATCTCTCTCCAATGTTTCCCATTATTTTAATTGCATTATGATATTCTATAAGTTTTATAAGCCAATCTGTTTTTGTTGGGATTTCTGTATTTTCCCAATTTTTGGCCACTATAATCGTGTGGATGCTGTTGTATACAAATACAGTACCCTGTTTTTTCCCTTAATATCATCTGGTGGAATGGCCCAGTAGGAACCCTTCCGGATTTTTTAAAAATGAGTATTTAAACATTTTCTTCATTTCGTTATATATTATCTCCCAGTACTTCTTTATCTCTATGCAATTCCACCATATATGAATAACGTTCCTTTTGCTAATTTACACCTCCAGCAGGTGTCACCACTATTTTTATTCATTTTGGCTATTATTTCCGGTGTCATATACCATCTATGTTGTATTTTAAAAAAAATTATTTTAATTTATAACATATTGTAAACTTCATATCCTTTTGCCATAACCTTTCCCACTGCTCAAACATTATATTCCTTCCGAAGTCTTGTGCCCATTTAATCATTGACACTTTTACAACTTCATCTTTCGTTTCCCATTCCAAAATCAAGTTATATAGTTTAGAAGTGTATCTGAAGAAGTGTGCATGCACACGAAAGCTCATACCAAGAACAAACTTAGTTGGTCTCTAAGGTGCTACTGGAAGGATTTTTTAATTTTTATTTTGTTTTCACCCTTTTCTTCTAACTGAAAAAAACCCAAAATGCTTTTCTCACAGGGGATTTGCTCCAGCCATTATTCATTTGACCTGCCCTTTCCTGAACCTTTTGCAATTCTGCAATATTCTTTTTTGGGGATGCTGGCTAGTAAGTCCCAGGAGAGCTTATAAGTAGGGGAACGTGCTGAATGACTGACAAGACTGCAAGAGTTGCCAAACAACAAGGTAGGATTGCATAGGTAGGGAGGGGAAGAGTTCAATTATACAATTTCTCCCCGGCAGGGAAAGTTCCAGGAGCATTTTTTTTACTTATTTACCATTTGACCTGCCCTTTGTGTAGATTACCTTTGGGAAGGGACAGTTTGTGCTGTGAACTCCATCGCCCTGCCGTGAGAAGCCTGGGCTGGTAGAGAAATAGCCCTGGCTGAGTTGAAGGTTGGCCAGGAAGATAATTCAGATTAGCCATGCATGGCTTTCTATACAATGGCAAAGGAGGAGAAAGAAAATCACCTCAGAGGAATCCTCGGTGTCTGCTTGCAAACAGCCCTTAAGATGACTGCGAAATTTCAAAGGTTATCACGGGAAGATAATGAGAAGCAGGTAAAGGTCCTTAGGGAATGTGAGAGCACACACATACACACACACAGCAGACACAAAAATAAACCTGAAGGAGGGTCTCCACCCCCATCGTTCAACCCAGACCCTGAGGTCCAGCACCGAGGGCCGTCCGGTGGTTCCCTCCCTGCGAGGTTGCCGGGAACCAGACAGAGGGCCTTCTCGGTGGTGGCGCCCGCCCCGTGGAACGCCCTCCCATCAGATGTCAAAGGCAGCCCTGTTTAGGGAAGTTTTTAATGACTGGTGTTTTAATGTATTTTTAAGCTTTCTGCTGGTCAGACCTCACCTGGAATACTGTGTCCAGTTCTGGGCACCACAGTTCAAGAAGGATACTGACAAGCTGGAAAGTGTCCAGAGGAGGGCAACCAAAATGGTCAAAGGCCTGGAAACGATGCCTTATGAGGAACGGCTTAGGGAGCTGGGTATGTTTAGCCTGGAGAAGAGAAGGTTAAGGGGTGATATGATAGCCATGTTCAAATATATAAAAGGATGTCATATAGAGGAGGGAGAAAGGTTGTTTTCTGCTGCTCCAGAGAAGCGGACATGGAGCAATGGATTCAAACTACAAGAAAGAAGATTCCACCTAAACATTAGGAAGAACTTCCTGACAGTAAGAGCTGTTCGACAGTGGGATTTGCTGCCAAGGAGTGTGGTGGAGTCTCCTTCTTTGGAGGTCTTTAAGCAGAGGCTTGACAGCCACCTGTCAGGAATGCTTTGATGGTGTTCCTGCTTGGCAGGGAGTTGGACTGGATGGCCCTTGTGGTCTCTTCCAACTCTATGATTCTATGATTCTATGATTCTAAGCAGGCCAGTGCAAGGAGATAAACAGGCACCACTGCGGCAGGAAGGTAAACGGTGTTTCTGTGCTCTATGGCTTCCGTCGCGGTGTCCCGTTGTGCCAGAAGCAGTTCAGTCCTGCTGGCCACATGACCCGGAAAGCTGTCTGTGGACGAACGCTGGCTCCCTCGGCCTGAAAGCGAGATGAGCGCCGCAACCCCAGAGTCGCCTTTGACTGGACTTAACCGCCCAGGGATCCTTTACCTTTTACTTTTACCTTTACCTTACAGTATGATCATCATCTTCAAATATCTCAAGGGCTGTCACAGGGAAGCTTGTTTTCTCCTGCCCCGGAGGGTAGAGCCCAAACCAATGGATTTAAGTTACAGGAAAGGAGATTCCAACTAAGGGCTTCCTGACTGTAAGAGCTGCTAGACAGTGGAACGGACTCCTTCGGGAAGTGGTGGACTCTCCTTCCTGAACGGGGTAACTGTGCCCCTGAAGGACCAGGTGCGTAGCCTGGGAGTCATTTTGGACTCACAGCTGTCCATGGAGGCGCAGGTTAACTCTGTGTCCAGGGTGGCTGTCTACCAGCTCCATCTGGTACGCAGGCTGAGACCCTACCTGCCCGCAGACTGTCTCGCCAGAGTGGTGCATGCTCTAGTTATCTACCGCTTGGACTACTGCAATGCGCTCTACGTGGGGCTACCTTTGAAGGTGACCCGGAAACTGCAATTAATCCAGAATGCGGTAGCTAGACTGGTGACTGGGAGCGGCCGCCGGGACCACATAACACCGGTCCTGAGAGATCTACATTGGCTCCCAGTACGTTTCCGAGCACAATTCAAAGTGTTGGTGCTGACCTTGAAAGCCCTAAACGGCCTCGGTCCTGTATACCTGAAGGAGCGTCTCCACCCCCACCGTTCAGCCCGGACACTGAGATCCAGCGCCGAGGGCCTCCTGGCGGTTCCCTCTCTGCAAGAAGCAAAGCTACAGGGAACCAGGCAGAGGGCTTCTCGGTAGTGGCGCCCGCCCTGTGGAATGCCCTCCCACCAGATGTCAAGGAAATAAACAACTACATGACGTTTAGAAATACTTGAAGGCAGCCCTGTTTAGGCAAGTTTTTAATCTGTGATATTTTAATGTATTTTGATATTTGTTGGAAGCCGTCCAGAGTGGCTGGGGAGACCTGGCCAGATGGGTGGGGTACAAATAATAAATTATTATTATTATTATTATTATTATTATTATTATTATTATTACTATTATTATTATTATTATTCCTTGGAGGTTTTCAAGAGGAAGCTAGATGACCGTCTGTTATGGATGCTTCAGCTGAGATTCCTGCATTGCATGGGGCTGGACTAGATGACCCCTGGGGGTCCCTTCCAACACTACGATGCCAACCCCCACCAGCCGCTGCTGGCACAAGCACCCGGTTGCATGAGGCTGCTGCAGAAGATGGCAAGCGAGGTTGTGCCCCGGAGGCAACGGGCCTCTGACTCAGCGCTATTTTGCTAGATAACCGGCCCATTAAACTGCTTAGTTAATAAGTCGCTAGCAGGTCAAGGAAGGGCAATCCTTTTGACAATCAAACATTTCCCAATGCTGCAAAGGCTCTGCTTTGATTTGGCTCAGATGAGCCACAGCTCTGTGAAAGGTCAGATAAATACGGTTTGGATTTGGTTCGAACTTTCTGAACTCATAGCAACCGGCCCAGTCCACACCCAGTGTAAGCAAAGGAGTTTGTGTTAATGAGTGATTTAATGGGTTAGGGTAAACTTTGCCCAGATCTTTCAGCCCACCAGACAAGACACAAACTTCAGAGGCATCAGGAAGCATCTCTGTTTGGTAATGAAATAAACAGAAATCTGCTCTTATTCCTTTATGGGGTACACAAGAGCCTTTTGAGGTTCTCCATCAGAAGGAGTAAATTACAGAGGCCAACCAGAGAAAAATTGAGAAGCAAAATTTTATTATATCTGTTGCAACAGAGGCCCTCACTCCCAAAATGGAGGAGGAAGGAGGAACCCCGAACAATGGTCTGCCAGCTCCTATATAGACTTTTGAAATTCCCCCCCTCCCGCTCAAGACCACCCCCCTATACATCATACATACATCACAAAAAGGGGTGTAACCCAAGACCACTCCCCAGATACATCACAGCTACATCATGAACGGGGAGGTCTGGTAGCATTAATCTGAGCATCCTTGACCCTCCCCATGCCTCCTCTTGCCCTTCACCCAAAAACCCATCAAGTAAAAAAAAAAGAGATATTTACATTTCCCTGTTTCCCAGCCAAGTTAATCACACCCTTTTGTCTGGCACTCAGGTATCAGGAAGCCAGGATTATCATTTTATTTTCCTGAGACAATCCCCCCTCCTTCCTTGCAGAGAAACAGTTTGTCAGTTTGGGAGTCAAAATGGAGACAGGCCTTGTTTTTGCTTGGCACACTTATGAACAATTATTATATACCCTGTTTCCCCGGTATATATAAGACCTTGAATATTCTTACAACACTAACATATCTAAGCCCCATCACAGGGGCGTCAAAAAATTGTATACAATCCCTACTCAGCTACACACTTTTAAGCAAAAACATAAAAAAGACTTATAAGGAACAAGTCAGAGCCTTTTGCCTATCAACATTATCACCTCCTTGCCCAGTATTGTTACCCTGACTGTCGATGAAATGCCCTCCAACATTTCTCCGATGGAAATAGGGCTGTCCTATTCCATAATAAGGGGCGCGGGTGGCGCTGTGGGTTAAACCACAGAGCCTAGGGCTTGCCGATCAGAAGGTCGGTGGTTCGAATCCCCGCGACGGGGTGAGCTCCCGTTGCTCGGTCCCAGCTCCTGCCAACCCAGCAGTTTGAAAGCACGTCAAAGTGCAAGTAGATAAATAGGAACCGCTCTGGCGGGAAGGTAAACGGCGTTTCCGTGCGCTGCTCTGGTTCGCCAGAAGCGGCTTAGTCATGCTGGCCACGTGACCTGGAAGCTGTACGCCGGCTCTCGGCCAATAAAGCGAGAAGAGCACTGCAACCCCAGATTCGGTCACGACTGGACCTAATGGTCAGGGGTCCCTTATTTATTCCATAATACCTTGGTTTTCAAAGCTTAGTTCTTGAACATTTTGGCTCCTGAACGCCACAAACCTGAATGTAACTGTTTCGAAGTAACTATTTTTGGAAGCTGAAGTCCGACAGGGCTTCCGCGGCTTCCGATTGGCTGCAGGAGCTTCCTGCATCCAATCAGAAGCCGCGCTTTGGTTTCCAAACAGTTTGGAAGTCGAACGGACTTCCAGAACGGACTTCCAAAACAGATTCCATTTGACTTCCAAGGTATGACTGGAAGAAGAAGAAGAAGAAGAAGAAGAAGAAGAAGAAGAAGAAGAAGAAGAAGAACAACAACAACAACAACAACAACAACAACAACAACAACAACAACTTTTATTATTTATATCCCAACCATCTGACTGGGTTGCCGCAGCCACTCTGAGTGGCTTCCAACATATATAAAAGCATAATAAAGCATGAAACACTAAAAAAAAAAACTTCCCTATTGAGGGCTAACTTCAGATGTCTTGTAAAGGCTGTATAGTTACTTATTTCCTTGGCTCAGGGGGTCACATAACTCCATACCCTCCAACATTTCTCTGATGAAAATAGGGACGTCCTAAGGAAAAGTGGGACATTCCGGGATCAAATCAGAAACCGGGATGGCTTCTGTAAATCCAGGACTGTCCCTGGAAATAGGGGTATATTTATGCCTTTTCAATTTTAAAAGGGGTTTCCCCTTCTCCAGGTCTAATTGCTGCAAAGAGGTGTGTGCCCCAAGTGTGGGGGCAAAGAGGCTACATTTCAGGTGTTCAGGGGGGCAGAAAGGGCCAATGGAGCTATGGAACAGGACAGAGGGTAATTATGGTGACGAAGAAAATCTTGGTCCGTGGTTTAATTCCCCACGCAGACTTGAACGTTCTTCCCGAGGGCAGAGTTTTCTCTCGGCCTGGACCCTCAGCTGCTGGAAGAAGAAAAAGGCAGATAAATGGTTACCATGGCGACCAGGCCTAGGCCAAGCTCTGAGACAATGGACCAGTGTGAAGGAGACATGGAGTGGGATCCCTCCAGTGGCTCTGAGCCCAGAAGACCCCAGGATCATGTCAGTCTCCCAGAGACAAAATGAAGCTGTCCTTCAGCAGTAAAGGGGTGTCAGGAACTCCCGACCCCACCACCATTTACAGAGTCCTGAATTCTAGTTATGAGCAAATTTGGAGGCGGGTGCAAAGAAGAGAAACCAGTCAGTGAGCAGGGAGTGTTTTTTTGGCAAGGACGTTGGGAAACAGAGGGAAAGCTTCAATTTCTCACCAGACTTCACAGAAGGCCAAATAAATGGATCCAGTATACCTGAAGGAGCGTCTTCACCCCCATCGTTCAGCCCGGACACTGAGGTCCAGCGCCGAGGGCCTTCTGGTGGTTCCCTCACTACGATGGGTGGTTCTCCCATCTTATATTTTTGCAGCTATTTCTTCCTGCTTAAGTGTAAAACCTTACACTTGTCCCTACTGAAATTCATTTTGTTAGCTGCAGTCCAAAGCAAACAGAGGGCAAACAGAAGGCTGTTGTGTGCTTTTATTTGGTTGCTCAGGGTGTAAATGGGACAGAATGGAGTGGCTGGGAACTGGAACCAAAACACTCCACGCTGCAACTTTTTGTTGCAGACGCCCTGCTTGTAGATGACAATTCATGAAGCGTTTGATGCGCATGCTAGGTGCCGTTAACAGAATATACACAGGATCACAATCTTTCTTTCTTTTTTAAAGAGCATAAGACCCCAAAAAGGAGAAAGAGAGACCTTCACAAACAGTGGGGAAAGGTAATAGAAAAGGACCGACAATGGAATAGGAAAGGCATTTTTGAAAGCCAAATAGTCCATCAAGAATGGCGGCGCAAAAAGAGAAAAGGTGTCATTTTCATATCTGCTGTTGTCCTCCTTCCTCTCAGCATTTCCCAAAGTGGTTGCAATTAGGAAAGTGTGTTACTTACGACAGAAGAGGAAGCTACCCGCAGCGGAGAGCGGGAGGGGGGTCTCCTCCCCTCTCTATACCTCTTCCTGGGTTTTTATTGTCTGAGTCAGCTTCTTCACTCCAGCTGCAAGCTTTTATTATTCCAAGAATTATTGTCATTTGGCTGAGGTTCCTTGCGGTCTCAAGGGGAACAGAGACTCCGAAGTCTGCTGTGCAGATGGAGTCCAGCCCAGGGGCTGGAGAGCACCGCTTGAACCAGATCTTTATGAATTTAGCTTCGAAGGGTGGGGCGGAAAACAAGAGAGGAGCTGCGGTTCTGTTCCGTTTGCAACTCATTGCGTTAAAAAACGTGTAAGAGGAAGGCGCCTTATGCTGAGTCAAAGCAGGTCTGACTCGGCATAAGGCGCCTTCCTCTTACATGTTTTTTTAGTCAGACCTACTTCGCCAGCCTCCGAGTTATGTACTGAGCTGAATCCTAGATCAATAGGATCCAAAATGCAGCAGTCTGATTGGTCCTAGAACAATAGGATCCAGAATGCAGCAGTCTGATTGGTCCGCAGGAGCCACCCAATCCAGCTCCAGGTGGAAGTGAATCAGCGACCTGATTGGCCTGCAAGAGCAGCCAATCAGGCTCCTGGAGGAAGTGAATCCGCAACCTGATTGGCCTACAGGAATAGCCCAGAATTAGCCAATCACGTGGGGCCCATTGTGTAAATCATGTATATATAGCAGACGTTTTGGGGAAAGATTCATTCCTTGCTACTATGAGCTGAGTAAAGAGCATGAAATTCACACTTGACTCCGAGTATATTTCAGCTTGGCAGCCAGCTTGTACACAGCAAATACTTTCCTAAAGGTTTCCCCCTTTGCCTGGTCCCTTACGTAATCTTGGTTCATCCATCCTTGGCTCCGAACGACGCATAAGGGAAGTCGCAGTGACTCACCCTCGGGGGTTTTCTTTGCCAGATTTTTTTCCTGTTTGCAGCTGGAATTCGAATTGCATATTGTTCATCCAAACCAAACCACTGACCTGAATGGCAGAAAACCAGCTCGTCTCCCTTTCTGGGCCGGCCGATGTATAATCCTGATGCAGACCTTCTAAATCTAGGCGCAACCGATATCGCAGCTGGGATCATGGCTGCTGGCCCCACCCATGGTGACTATGAATTTGATCAGACCTTCCTGAGCCTGCATGCAACCAACCTCTCCTCTGCCTTTTCATGCCTTTTCTGGTTCTGGGAGTGTCAGGGGCTGGTCTGGATCGGAAGATTGGGGAATGCAATCTCAGGGAGATCTGCTCCTAACAGAAGAGGATGGGAAATATTCGGGGGGGGGCTGCTTCCAGCTTTTCCAGAAGCAGGGAGACAGGCAAACACAGAAGCTGCCCAGTTGAGAAAGGAGCTGCCCAGCGATGAGATAGTAGCTAAGCAACCAGAAGGGAGGGAGCAGCTAGGCGATACATCAATCGAGAGTGGGGGGCACCCCCTCCCTCCCCCTGAACTTGGAGGTCCGAGTGTGTCAGAGAACAAAGGAGACGCAGGGAGGAAGGGACTTCCCGTCGGTGGCCCTTTTGCTGCGGATGTGAGGATCAGTGAAAGTAGGCAACTGATATCCTTGCGGAGTGTTGCCTGCTTGTGCTTGCAACATAACACTGTAATAAAAGGAGTATAAATCTACCAAATGCCCGTTAATTCTTATTGGTGAGCTACCAGAAGGGAGAGGGGAACTCCTGTACTTGACAGGGAGACAAGTGGGGAGGTGAGTTTGTCACAGCAGGAGAGGGAGACACCCAGGACTCTTCACCCAACCTGACTCATCTCTTGGCCTCCCTCAACCCACTCTCCTACTTCAGCTTCTACCTCCGAGTCTGGATTTTTCTGTGCCACAGACTCTTCCTGTTGTCCGGGTTGGAGTCAGACGCAGGTCAGCAAGAAAGGAAGCAGATCTCCGTTGTCAGTGAAGTTACCGGTATTTTTTGCTCCATAAGACGCGCTTTTTTCCTCCTAAAAAGTAAGGGGAAATGTCTGTGTGTCTTATGGAGCGAATGTGTGGCCGATCGCTGGCTCCCTTTCCGGCCCCGCCCCCTTGCCCAGGCCTCCATTGTTGAATGTTCTGCAGACGGAGGCTGTTTGTTTCCCCAGCAACATGCGACTGGCTGATTAGATTAGCTGTCTGGAAACTATAGAAACGGCTCCCTTTCCTTCCCTAAAGAAGCTGCAGAACTGTGAGTTGAACCCCATAAAAACAGGATTTTTTTCCTTTTGCAAAGTAAGCTCAACAACTTTGAGCTGATCCTCAAGAAAGGGTGTTTTTTCCCTTTGCAAAAGCTGCACAACTTTGAGCTGATCCTCAAAAAAGGAGGGCTTTCCCCCTTTGCAAAAGAAACTGCACAACTGTGAGCTGATCCCCCCCCAAAATCCACCCAATGTGGCTGTCCAGGGGTCCATGGACCAGAGCACGCCAGGCACTCCTGTCTTCCACTGCCTCCCGCAGTTTGGTCAAACTCATGTTGGTAGCTTCGAGCACACTGTCCAACCATCTCGTCCTCTGTCGTCCCCTTCTCCTTGTGCCCTCCATCTTTCCCAACATCAGGGTCTTTTCCAGGGAGTCTTCTCTTCTCATGAGGTGGCCGAAGTATTGGAGTCTCAGCTTCAGGATCTGTCCTTCCAGTGAGCACTCAGGGCTGATTTCTTTCAGAATGGAGAGGTTTGATCTTCTTGCAGTCCACGGGACTCTCAAGAGTCTCCTCCAGCACCATAATTCAAAAGCATCAATTCTTCAGCGATCAACCTTCTTTATGGTCCAGCTCTCACTTCCATACATCACTACTGGGAAAACCATAGCTTTAACTAGACCGACCTTTGTCGGCAAGGTGATGTCTCTGCTTTTTAAGATGCTGTCTAGGTTTGTCATCACTTTTCTCCCAAGAAGCAGTCGTCTTTTAATTTCATGACTGCTGTCACCATCTGCAGTGATCATGGAACCCAAGAAAGTAAAATCTCTCACTGCCTCCATTTCTTCCCCTTCTACTTGCCAGAAGGTGATGGGACTAGTGGCCATGATCTTAGTTTTTTTGATGTTGAGCTTCAGACCATATTTTGCACTCTCCTCTTTCACCCTCATTAAAAGGTTCTTTAATTCCTCCTCACTTTCTGCCATCAAGGTTGTGTCATCAGCATAGATTACATTCAAGCAAAAGGTCTAGACAGGATCTTGGACACAGTGGACTGCACAAATAAGAAGGGAAAACATCTAGTAAAAGTGAACAAATGGGCTTTTATGCATGCAGAAGGAAGGAAAGGAACTTATTTTAGGAATGATAAATTCCGATTTATTGTGGATTGATAATTTGCAGAGTAACTCACTTGCAGATGCTGCAAATGTTAAAATATTGTACGTGCAGGAATTGGCAAGTGGATTGCTGATGGCTAAGGATAAATAAAAACAACAAAGAACCATTGTACTATAAGGTTAACTGTAACGAATGGAATGCGAACAATTAGGAAAATAAAGCAGCAACAAGAGGAAACTTTGGACGCATCAAGAACGGATTGTGGGGAACCGGTTTTGGGGGAAATTGTATTAGATTTGTCTTAAATTGTGGCTGATTTGGTAAAATTTGGAAAATTGATAAAAATGATTTGGCAAAAAATAAAAAGGAGCGCCGCTCAGACAGATTACATTCAATCCAAGTGCCCTCTCCATCTGCAAAACGCCTTTATGAGATATGACAGGGACCGATTAGCATATCAAAACATCTCGGGAAGAAAAGCACAGCTGTCGGAAGCAAGGAGACTTGTGCGCCAAGTTCCTAGCTCTGCGTAAAGGCGGCCCTGTCATCTGGGGTAGCGCCGCCTCATTGCAAGGCGCATCGAGACCCACTGTGCAGTTTCCGTGTCCCTGAGCTCAGCCGCCTCTGCAAGGAAATCTGCAAAATGAACTGAAAACTCAGTTCTGTCGCTTGGTCCTCCTTCGAGCCCTCTGATGAGCTTGGAGGAGGAATGAGACCGGGGGATTATTGCCACTCATCCAGACAAAGATCTTCTCAGTGGTGGGCAGGAATGATGATGAAGAAGAAGAGTTTGGATTTGATATCCCGCTTTATCACTACCCGAAGGAGTCTCAAAGCGGCTCACATTCTCCTTTCCCTTCCTCCCCCACAACAAACACTCTGTGAGGTGAGTGAGGCTGAGAGACTTCAGAGAAGTGTGACTAGCCCAAGGTCACCCAGCAGCTGCAGGTGGAGGAGCGGAGACGCGAACCCGGTTCACCAGATTATGAGACTACCACTCTCAACCACTACACCACACTGGCTGTCCACAGGAAGAAGGGCGGGCTGGGAGGAGGGAAGCTCAGGTGCTGTAGATTGAAGGAGTGTCTCCACCCCCATCGTTCGGCCCGGACACTGAGGTCCAGCTCCGAGGGCCTTCTGGCAGTTCCCTCCCTGCGAGAAGCGAGGTTACGGGGAACCAGGCAGAGGGCCTTCTCGGTAGTGGCACCTGCCCTGTGGAACGCCCTCCCATCAGATGTCAAGGAAATAAACAACTATCTGACTTTTAGAAGACATCTGAAGGCAGCCCTGTTTAGGGGAGTTTTTAATGTTTGAAGTTTTATTCTGTTTTTAGTGCTCTGTTGGGAGTCGCCCAGAGTGGCTGGGGAAACCCATCCAGATGGGTGGGGTATAAATAATAAAATGTTATTATTAGATTGGGGTGAGGAGTCTCTTTTGGACTGAGGGCCACTTTTCCTACCATACAACCTGTCAGGGGCCATATGCAAGTGGTGGGCAGGGCCAGAGGTGAAAAGTGGGCGGAGCATCGAAGGCATGAAGGTAACAGACTGCCCCACTCATGTTCTCCAAGTTCTGGTATTCAGAGTCTTGTTCTGGAGACAGAACATAGTTATGATAACTAGGGATGGACAAACCGGTCAATTTCGGTTCCTATCAGTTTCTGATTTCCACCGTCTCCCATTCTCAGCATTTTCACACCAATCTGCAATTTTGTTAAAACAGGACACACAAAAACCTATCAACAAATTTCTCCTCATATACAGGTTTGCATGTGTTTTTGCCCAACACAGGCATTTTTGCAAAGCTACTTCTCTGAGCGTCATAACAACAACAACAACAACAACAACAACAACAACAACAACAATAATAATAATAATAATAATAATTTATTTATACCCCGCCCATCTGGCTGGGTTTCCCCAGCCACTCTGGGCGGCTTTCAACAGAACATTAAAATACAATAATCTATTAAACATTAAAAGCCTCCCTAAACAGGGCTGCCTTCAGATGTCTTCTAAAGGTCTGGTAGTTGTTGTTCTCTTTGACATCTGGTGGGAGGGCGTTCCACAGAGCGGGTGCCACTACCGAGAAGGCCCTCCGCCTGGTTCCCTGTAACTTGGCTTCTCGTAGTGAAGGAACCGCCAGAAGGCCCCTGGCACTGGACCTCAGTGTCCGGGCTGAATGATGGGGGTGGAGACGCTCCTTCAGGTATACTGGACCGAAGCCATTTAAGGCTTTAAAGGTCAGCACCAACACTCTGAATCGTGTTCGGAAACGTACTGGGAGCCAGTGTAGGTCTTTCAAGACCGGTGTTATGTGGTCTCAGCGGCCACTCCCAGCCACCAGTCTAGCTGCCGCATTCTGGATTAGTTGTAGTTTCCGGGTCACCTTCAAAGGTAGCCCCACGTAGAGCGCATTGCAGTAATCCAAGCGAGAGATAACTAGAGCATGCACCACTCTGGCAAGACAGTCTGCGGGCAGGTAGGGTCTCAGCCTGTGTACCAGATGGAGCTGGTAGACAGCTGCCCTGGACACAGAATTAACCTACGCCTCCATGGACAGCTGTGAGTCCAGAATGACTCCCAGGCTGCACACCTGGTCCTTCAGGGGCACAGTTACCCCATTCAGGACCAGGGAGTCCTCCACACCTGCCCGCCTCCTGTCCCCCCAAAACAGTACTTCTGTCTTGTCAGGATTCAACCTCAATCTGTTAGCCGCCATCCATCCTCCAACCGCCTCCAGACACTCACACAGGTCATGCATCTATAATGCTATTTCACGAACATGAACATCTTTGTGCCTGCCTTACCCTAGCAATGTGTGCAATTTCTGTACACTTTGCTTGGCTGGAGGAACTTGCAAAATTCAGAAAACTGCAGCTTTTGAACGACAGCTGTTTTTCGGTTCGCAACTTGCTGCACAAAGTGTGAATTGCGTAGGTTCAAGTGGATCGAATTTCCTCCCCATCCCTAATATCAACTCTCAGCCGGTGATGGCGTTTTATCCTCCATGGGTTTGCCTAGCCCCATTTCAAAGCCATCAAAGTAGCCATCAGCTCATCTTGAGGAAGCAAATGCCACAGTTAAACTCTATGCTGTGTGAAGACGTCTATCCTTTTGTCTGACTCAGCAAGAATCCCGGCATCCAGCAGTCACAGTCAGTGACTTTGTGGTTCCCCAGAGATTGGCCAATAGCCTACCAACAAGCCACGATCTGTCTGCCTTGAGCCCAGCCTCCCATTGTTAGCTTGCAGAGTTTGTATGCAACAGCAGAAGTTAAGTTAGGAAAATTTAGAGAAATACATCCGGGATAGGAAAGAGTTCTAAAGTCCTGACTAGCTAATTTGCTGGAGAAACAAAGAAGCCATGTTGCCCCTTTGTTCTCAGAAGACAAATCCAAGATGACCTTGCACCTTGAGGTCCAGGAAAAGTGTGAGGAGGAGGAGAAGATTGTAAACTGGGTGAAACCTAAGTTGTATCAGTCTAAACGTTAAAGAAAGAAGAAGAGGAAGAGGAAGAGGAAGAAGATGAAGAAGAAGAAGAAGAAGAAGAAGAAGAAGAAGAAGAAGGAGGAGGAGGAGGAGGAGGAGGAGGAGAAGGAGAAGGAGAAGGAGAAGGAGGAGAAGAAGAAGAGTTTGGATTTGATATCCCGCTTTATCACTATCCGAAGGAGTCTCAAAGCAGCTCACATTCTCCTTTCCCTTCCTCCCCCCCAACAAACACTCTGTGAGGTGAGTGGGGCTGAGAGACTTCAGAGAAGTGTGACTAGCCCAAGGTCACCCAGCAGCTGCATGTGGAGGAGCGGGGAAGCGAACCCGGTTCCGCAGATTATGAGTCTTTCGCGCTTAACCACTACACCACACTGGAGAGAGGTCAGCATAGATGTTAAAGGTACAGGGGTAGTCTGGGAATCTGGAGGCCCCTTATTCTATCTGCTTAAATCCTTTTCGGCAAGCAGGGTTGCTCCCGAACCTCCAACATCCATTATATAAATATTAATAATCGACAAAACTGCATGTTTACTCACTATCGGAATAAGGAAAGTAATGGTTTCCTGCAATGATTCTTGAGACTTTCTCTGCTGTTTGGATTAAACACAAATGAAAATTAAGAAAAAGAAATGATTCATAATGGCAGCAGGGAAGGAATTAAATGTGACAGCTGAGAGGCACTTTTGAGCACTGTTTCCAGAGCAGTCGGAAGTTACGGGCTCCATAAAAGCTCTGTTGAGTAATATTCTCCGGCTTGTTTTGTACAGGAGGTCAGATAGTATTATCATAACAGTCCCTGCCAGCTATAAAATCCATGGCACAGGCCATAAAGCCTGACACTGCAATTCTTCCACCCAGGCCATAAATTTGAGAGCCTGTTAAGAAATGTTCCGATAACTTCTCTTGTCTGTTAAAAAATGATGTTTTCATCAGAGAAAGAGCAAAGTTCCTTTTCTCCCACATCAAAACCTTCCATTCTACTCGGAGGAATTTCAATCACCGATCGTGCTGAATACCAAACAGACTTCTTTCGCTTTCAGTTGCGATGCTAGTTTGTCACAGAGGTGGCAGCCATTGGTTTCCCACAATGCACTCTGTCCAGATACCGAAGGCAAGAACGATGAAATTTTAACTTCTTTCGATCTGAGCCTAAAAGATCCCTTTGCAGAAATTCTATCGTTCTGTAGGTCTACGCTACATCACAGTTTGAAGCTGCGCCTGTACAATGTTTCAGGTGTGCATGAAAACTGTATCCGAAGTCGTTTGGTTTTGAAGGAAGTAGGGATATTTTTGACATGGGTGGGAAGCAAGACTGGGCAGACACAGTAATGTCCCCCTATAAAAGGGGTGTTTGTAGGGCTGCCTGAAAATTAATGAGATAACATACTACCCCACTCTGAGCCATAGCTGTCAACTTTCGGATTTGAAAATAAGGGATTTTTCCAAACTTTCGGATTTGAAAATAAGGGATGCCCCGAGGGCGGTGCAATGGCACCAAGTAGCCTCGCCACCCTGCGCTCCAGAGGCTGAACGCGAACGGGTGAGCGAAAGAGCGAGCGCATAGACGGCAGGCAGGCTGTCTGTCTGGTTGGGCGTGAGGGTCTGGCTGCCCAAGGCATGCAAGCTCCGCCCCCAGTCGGTCTCAGACTCCTTATTGGCAGCCGAGCAACGCAGCTGAGGAGCCTCCCTGGCCAGCAGGGAGGGAGAGGAGCTGCTTCCTTTGAAATCCGGGAAATTTAAGGGATATCAACAATCCGGGATAGCAGCGGGAAACGGCATTAGAATAAGGGAGTTTCCCGCAAAAAAAGGGAGGGTTGACAGCTATGATGCTCAGTGATCAGAGAAAATGGCTGCATGGTCATCACAAGAGCCAGCCAATCAACAGCTTGTCAACATCCTTCTTAAATTGTGGTGCCCAGAATTGGACACAGGATTCCCGGTGTGGTCTGACCAAGGCAGACTAGAGTTGTACAATTATGTACATCCAAGATGTCTTCCTTTTAAAAAAACCAAATAAAACAAAACTGGTTTATAGGTTAATAAATAGTGCCTCTATTTCCTTTCTTCTTCAGTCTTTGAAACTGAAATTGCTATTTACACTAATGAAGGTCTGCAAGGACTGGACAACCTTTTCTCCATCTCCCAAGTGCTAGCCTGCATTTCCCTCCATATAATCAGGGTTTACTCTTTCAGCGGAAAACCCAGGAAAACAACCTGTCACCAACATACTGTTTAGGATATCGGAACAGCATTTTTGTAGCCCCCATCCCATTTGTCTTGAATAAAGCGACAGGATTCACATGCTTACACCTAATACAGAAGAAGCCTCTTGCCACCCTACTCATTTTGCCCCGGAGACACGGCAAACAGCTTGACAGTCCATAATAATCCAGGCTGAAAGGTGCCAACCTTCTATCTCACAAGTCACAGGCACCCCAGATGTTTAAAGTGCATCCTGGGAACAGGGCCTTCTCGGTAGTGGCGCCCGCCCTGTGGAACGCCCTCCCATCAGATGTCAAGGAAATAAGCAGCTATCCTATTTTTAAAAGACATCTGAAGGCAGCCCTGTTTAGGGAAGCTTTTAATATCTAATGCTGTATTGTTTTTAACACTCGATTGGGAGCCGCCCAGAATGGCTGGGGAAACTCAGCCAGATGGGCGGGGTATAAATAATAAATTATTATTATTATTATTATTATTATTATTATTATTATTATTATTATTATTATTATTACAGGACTACAGTTCCTAGCGCCCTTAATAAACTACAGATCCCAGGATTCTTTGGGGGAAGCACTGTGTTTTAAACGAATAATGTGATGGTGACCACAGACTCTGGATGGTCAACAGTTCAGCTGGAAATGAAACCAAACCCAGTGTCCCATATCTAAAGTTTTTTGAAATCCACCGGAAACTCCAGTTGTTGATGGTGAGCTTCCTATGAACAACCTCGGGGAAATCTCAGAAGTTGCCCCTCGTTTTTTGAGATACCAAAAAGCAGCTAGTCCTCATGAGGAATCAGGATGCAAATGCCTTCAGGCTTCACCATTCAGGCCAATTTTGCCGTGGCTGAATGTGTTTTGTTATTATAATTCATGTTAGTCCAATGCAGCAAGAAGGAGGAATGTAAGCTTACATCGTCGGGTGTGCCTCAGATTACAAAATGTCTCAGTGAAGTCACCAGGGTGGGTTCATCTGCGATAGTCTGGGCTGACTAATGTAATTTTCTGTAATGACCTTTCCTGATGCGTCAGCTAACCCGCACCAGCTTAAGCGAGGGTGCAGAGCAGATGTGTTTGTAACAATGGCAACAGCAGTGTTAATATTGGCTGCTGCAAACTTTATTACAGGGATGCCCGGGGAGACTGAAACAAACAAACTTTAGTAAATCTGGTGCAACTGTTAGCACGGCTCCAGATGGCTGCTGCCCGAGGCTTCGGTACTCTTGCCGGTGTGCCCCTGCAAACTCACACCGAACATAACCTGCTGGACATAATTAAAGATACAATTGGATCATAGCCAAAATTGTATAATGATAAGGAAACAACAAATAAAGAGTGACCAAGCAGGTAGTAACATCACAGCACTAGTTCAAAAGAGAGAGAGCCAGTGTGATGTAGTGGTTAAGAGCGGTAGTCTCGTAATCTGGTGAAGTGGGTTCGATTCCCTGCTCCTCCACATGCAGCTGCTGGGTGACCTTGGGCCAGTCACACTTCTCTGAAGTCTCTCAGCCCCACTCACCTCAGAGTGTTCGTTGTGAGGGAGGAAGGGAAAGGAGAATGTGAGCCGCTTTGAGACTCCTTTGTTGTTCAGTCGTTCAGTCGTGTCTGACTCTTCGTGACCCCATAGACCAGAGCACGCCAGGCACGCCTATCCTTCACTGCCTCTCGCAGTTTGGTCAGACTCATGTTGGTAGCTTCGAGAACACTGTCCAACCATCTCATCCTCTGTCGTCCCCTTCTCTCCTTGTGCCCTCCATCTTTCCCAACACCAGGGTCTTTTCCAGGGAGTCTTCTCTTCTCATGAGGTGGTCACAATATCGGAGCCTCAGCTTCAGGATCTGTCCTTCCAGTGAGCACTCAGGGCTGATTTCTTTCAGAATGGATCGGTTTGATCTTCTTGCAGTCCATGGGACTCTCAAGAGTCTCCTCCAGAGAGATTCTGGCTCTCTACCTGTAACTCCTCCAGAGAGGATAGCCATCTTTGAATACCTCAAAGGCAGTCTCAGGGAGGATGGAGCAAGCTTGTTTTCTCCTGCTCTGGAGGGTAGGACTCGAATAATAATAATAATAATAATAATAATAATAATAATAATAATAATAATTTATTATTTATACCCCGCCCATCTGGCTGGGTCTCCCCAGCCACCCTGGGCAACTTCCAACAAAATATTAAAATACAATAATCCATCAAACATTAAAAGCTTCCCTAAACAGGGCTGCCTTCAGATGTCTTCTAAAGGTCTGGTAGTTGTTGTTCTCTTTGACATCTGAAGGGAGGGCGTTCCACAGGGCGGGCGCCACTACCAAGAAGGCCCTCTGCCTGGTTCCCTGTAACTTGGCTTCTCGTAGTGAGGGAACCGCCAGAAGGCCGAGGCCGTTTAGGGCTTTAAAGGTGAGCACCAACACTTTGAATTGTGCTCGGAAACGTACTGGGAGCCAATGTAGGTCTTGAACCCAGGGTCGTGTTTCCGTTGGGAATTCAGGCAAGTTGGAGACTGCAGCGTTTTAAGACATATGGCTTATTTTACACATGGGTCTGGGTGAAGGAAGAGAGTTCACAGCATTACACCCCGAAAGGGGCTTGATCCCCACAGCACTGGAGTCCAAGACATCCTGTATACCATTTCCATGTCTCTGTCCCAGCCTGGCAAGAAGGTTCTGCCCTGAAAAAGCCTATGCCATCTGTTCTGGCCCCTCCTTTCTCCTTCCCAAGAAGTTTGGCTAAATGCCCCCTCTCCTTCTCCAAACCTTACTGTTTTAAAAGGGACACGTCTTTCCTGTGTGACGTCTTGTTTCTCTCTACTCTTTGCAGCAGAGGGAAGGACGGCTTTGGGCATTGCCAGTTGCCCTTAATGGCCAATACCTGGCTCCCTGTTGCTTCTCAATGGCTCTGCACTTATTTCACCTGACTGGGCTGAAACAAAATAAAAAAATTCCTTCCAGTACCGTAGCACCTTAGAGACCAACTACGTTTGTTATGGGACACAGGTGGCACTGTGGGTTAAACCACAGAGCCTAGGGCTTGTCACTCAGAAGGTCGGCGGTTCGAATCCCTGTGACGGGGTGAGTTCCCGTTGCTCGGTCCCTGCTCCTGCCAACCTAGCAGTTCGAAAGCATGTCAAAGTGCAGGTAGATAAATAAGTACAGCTCCGACGGGAAGGTAAACGGCGTTTCTGTGCGCTGCTCTGGTTCGCCAGAAGTGGCTTAGTCATGCTGGCCACATGACCTGGAAGCTGTCTGCGGACAAACGCCGGCTCCCTTGGCCACTAAAGCGAGATGAGCACCGCAACCCCAGAGTCGGACACGACTGGACCTAATGGTCAGGGGTCCCTTTACCTTTACCTTACGTTTGTTATTGGTATGAGCTTTCGTGCACATGCACACTTCTTCAGAAGTGTATCTGAAGAAGTGTGCATGCACACGAAAGCTCATACCAATAACAAACTTAGAATCATAGAATCCTAGAGTTGGAAGAGACCACAAGGGCCATCCAGTCCAACCCCCTGCCAAGCAGGAACACCATCAAAGCATTCTTGACAGATGGCTGTCAAGCCTCTGCTTAAAGACCTCCAAAGATGGAGACTCCACCACACTCCTTGGCCTCTAAGGTGCTACTGGAAAGAATTTTTTTTAATTTTGTTTCGACTACGGCAGACCAACACGGCTACCTACCTGTATCTAGAACTGACTGGGCTGGTTTGTATGAGCTAACCCAGGAAATTATTTCCCCGGCACCGTCCTGCAGCCCCTAACCCAGTGATGGCTCACCTTGACACTCCAGATATTTTGGAACTACAACTCCCATCATCCCTAGCTAACAGGACCAGTGGTCAGGGATGATGGGAGTTGTAGTCCCCAAACATCTGGAGTGTCACGGTTAGCCATCACTGCCCTAACCCCATCTGTTACTGGGCACCAACAGGATGCACTTTGCACATGGTCAGAGTCTAGTCTACCCATATCCGTGTAGTGGAAGTCTGATCTTTTGCTACCCTGTACAGATCTAGGCTCAAAACTCCATTCGATTAATTAGGCATCGGGGGAAGGGTTAGCCAGTTTAGGGATATTTAGTATAAATCCACCGCTTCCAGGATAAAAAGAAAAGGTAAAGGACCCCTGGACAGCCACACTGGGTGGATTCAAACTGCCAACCTTCTGATCAGCAAGCCCAAGAGGCTCAGTGGTTTACACCACAGCATCGCCCACTTTGCGGGCTGCATTCAGACTCCTTCAACCTGGGTCCTTAGCAAGCAGCGCCAAATTTATCACCAAAATGAAAGAAAGCTGGAATAATTGTTCTGCCTCATCCCGCCCCGTCTCCCAGGACCTCTCTCTGCCCTCCACCAAGCTGTTACTGGGGGGGGGGGGCTGGAAAAGAGCCCAGAACCTCCCCTCCCCCCTCCCACAGATGTTCCCATTTCTGCATCCATCTGTTGAAACTTTCTACCCCCCCTCCCTCCCCACTTGCCACCTCCTCCTCCTGTCCCTAACATACAAGCCACCCCCTCCAGAGTTGGGTGGGTGGAAAAGAAGTGGGAGCTAGTGAGATCCAGCCCCCCCCCGCACCTCTGCTTTTGAAAGACTGCAAACCCCCCTTTATCCTTGCCTGCAGTACACACACACACACACACACACACACACACACACACACGATTATCTCTCCTTGCAAAACTGCACCCTCCCCTCATAAGCCAGGATTTTTGTTAGGAGGCAGCCGGCCCAACAAGTTGATGAGCTGTTTTGGGGAAATCTCCCCTGAAAGCTTGTTAGGGGGAGATGTGGGGCAGGCTTCTGCTGGAGAGGGGGGGAGCAGAACCCCCGTTAATTAAGTATTTTTTAATGCTTTCCAGTACTTTTTGAGGAATATCAGTGCTTTTTTTCTGGGGGTACGCAAACCCCTAAACATTTTGTGAATCAAGTACAAAACTAGGAGTTTGAAATTAGGTTAAAGCAGTGATGGCTAACCTTGACACCCCAGATGTTTTGGAACTACAACTCCCATCATCCCTAGCTAACAGGACCAGTGGTCAGGGATGATGGGAGTTGTAGTCCCAAAACATCTGGAGTGTCAAGGTTAGCCATCACTGGGTTAAAGTAAGGGTATTGGATAAGATTATAGGAAAAAAGCAGAAGTACCAAGATGCTGAGGTTTGGAAAAAGGAGTGTTTTAAGCAAAATGATTCTTGTATTTTATGAAGTTTTAAAATTTGGGATTATGAAAACTGTTAGAGAGGAATGATAATGAATTCAACAGAGGGGGACTCAAGGAAGTCAACCGAAATATGAAATTGAGGAAAGAGGGAATACCTGACCCACAGAATTGGGCCAGGCCTAAGCAATGATAATAAATAAGCAAGGTTAAATGTATGATGATTGTGATTACCCTTGTGAGAGAAGGGGATGAATGTTGCTTCCCACAGTGAGAGGGGGGAAGTATGGAAATTTAACTGTTATGGTGTGTGCTTAAAATTGTAAAATCAATAAAAAAATTGGGGGGGGAAATAAACATTTTGTGAATCTAAGTTTGGCCTCCTTGAAGGGCAGTAGAAGAATTTGGATTTGATATCCCGCTTTATCACTACCCGAAGGAGTCTCAAAGCTGCTAGCATTCTCCTTTCCCTTCCTCCCCGACAACAAACACTCTGTGAGGTGAGTGGGGCTGAGAGACTTCAGAGAAGTGTGACTAGCCCAAGGTCACCCAGCAGCTGCATGTGGAGGAGCGGAGACGCGAACCCAGTTCACCAGATTATGAGTTTACCACTCTTAACCACTACACCACACTGGCTCTAAAACCCACTGAGGATAATGGGGGGGGGACAGCTGCCCCCTATTACACCCCCCCTTGGCTACACCCATGCCTCCCCCCACACCCAGGGAGAGGTGACTGCCGCTTGCAAAGTTGTGCGCGCACAAGAGAGACGATCCCTGCGCGCAGCAGCGCAAGCGCGCGCCCTCCCCAAGCCCGGGCAGCGCCTTGGTGGTTGGGCGCGCGGGGCGGAGCTGTGCACTTTGGAGACGCTCCCCGCCCGGTGGAAGGCAGGGGAGAGGAGTTGCAGCCGCCGCCGCCGCCGCCGCTATTCAGCTGGTGCCTTTGGGGAGGCAGCCGGCACATGCTCGCACAGAGCGCGCGCCCGCCTGTGCCGCCGGAGAGGAGGAGAGATGCGGGGAAAGAAGGAGGGATTAGTGCATTGAAGGGGGAAGAAGAGGAGGAGGAGGGTTTGCATCGAGCAGAGGTGAAAGGCTGATCCAGGAGGGGTGTGTTTTTGTGTGTGTGTGCGCGCGCGGAGAAAAGAGATCCAGTTTGCCTGCTGGGGACTTCCACAAAAAGAGACAAGCCGAGCAGCCGAGATTTTGCAAAGCGGCGGAGGCGCGGCAGCTGCTCCGGCTACTCCTGAAAGCTGCTTTCCTTGTGGATTCCGTTGCAAGCCTCGCTTTCCCCCCCGCTTCTTGCTCCACTGCCGGTTTGGTTGTATTTTTCTTTTTTTAATTGCTTCTTCTTCCGAGCCCCGGTCTGCTCCCACCTCTGCTGGCTGCCGAGGAGGAGACGGAAGCAGAAAAGCCTCTCCTCCATTGCAAGTCTCCGAAGCAAAAAAAGAAGGAGGAGGAGGAGGAAGGTGAGCGGCGGTCTGGGCTCTTCATGCAAAACTTTCTGATTTTGGCAACCCTCTTTTGGAAGTCTTTTTGTGAGAGGAAGGGGGTGGGGGGGTCGGCGCTGGCTTGCTCTGCCGGCGACCCGAACTTGGAAAAGGGCGGGCGTGAATGCGAATTGGATTCGCATCGTTTGGGGAGAGCAGGCGCGGGGAGGGAGGCTTCCCAGGTTGCAAGAGGAAGGCAGACAAAGGTGAGCTTTATGAAAGTTGCGCCGTGTTCCCCCCTGAGCTCGTTTCCCCTAACGGGAAGGCAGGTTCGCCGCATCTCCTCCCTGGGCGCATTCAGACGTTCTTATGCCCTGCATCTTTCCCCCATTCATTCATTTTTTTTTTTTATTTTACTCGATGCTAAACTACCACGTTGGGTACCTGGTCTGTTTTCCATCCATCCATCCGTTGGAGAGAGAGGTTTCTTTCTTGGGGTGGATTTTTAAAGCACCCATTTCTGTCCCCCGGGGGTGGAACAAGCACACACACACACACACACACACACGTGTACACGTGCTTTGAAACTTAAAGGGTCGGTTTCCAGAGAAACTGCGATGGAGTGAGCTGATCAAAACCGAGGGACGCCCTTGAAGCCGGTCTGTTCAAGAGAGGTGTGTGTGTTTGTGTATGTCTCTTTTTCCCTTCCTGAAATCAAAGGCGTTCATTATTTTCCAGGACTTTTGCAAAGTTCTGGCTTAAGAAAGGATGCTTTCAAATGAAACTGCTTTCTTGCCAGCTGAGTGAGGAGCTTAAAACATTTCATTGCGAAGAAGCTATTATTATTATTATTATTCAATTGCCTTGCCGGTGTGTTTAGCCTTGGATGCCTCTAACACGTGTTAGTGTGTGTGGAATGAATTCATTGGATTCCTTAGGGCGGATTTGCTTCGGTGTTTGGGGTACGTCCCATACTTAAGACATTTAAAGTGTGCAAGTCAAACATTGTAAGGTGGCGAACGGGTCATTAAAACAAAGGGGCAAATGTGTGTTTGCATGTACACACACTGGCCTGTTGGTCTACACGCACCCAGCGATGGTTTGCACGTGTGAACGGGCCAGGAACAGAACTTCGAAACGCACATGCTTGTCAGCAGCGTCACTTCGGTCATGTAGCTGCGAGGGATAGAGACATGTGGGTGGTAGAATAAGGTGGTATAGTTCTGAAATGGGGAATGGACTGTGCCGCTGGAGGTCGGAGTTCATGTTTTTGGATCCTCCACACTTGCAAGTTTCTGCGCAAGGAGGAGGCTCACCTGGAACATCACCCCCCATGTCTTTCGGTTTCCTTATTCCAATTGTACAATCATCCCTGCCATTCCAGGCTTAGTTGGATTGAGTTTTTTGTTGTCCATCTTTCACTAGCCTGGCTGCCTCCGGATGCTTCGGACTAACAGCCTGGAGAGCTCAGCTTCTGAGAGCTTGGTGCTGATCATGATAACCTTGCAGGTTTGATTCCCATACAGGACAACTGCATATCCCTGCGTTGTAGGGGGTTGGGCTAGATGACCCTCGGGGTTCCCTTCCGACTCTAGGATTCTTTCTTGACATGAGTCAACAGTGTGATGCAGCAGCTAAAAAAGCCAATGCAATTCTGGGCTGCATCAATAGGAGTATAGCATCTAGATCAAGGGAAGTAATAGTACCACTGTATTCCACTCTGGTCAGACCTCACCTGGAATACTGTGTCCAGTTCTGGGCATCACAGTTCAAGAAGGATACTGACAAGCTGGAACGTGTCCAGAGGAGGGCAACCAAAATGGTCAAAGGCCTGGAAACGATGCCTTATGAGGAACGGCTTAGGGAGCTGGGTATGTTTAGCCTGGAGAAGAGAAGGTTAAGGGGTGATAAGATAGCCATGTTCAAATATATAAAAGGATGTCATATAGAGGAGGGAGAAAGGTTGTTTTCTGCTGCTCCAGAGAAGTGGACACGGAGCAATGGATTCAAACTACAAGAAAGAAGATTCCACCTAAACATTAGGAAGAACTTCCTGACAGTAAGAGCTGTTCGACAGTGGAGTGTGGTGGAGTCTCCTTCTTTGGAGGTCTTTAAGCAGAGGCTTGACAGCCACCTGTCAGGAATGCTTTGATGGTGTTTCCTGCTTGGCTGGGGGTTGGACTGGATGGCCCTTGTGGTCTCTTCCAACTCTATGATCCTATGATTCTTTGATTCTGCAAACCACCTGAAAGCGGGTCTACATTGACTGGAAGGAGCTCCCTTCAGTGTTTCAGATGGGGCAGTTCCCATCCGTACCTGGAAGCGCCAGGGATTCAACCTGGTTCCTTCTGCATGCCAAGCAGGTACTCCAGAACCATAAGCTCATAAGAATTCGACTGAGTCAGACATAAGTGGGTCTCCTGAGCTTCTGACAGCTGTTCCTCCCAGCCTTAAGAGGCTGGGTTTCGAAAATGGGTCCTTCTGCATTTCAAGCAGGTGCTGAGTTGCTGGGACCCTTCTGTTGCCTCACGGAGCTGCACGTGTGGAGAAATGCAGTGATGCCGATGTGAACCAATTTCTTTCTTCTCTGGCAGTCACTCATAGCCTAGTAAGATCGTCTTCCAAAGCAGGGTTTTAGCAGTGAGTCTGTAAGTGGCTGTGGAGGCCAATTCTGGATCCACACGTCCTTCCACAGTGGGGACATAGGTTTCCGGGCGGGAGTTGATCACGATGAGGGTTTGCCAAGCGTGACTTCCTCTTAGCACGCTTCTCCCTTGCGTCCTGAGTTCGAGTGTCTTCAAAGCCCATGACACCTTTGGCAAAGGCTGTTCTCTATTAGAGAGGAGGCTTCGCTTCCTGTCAAGCCTGAAAGGGCATTCAGCAGGGTTAGGAAACCTGCCTTCCCCCGGCAAATGAAACTGAGGTACCTTGGTTCTCAAATGCCTTGGTAGTCAAACAACTTGGAACCCAAACACTGCAAACCCGGAAGTAAGTGTTCCGGTTTGCGAACTTTTTTCGGAAGGCAAACATGCTCCGTTTTGAGTGTTACGCTTCCGATTTGAGTGTCACGCTTCCGATTTGAGTGTTAGCTGAGGTCTGTCTGTTTTTGCTATTTAATTTGCGTTTTTGTTTTTGCGGCTCTTTTTGTGTGTGACTGTGGAACCCAGTTCAGCTACTGATTGATTGATTGTGTGACTGCGGTACAGTCATACCTCAGGTTGCGAACACTCCTTGTTGAGTACGTTCGGGTTGCGTACCCCGCAAACCCGGAAGTGCAACACGGAGCGCGGATGCTTCTGCACATGTCCACGCGGCCCGCGCACGCGCAGAAGCGTTCTGCGCAGTTCGCGCATGCGCAGAGGCGTGATATTGCTCTTTCGCGCATGCGCGAAAGAAAGTGCCGCCCGGGTTGCGCACTGTTCGGGGTGCAAAAAGCACCCCGGAACAAAATTGAGTGCGCAACCAGGGTACCATTGTACATTGTTTATTGCTTTCGTTTTATGGATCAATGGTCTCGTTAGATAGGAAAATTTGTGTTAAAATTGCTGTTACAAGTCTGGAACGGATCAATCCGTTTTGCATTGCTTTCTATGGGAAAGCACGCCTTGGTTTTGGAACGCTTTGGTTTTGGAACGGACTTCCGGAACGGATTAAGTCTTGAGAACCAAGGTACCACAGTATTTCTATATCTTGAACTGCTCCTTTCCCTTGGCTCATAGCTGTCAACTTTCGGATTTGAAAATAAGGGATTTTTCCAAACTTTCGGATTTGAAAATAAGGGATGCCGCCAGGGCGGTGCAATGGCACCAAGTAGCCTCGCCACCCTGCGCTCCAGAGGCTGCGCGCAAACGGGTGAGTGAAAGAGCGAGCGCGTAGACGGCAGGCAGGCTGTCTGTCTGGTTGGGCGTGAGGGTCTGGCTGCACAAGGCATGCAAGCTCCGCCCCCAGTCGGTCTCAGACTCCTTATTGGCAGCCGAGCAACGCAGCTGAGGAGCCTCCCTGGCCAGCAGGGAGGGAGAGGAGCTGCTTCCTTTGAAATCCGGGAAATTTAAGGGATATCAACAATCCGGGATAGCAGCGGGAAACGGCATTGAAATAAGGGAGTTTCCCGCAAAAAAAAAGGAGGGTTGACAGCTATGCCTAGGCTCCCTCTCTCCACTTTCTGGCCTGGGTTTCTCCTCTTCCTGGATGTGCGCTAGCAATTGCCACGGTGGCTGCAAGTAATATGATCGGCGGCTGGCGTTCTGGTGCCTGCCTCCCGTGCCCAGCCTTTGCTTTCAAACATTGGCCCCTTCTCTGTTTTCATGACCCCACCCACCCACCCACAGCAACCCTCCACCTTGCAGTTCGCCCTCCTCTCCCTCCCTTCTCCTTCCTTCCCCCCTCCCGTCCCCCCAAACAGGCCAAATTATCGGGAAAAAGGTTGTGAAAGTGAGTAGGAGGCTGTTTCTGGGACTGTTGCTGTAAAAACTCCCCTAGTAAGTTATGACAGGATTAAAGGGATTCCTGAATTGAGGGAGGGGGAACCCCCTTCTCTGAACACAAAGAGAGAGGCTAAAAGGTTTGCTCTTGGGAGATAAGCCCAGACATGTCAATTGCCCTGTCTGGATTGAGATTCCAGGACGGTAAAAATAGAGATCTTGGCTGGGTTTGGGTGCAATGCTTAAGTGTCTGCGCAAACGAAGAAAGCAGTGAGAAGAGATCATTGTTTCGGTTTTTTTAATACGGCACATTCCTTGGAGGTTTTTAAGCAGAGGCTGGATGGCCCTCTGTCATGGATGCTTCAGCTGAGATTCCTGCATTGCCGGGGGTTGGACTAGAGGACCTTTGGGGGTCCCTTCCAACTCTATGATTCTATGATTCACTGCCTGTGGTGCCTTGCTGTATTGTATACAGACTAGGAGACGTGGGTCCCTGCTCTCAAGGATCTACAATCTGAAATTGACAATGGGGAATAATAATAATAATAATAATAATAATAATAATAATAATAATAAAACAATATTTTTTTTGCAAATAAATTTTTAATTGAAAATTTTCATATTACACAAGAATATTTCTCATAACATAAAATTACATACCACAGTGTTATTGTTCATTGTCTATTATTACTCTCTTATATCGTCCCTTTTAAGGGAAAAAGGCAAAAGGAAAAAGAAAAAAAGGGGGGGAAGAAGGAAAAGAAGAAGAAAAAAAAAGAGCATATATATATATATATACATATACATATTTACATATACATATATATATATACATGAGGTTAAGGGCCAATATCTGAGGGCAATGAGGTTAAGGGCCAATATCTGAACGACAATCATAGTCACTTGATCGTTCTTTTTATCCATTGTAGCTTTTATTTGTATATTTTGTGTCTTTTATTGCTATGGCTGTTGGCTTTGCAAATAAAGTTTATTTATTATTATTATTATCTAGAATTATGCATTGTTATAACTATCTTCCAGAGGGGTTAACACCTTAGTCTGTTGCTGCATATATATATATATATATATATATATATATATATATATATATATATATATACACACACACACACACATACACACACACACATATATACACCCATAAAAATGAATAAATGAATACAATAATTTAAATATAGTAATGTGACTTCCTATCAAAAAACTCCGCATAATTTTTCATAACATTGAATGTACTCAACCCAATAAGCGTTCATCTGAAAAATCACTAATACATTCTTGAAATCTTTACTTCCTTAAAGTATTTTCCATCTGTTTACCCATCCTATATTACTCGAATGCTGGCATAGATATAGAATTTTTACTATATTTTTGGACATATCTCCTGAAGCCATCCCATTTTTCAACAAATTTTTGTTTTGAATTACCTCTGAGGTTATTAGTTAATTGGGCCAATTCAGCAAATTCCTGTAATTTATTAATATATATATATTTATTTGTACCCTGCCCTCCCCGGCTGGAGCCAGGCGCAGGGCGGCTAACATCATAAAAGTAACACAGTATACAAAGAACATAAGAACATTAAAACAGGCAAAGGAAGATGAACAGGCATGGGTGTCAAGTGAGAAAATAGCATGGCATGTCCAAGGTGGGTGGCTCTGTTAGGTTGGACCAGCTGGGCCTTCTCTGTGGTGGCTCCCCGTTTGTGAAATATTCTCCCCAGGGAGGCCCACCTGCCAGAGTCATTGCCTGTGTGTTTAGGCACCAGGCAAAGCCATTTTCATTTACGCAGGACTTATTTACCCTCAACTTGGAGGGTTATTGGATATGCGTATGGCCTCTCTCAAGGGACCCAGGTGGCGCTGTGGGTTAAACCACAGAGCCTAGGGCTTGCTGATCAGAAGGTCAGCGGTTCGGATCCCTGCGACGGGGTGAGCTCCCGCTGCTCGGTCCCAGCTCCTGCCCACCTAGCAGTTCGAAAGCACGTCAAAGTGCAAGTAGATCAATAGGAACCGCTCTGGCGGGAAGGTAAACGGCATTTCCGTGCGCTGCTCTGGTTCGCCAGAAGCGGCTTTGTCATGCTGGCCACATGACCTGGAAGCTGTATGCCGGCTCCCTCTGACACTAAAGCGAGATGAGCGCCGCAACCCCAGAGTCGGACACGACTGGACCTAATGGTCAGGGGTCCCTTTACCTTATGGCCTCTCATGCTTTCGGTGGTGTGAGTTGGATATGTCTCTTTTGTAACTATTTACGCTTGCACTTTTTAGGTTCTGGTTTTATCCTTGTTCCTGTGTACAGTGGTATTTGTGGCTGTTTCTTGTTTTGCATTGCAAGTCACTTTAAGGCACTTTCGTGATAGCAGATGATGGGAGCTCGTCAAGTGTCTGGGTGGGCAGCTAGCAGCGAGTGAAGAGGGTGCCGCTCCAGTTTCTGCGGCAGTAGACAGGGGAAGAAGTCGACCTGAAAAAGTTGTGCCCACGGGTGCTACCGGTAATATGGGTGCCCCCTGCCGTAATAGTGTGATCCTATTGCAAGGAGTTGAACTAGATCTTCCCCAGCAACTCTACAGCATAGCTGTCAAGTTCTCCCTTATTTTAAGGGAAATTCCATTATGTCGAATAGGCTTCCTCGTGAGAAAAGGTAAAACTTGACAGCTATGCTCTACAGTTCTGTGATCCTGTGCATGTAGGCGAGTCGAGGCCTAGATTTCCAGCATGGAGAGAATTCATGCCTCTGCAAGAAAAATAATAATCGTTATATTTAAAGAAAACCTCCGGTGAACTTTGCAACCGGGCAAGAAAATGAGGAAAGGTTTATTAGTCATGCCTTAGTCAAAAGGAAGTCCAAGACAGACAAATCGACTCTGAACTATTGTGCGTTTGGTTTTTTTGAGGTGTTTGTGTGTGTGTTTTTTAAAAAATAAACAGTCGGAAGCATTATTCTGCTGATTCTTCAGAAACCGAAAACATAGGCTGTGCATCCCTTCAACGCACATTTTCCCCCTCAAAGAATTCTGGGCAACGTCATTTAGCCCTCTCAGGATTAAGAGGTCCCAGCAGCCCTTAACAAACTACATTACCCAGAATTCTTTGAGGGGAAAACATATGGTTTAAAGGTATATAAATGTGTACACAGCTTTGGTCTGCGTTAGCCTTAATAGAAGAAGCAAGACAAATTCTGCGTAGAGGTGCAAAACCACCACTCATTTAGGGCCCCTTTCTATCCAATCTATGCATCGCTTCTGCATGGTCCAGGAAAGACTAACGGGAACAAGAACAGGCAGAATAAAATATGTAAATCAAAAATGCATTAAAGCAAATATACTGAAATGGCAACGTTTCAGTATGATTGTTCAAGGTGTTACTATTAGCATGTAAAGCCTGCCCGCTGATAACATTTTTGCATAAGAAGAGCCTACCTATTAGATATTTAGAAAGTTGGTGCGAGTTGCAATCTGTTTGTAGTTTATTGTTATTTTAACTTCCCTAAAGTCTTACTGACAATTTTATTGTTTCGTGTTTATTCTTGCAAACCGTTTGGAGATTTCTTTACAATTGAGTGGGGTATGAAATTGAGGGAATGAATGAAAACAAACAAACAAACAAACAGCAGCCAAAAATAAACCCTGTACCCTTACAAACAATAAACCACCCCAAAACAGACTGTTACTTATTTTCCCGGGCTTTTGCGGAGAAGCATGTATTTGTCTGTCATCCTTGAGGCTGTAATGTCGTTTGCCAGGGAGGCTTTCCTGGGAAGAACATCTCACACTTGGGGCCACCCTAGAAGAGACCTGTCATCTCACCACCCTCTGAGCATCTCTTGGTCTAGTAAAGCTCTGTTGACCCTTCTCCTTCCAAGACAACTTGGGGAGAGACTGGTTCCCATTCAGGAATGTCGTCTTCTTCTTTGGTGATCCCTCGTAGCCGAGTAAGATTGTCTTCCATGAACACAAACTTAACTGTGAGTCCATAAGTGACTGTGGAGACCAATTCTGGATCCACACGTCCTTCCACAATGGGGACACAGGTTTCTGGGAGGGAGTTGATCACGGTGAGGGTTTGCCAAGCGTGCCTTCCTCTTAGCACTTCCTTCTCCCTTGCGTCCTGAGTTCGAGTGTCTTCAAAGCCCATGACACCTTTGGTAAAGGCTGTTCTCCAACTGGAGCGCTCGCAGGCCAGTGTTTCCCAGTTGTCGGTGTTTATACTACATTTTTAAAGATTTGCCTTCAGAGAGTCTTTGAACCTCTTTTGTTACACTTTCCATTTTGGAATAGAGTATTTGCTGTGGAAGACGATAACCGGGCACCCGCACAACATGACCAGTCCAACGAAGTTGATGTTGAAGAATCATTGGTTTGACATGGGTGATCTTTGCTTCTTCCAGTACACTGGCATTAGTTAGCCTATGAATGTCGTAGTGTTGGCTCACTGTGGGATTGTCCATAGCAAAGGATTCCAAGCCATGTTCCTTGGGAAATTCTCCGGGGGGGCAATGAGATGATCAACGATGATGGATGAGCGTCCTTGAAAGGCCAGCTGCCCCACCCTGCTGAACTTCCTTTGCAAATGCACAGCCACAGAGGAGGGCTGGATGTGTCCTAAGATGCACTTTTGGTCAATAGAGAGTGATGTCCTGCAAGCCTGGCCGGCAGGGTGGATTTGATTTAAATAAAATTGATTTAACTCACGATTTAAATCACTAGTCAGTAAGGCTTCATTTAAATATTTTTTTTTACAGAAAAACTCATTCTTGCTGGTATAATCTTAATATTTACAACCATATGAAGGTTTCATTTTTGGAATAATAAATTTTCAGAGTAGTTTTTACAGTTATATCAAAAATTACTGATTTGGTTATACTACTAGAAATACATAGATAATTATGAAATTATGGTGAGGTTTAATAAGTTAACTGTTTATATGTGGACAACTTTCCTGCTGTACTTTATTGGAAGGAGAAAAATAATCATTTCCTTAATAACCATTTAAACAATTTATTTAACTAAAACAATAACATGATAGCATATGTATCCATGTTTGTTAACTGATGTGGTTAAACATTTTTTTAAAAAAACCTTAGACTGAGTTTTAGCACACTTGATAAACTTAAAACAAATCGTTATTTCCTGATGAATAGCCTTTGGACTATAATGTAACTTAAATAGAAGACTATATTTAGAAAGATTTTTCCTCAAAAAGCATTTTATTTAAAAAATCCAATTTAAATAAATAAAAAATCCGATTTAAATTTTTAAAAATCCGATTTAAATAAAAAAAATCTGATTTTTTAATTTTTTTTAAAAAAAATCATTGATTTTTATCCACCCTGCTGGCCGGTAATTATTGCAAGTGGGACTTACAACAAAATTTCGCAGTGCATCCTTGCCTCCAAACAGGAGTGCTCATCTTCGAAGTACCAGCCAGCTGTGCTCTTCTCCATCAGATCACCCCATGCCCCCCACCCCCCAGTCTTCTCTTTTTAGGAGAGCTTGCTGGATCAGGCCAATGGCCGCCCAGTCCAGCGTCCTGTTCTCGCAGTGACCACCCAGATGCCAGGGAGAAACCAGGAAGCAGGACCTGAGCACACGAGCAAGGTCAGCGGTTCGAAGCCACACGACGGAGTGAGCTCCCGTTGCTCTGTCCCAGCTCCTGCCAACCTAGCAGTTCGAAAGCACACCAGTGCAAGTAGATAAATAGGTACCGCTGCGGCGGGAAGGTAAACGGCGTTTCCGTGCGCTCTGGCTTCCGTCACGGTGTCCCATTGCACCAGAAGTGGTTTAGTCCTGCTGGCCACATGACCTGGAAAGCTGTCTGCGGACAAACGCCAGCTCCCTCGGCTTGAAAGCGAGATGAGCACTGCATCCCATAGTCGCCTCTGACTGGACTGGGATCCTTTACCTTTTTTACCTTTACCTATTCTGAAGCCTCCAGCTGTTGCAGATTCGATCCCCTTATGGGCCACATGCCTGGCAGGAGGTCCCTTCCAACTCTACGATTCTATAATTCCACTTCGGTTGTTCTCAAATTCTTAGCATTCCCCCTCCCCTGACCTCAGCTTGCTGATAACTCCCCTTGTATTTTTAGGCGGTCTCCTTTTGGCTCCTTTCCCCTCGGCACTCACACCTGAGTTTGCTGTTAGAGGGAGTGATGATTTTGTTGCAGTTTTTCCTTGGTTCACATGTGGCTGAAAAGAAAAGAAAGCATTAAAGCCAAATATCCCTGTTATAGCTCACGCCTTGTAGTATTATCTGTTTGTTGTGGGGGACGGACATTTTTTTTTAAATACAGCCAGTCCCACAGGAGGATTCTCCGTGCGACTAAAGTTTGATCTGGGAGGAGGATTTTTGGGGGGTAATTTAAGTAGCCATGGGCTAAAAGGTAAAGGTACCCCTAACCATTAGGTCCAGCCGTGGACGACTCTGGGGTTGCGGCACTCATCTCACTCTATAGGCCGAGGGAGCCGGCGTTTGTCCGCAGACAGCTTCCGGGTCATGTGGCCAGCATGACTAAGCCGCTTCTAATTTAAGAAACGCCGTTTACCGTACTTTTCCGCCAGTGTGGTACCTATTTATCTACTTGTACTTGACGTGCTTTCAAACTGCTAGGTGGGCAGGAGCTGGGACCGAACAATGGGAGCTCACCCCGTCACGGGGATTCGAACTGCCGACCTTATGATCGGCAAGCCCTAGGCTCTGTGGTTTAGACCACAGCGCCACCCGCATCCCTGGGGTTGTGCAGAGTTGTTAAGGCTGCAGAGAGCATTGTTGGCTGCTCGCTCCACCTTAGAGCAGATTTATGCCACGAGGTGCCACAGAAAGGCACTGGACATAGTGAAAGATCCATCGCATCCTCTTTGAACTTTTGCCATCGGGACGGAGATACAGGACGATGACAACAAGAACAAGCCGTCTTAGAAACAGCTTCTTTTCCAGAGCGATCACGGCCTTGAATGGGAAGCCTGGACTTTGAAGTCATCTAATCTTACCTGTTCTGTTTATCATTGTATGGCTTTAATCAGTGTGTATGGTTTTAATCAGTGTGTATGGTTTTAATCAGTGTTTTTGTAGTTGTTTTGTTTTTGCGTGGAGTGCCCTATCTGGGTGGATGGAGCAGCCAAGTAATTTCGTTGTCCCCGAAGGGGACAATGACAATAAAATATATTCTATTCTATTCTATTCTATTCACAGTAGTCATGGGCTACTGTAAGCTATAAGGGTGCTGCAAACTCTACTCTCCCAGCACTGAAGGGTCGTTGTAGGCTTCTGTCTCAGCCCAGTTTGCAATGGGATACAGGCAATGGATAACAATGCACAACTGTACCTTCTCAGGGTGAGTCTAGTCTCTAGTGCTTCTGCACAGCACAGCAGCATTCTTGAAAACCACTCAGAGCCTGGCCTGCAGTTTTCTATGTGAACTACACTGCAGGGGCCCTGTTAAGTCCCTTCTTCCTGTGACACTTCCAGTCTTCAGTCTGGAGCTGCATTTGCCTTGGCAGGGATTTTAGAAAAAATTCACTACAGTGGTACCGGTAGAAGAGTTTGGATTTGGATTTGATACCCTGCTTTATCACTACCCTAGGGAGTCTCAAAGCGGCTAACATTCTCCTTTCCCTTCCTCCCCCCCAACAAACACTCTGTGAGGTGAGTGGGGCTGAGAGACTTCAAAGAAGTGTGACTAGCCCAAGGTCACCCAGCAGCTGCATGTGGAGGAGCGGGGAAGCGAACCCGGTTCACCAGATTACAAGTCCACCACTCTTAACCACTACACCACACTGGCAGTGGTACCTTGGTTCTCAAACTTAATCCGTTCCGGAAGTCTGTTCCAAAACCAAAAGCGTTCCAAAACCAAGACGGGCTTTCCCATAGAAAGTAATGCAAAACGGATTAATCTGTTCCGGACTTTTAAAAACAACCCCTAAAACAGCAATTTGACATGAATTTTACTATCTAACGAGACCATTAGTCCATAAAAGGAAAGCAATAAAGAATGTACTGCAGCCACACAATCAATCAATCAATCAGCAGCCTAACTGGGTTCCACACTGTCACAAAAAAGAGCCGCGGAAACGCAGAATCAATAGCAAAAACAGGCAGACCTCAGTATAACACTCAAAGCAGAAGTGTGGCACTCAAATTGGAAGCGTAACACTCAAAACGGAGCACTTCAGCTTCCGAAAAAAGTTCGCAAACCGGAACACTTACTTCCGGGTTTGCAGTGTTCGGGTTCCAAGTTGTTTGAGTACCAAGGCGTTTGAGAACCAAGGTTCCACTGTAAATAATAACTGTGTTTGCAGAAGGAGCTCTTCTTCCTGCTGCTACATTTAGGGATTTTTATGTGCGCAACAACAACAAAATGCTACCAGTTCCAGCTGCATTAAAGTCTTTACTTTTTCTAACTAACCCTCATTGGTGCCTATAGGCAGCTCTCTCTTCCATCCCTGGGAACATTTAAAAATAGCCTCTCAGTGTGAGCCAGGAAGTGAAGACCTATCCAGACAATGAGATTGTTCTTTCCGTATATCTCTGTGTCTCTGTCCTCCTGTTCCAGCCACCGCAGGGAAGGCTTTGCGTCTGTCTCATCCTCTTTTCAAACCACCTAAGTTGGTGGCTATCCGTGAAGCACATTCTGCAGATTAACAATGGTCTGTGCCCTCCTTCCTTCTATCTAGCCTGAATCACCCAACGTTCATTTTTATTATTATTGCATGTTCCTGAGTTCCATTGTTATGCGCGAGGGGGAAGAAATCTCTGCTTTCTCTGCACCATAATTTTATACACTCTCAACTTAAAAAGGGAGATTTGCACCTTGATCATTTTTTTGTTGGCCATTTCTGAACCTTTCCCAGCTCTGCCGTTTCCAATGGACACCATCCAAACTTTTTAGAGTCTTCCAAGTGTGAAATCCAGGTGATTTCTGTTAGCGATTTTTTTCTGTTGCAATAAAAGTGGCTTGGAAAGGAAAAGAAAACCAAATTTAAACGTCAAATAGCACTTTAAAATGATAGAAAGCACGACAATGTGGCAGTCTTCTTTCTTTCAGATCATGTGGCCAGCTTCCAGATCATGTGGCCAGCATGACTAAGCCGCTTCTGGCGAACCAGAGCAGCGCACGGAAACGCCGTTTACCTTCCTGCCAGAGTGGTTCCTATTTATCTACTTGCACTTTGACATGCTTTTGAACTGCTAGGTTGGCAGGAGCAGGGACCGAGCAACGGGAGCTCACCCCGTCGCGGGGATTCGAACCGCCGACCTTCCGATTGGCAAGCCCTAGGCTCTGTGGTTTAACCCACAGCGCCACCCGCATCCCTTTTAAAAAAATCTCTGCCTTAGTTCATAGTTAATACCATTTCCATTTCCACTGTGTGTATCTCTCCTCCTTACATACTGAGACAAGTGAATTGTTGTAAGAGCAAATTGCAGTCAAGCAACGTACAACGTACCTTGGATCCCAAATGCCTTGCATGTCGAACATTTTGGCTCCCGAGTGTCACCACCCCGGAAGCGACTGTTCCGGTTTGCAAACGTTCTTTGGAACCCGAACGTCCGGCGGGGCTTCCGATTAGCTGCAGGAACTTCCTGCAGCCAATCAGAAGCCGCGCTTTGGTTTCCGAACATTTTGGAAGTCGACTGGACTTCCGGAACGGATTCCGTTCGATTTCCGAGGTACGACTGTAGTTGAGATCATAGAATTGTAGAATTGTAGCCTTGGGAGGGTGCCCAAGGTTCATCTAGTCCAACCCCCTGGTGAAAAGACATTCTGCTGAGAGCCAGTGTGGTGAAGTGATTAAGAGCGGTAGACTCGTAATCTGGGGGACCGGGTTCGGGTCTCCGCTCCTCCACATGCAGCTGCTGGGTGACCTTGGGCTAGTCACCCTTCTCTGAAGTCTCTCAGCCCCACTCACCTCACAGAGTGTTTGTTGTGGGGGAGGAAGGGAAAGGAGAATGTGAGCTGCTTTGAGACTCCTTCGGGTAGTGATAAAGCGGGATATCAAATCCAAACTCCTCTTCTTCTTCTGCTGTGGCGACTGCAACCTAGATTCCAGGTGCCATCGGGCACCTAGCTTACATATCTGAGTTTCTAACACCTCCAGCGTGTGATACCTAGGACTGATGGGAGTTGTAGTCCAAAACTTCTAGCAGGCCCCAGGTTGGGGGAGACTGGGATATAGTGTTGGATTTGTAAGTCATGCCAGGAGGGAGCTTGGATCTTTGTTCTTGAAGTGGCCACATTCCTCCTGAATCTCCTTGGCCAAGTCAATATCTTAGGTAAAGGTAAAGGGACCCCTGACCGTTAGGTCCAGTCGCGGACGACTCTGGGGTTGCAGCGCTCATCTCGCTTTACTGGCCGAGGGAGTTGGCATACAGCTTCCAGATCATGTGGCCAGCATGACTAAGCCGCTTCTGGCAAACCAGAGCAGCACACAGAAACGCCGTTTACCTTCCTGCCAGAGCGCTACCTATTTATCTACTTGCACTTTGACGTGCTTTCGAACTGCTAGGTGGGCAGGAGCAGGGACCAAGCAACGGGAGCTCACCCCGTCGCAGGGATTCGAACCACCTTCTAATCGGCAAGCCCTAGGCCAGTGATGGCTAACCTTGACACTCCAGATGTTTTGGGACTACAACTCCCATCATCCCTGACCACTGATCCTGTTAGCTAGGGATGATGGGAGTTGTAGTTCCAAAACATCTGGGGTGTCAAGGTTAGCCATCACTGCCCTAGGCTCTCTGGTTTAACCGACAGAGCCACCCGCGTCCCAAGCCAATATCTTGGGCAGCCGATTTCTCCAGCAAATTAAGAGTATTCAAGTGTGAAAGCCTGGTGCCTTCTTCCCAAAGTCCGGGAAGCTTCTTCCCAGCTTAGGGAGGGAGACACGATGCTCATGCTTGTGATGTTAGGATGTCCCAGCGTTGCACCCCCCCCCCCCCGCCAATCACCCTCACACGCTGGTGCCTCTCCCCTTACAAAAAAATTCACCGCTCGCCACTGATCACAACCTCATTTGTGCAAGACCCGTGCAGGTGCTGGGGAACATTTGCAAAGGGCGGCCATGCGATTCTCCTGTCGTACGTTGTTTCCAATGTTTTGGCACACAGACACACTCCCATGTGTGGATCGGGGGCCCCCCCCCCAGCCCCTCGTGGCACCACAATAGTCCTTTTGTCTTTTTGAGACGGTGGACCAACGCTTCTGGAATCCTGCCCGGACACAGGCTGGCTTGTTCCACTTCCTTGCCTTGGCAGGTGGTAGCTGTAGGAATTTTTTCCGCAGGTTGGCACCTAGCCTGTGGCCAGCCAGCCATGCTCGGGGCATGCAGTTCAGCTTTGGGCACGGACAGGCTCCGGAACGATGTATGCGGGCCGAAAGGCAGCTACCTACATCTGTGTCAGGTTGGTTTGCAAAATCTCACCCGTCGATCTTGCAGCATCTCAAACGGCCATTTGGAAACCCTGCCCTCTGAACCGTTGAGGCTTCTCAACGGTTCCTCGTTGTTAAGATCGCTTGCGGTGAGCAAGCATCCCTGCAAGCTTGCCTGTTGTTAGCAATGCCCTGTGATGCAACAGCCACAGGCGAGGGCTTGAGCACATCTCGAGGCGTTCTAGCCCAGTGTTGTGGGCTGGTTGGGCAAGCTTTACGATATGTGGCCTTGAAGACGAAGCTTTGGCTATGGCTCAAGCTTTGTTTTAACCCAGTGGGCATCACCCCCTTGACATTGAGGGATGATTTCCAGTCATCATGGGAAAGGGAGGTCATAAAAGAGGTGCAGTCCTGTGGATTGTCACACCTCTACCTGGAGTCCATGACGTATAATCAAGCTAGAACTGCAATCTCCCGGAGATTGAGCGATATTGCCAGACAAGAGGACATAGCTCAAGTGAAACCAGGGATGTTCCTAGGGGACCAGATATATCAAATGACACCAGCCCCCTATCTCGCGAAAATCCACTATGTGGAATACTGCAGACTTCTTACAGCGGCTAGACTAAACGCCCTTGATTCTGCAATATTGTGGGGAAGGTACAAGGGAGTTCCATACGCCCAGAGAACCTGTCATTGTACTATTGTTTTAATATTTGATTGGAAGCCGCCCAGAGTGGCTGGGGAAACTCTGCCAGATGGGCGGGGTACAAATAATAAATTATTATTATTATTATTACTATGGGCGTGGTTGAGTCTACCGAACATATCCTTCTGTCTTGTCCTCTCTATGTAGAACTTAGGCAAAATCTTATAACTCCACTTTTACGTCAATCTAGCTTTCTACCCAGAGAAAGACAGGTTTTATATTTACTGAATAATATTACTAGAAATACAGCCTTCCTGGTGGCTAAATTTCTTTTTTTAGCTTCTAAGTGTCGCAAGATTTTAATTGATTGTATCGATATGGGGCTATTTGTTTAGTTCCATTCTATTGTGGATTATGTTTCCTTTTTTCCTTTTATTTCAAAGTTCTTTCAGATGCTTTTAATTCTGTATAAATGTATTCTTCTGACTGACGGTCGAATAAAAGAATGATGAAGATGGTGGGCTGGTTGGAAGCAGTGGTGTAGCATGGGTTGCCAGAGCTCCGGGCTGCGCAGAGGTGGTGGGAGGGAGGTAAATGATTGGAATACACAACCGCATTCAACAGCCTAATGGCATCCGCGTCACCTGGAAGAGCTCAGTCGTGGAGATAAGAAGAGTTGTTCCGTTCTCTGGAGAGGTCATTTCCTGGTTTGCATGGAGAAGCTGTTTTCCATGGAAGCATGCAGCTGTATTCAGGCAGCACCGGGTTTTGAAATTTTGCACCCCTATCAATTTTGCGCCTGGAGCAACCGCCCCTGTGGACACCCTGCCATGCTACGCCACTGGTTGGACGCAGAAGAATGGTGGGAGGAACCAGCTGGGGGACCCCCAAGGGAATAAGGTTCAGCGGCCGGAGAGTGGTGGGACAACGATGAGAGGTCAGAGGGAGAAGACTGGGGGCGTCGGAAGCTGTGGAGGTCACAGGGTTTAGTGAGCAGGGAAAGTCTGTGGCAGAGAGAAGTTGAGAATCGGGTCAGGCTGGTGAAGAGTCACAGGTTTCTCCCTCTCCTGCTGCAACAAGCTCCCCTCCTCGCTTGTCTCCCAGAACCAGAAGAGGCATGAAAAGGGTGGAGGAGAGGTTGGCTGCATGCAGGCGCAGTCTCCGATTGCTTAGGGAAGGAACCCTGGAGAGGGAGGGGACTTAGCTGGCTGTGGGAAGGTGGGGACTTTTTAGTCTCAGTAACTGATGCCTTGGGACAAGACCCACCTGCGATGAGCTGTTGTGCTCATTCGGCCTGACACTCCTTTGCCAATTGTGTTTTGCTCATAAAGACTTAACTCTAAGTTGCATGGTGTGATTTACTGCTGGGAGGAGTAAATCCACTGTTGAACAGGTCCTCCCCTCTCAACATTCATCCTAATATTTAGTCAGAATCTGTTTCCTTGTCGCTTGAATCCATTGGTTCGGATCCTGCCCTCTGGAGAAGCAGAAAGCAAGCTTGCTCCATCTTCCATGGGGAGAGCCCTTCCCATATTTCAAAGATGGATCTTGTATCAGTTTTCTTTTCTCCGGGCTAAACCTGCCCAGCAGTCCCAGCCTGCACTCCAAATAAACAAAAAACACATCCCAGAAATAGAGACGTTTCCTTAGTTTAATTAACCTGATTAATCGGTTAGAGTCGTGCGTAAATTGCAAAGCAGGCTCCTGATTGTCCCTGAGGCCAGCTTATTTTATCTTGGAACATTTTGTCTTTGAGCTCCGCTGCGATGCTACGCCCCTCCTATCAGGAACCGGGAGGCTGCAGGAGCCGCTTGGATGATCTGGAGAAGTTGATGGAGTTGCCATGTTTCTATCCCACTCCTGTGATCTGGGAGACCTGGGTTCAAATCTCCATTCAGCCAGGAACTTGGTTGGGTAACCTTCAGCCAGTTACTTACTCTCAGCCTAGCCTACCTCACAGGGTTGTTTTCAGGAGAGAATCATAGAATCGTAGAGTTGGAAGAGACCACAAGGGCCATCCAGTCCAACCCCCTGCCAAGCAGGAAACACCATCAAAGCATTCCTGACAGGTGGCTGTCAAGCCTCTGCTTAAAGACCTCCAAAGAAGGAGACTCCACCACACTCCTTGGCAGCAAATTCCACTGTCGAACAGCTCTTACTGTCAGGAAGTTCTTCCTAATGTTTAGGTGGAATCTTCTTTCTTGTAGTTTGAATCCATTGCTCCGTGTCCACTTCTCTGGAGCAGCAGAAAACAACCTTTCTCCCTCCTCTATATGACATCCCTTTATATATTTGAACATGGCTATCATATCACCCCTTAACCTTCTCTTCTCCAGGCTAAACATACCCAGCTCCCTAAGCCGTTCCTCATAAGGCATCGTTTCCAAGCCTTTGACCATTTTGGTTTCCCTCCTCTGGACACGTTCCAGCTTGTCAGTATCCTTCTTGAACTGTGGTGCCCAGAACTGGACACAGTATTCCAGGTGGGGTCTGACCAGAGCGGAATACAGTGGTACTATTACTTCCCTTGTTCTAGATGCTATACTCCTATTGATGCAGCCCAGAATTGCATTGGCTTTTTTAGCTGCTGCATCACACTGTTGACTCATGTCAAGTTTATGGTCTACCAAGACTCCTAGATCCTTTTCACATGTACTGCTCTCAAGCCAGGTGTCACCCATCCTGTATTTTGTGCCCAATTGAGAATGGGGAGGGGAGAACCACATAAGAGTTCCTTGGAGGAAAGGTGGGAGATAAATTCCTAATTTAAGAAAATAGGAAAAGTATTGCTGGTTCCGGCCAATGGGAGCCCATCTAGTTCAACATCCTGTTTTCTCTGTGGCCAGACAGATGCCCCCATGGGACACCGACAGGAAAGACCTGAGGCCATCAGACCCTCTTCCCTCCTGCGGTTTCCAGCAGCCAGATCAAAGGATCAGGGGATGGGGAAGGACTTTCTGTAGCCGAGACCCTGGAGGGCAGCTGCCAGCCAAAGTACAGCGTGCTGAGCTAGACGGACCAAACTTTAAGAAGGCATGTCAATTCATGGGAGATCAGGGCTATCGATGGGACACGGGTGGCGCTGTGGGTTAAACCACAGAGCCTAGGGCTTGCCGATCAGAAGGTCGGCGGTTCGAATCCCCGCGACAGGGTGAGCTCCCGTTGCTCGGTCCCTGCTCCTGCCAACCTAGCAGTTCGAAAGCACGCCAGTGCAAGTAGATAAATAGGTACCGCTGTGGTGGGAAGGTAAACAGCATTTCCGTGCGCTGCTCTGGTTCGCCAGAAGCGGCTTAGTCCTGCTGGACACATGACCCGGAAGCTGTACGCCGGCTCCCTCGGCCAGTAAAGCGAGATGAGCGCCGCAACCCCAGAGTCGTCCGCGACTGGACCTAATGGTCAGGGGTCCCTTTACCTTTACCTATAAGGGCTATCAATGGCTACTAGCCACGGGGGTGTTGGTCTGCTTCCACCGCCAGAGGTGGGCAATTGGCCTGATCCAACAAGCTCTTCTTTCATTGTTAAGTGGATATTCTCTCTCTCTTAATTTATTTATCGTTTTCAGTTTTACAACAGTTAAACAAATTGCATGATGGAAATCACATCATTAATATCGACTTCCCTTCTCCTCCTTCCATGGCTCATAATTTTCCCCTTTCTGCTGCGTATTCATAGTACTCTTTCTTTCTCTTTCACCATCTTATCTTATTTTATCCCCCCACCCCCGCTCCAATGAGTCCGATCCTGCTAACGTTTCGAATCGTTTACAATGATTTTTCATTTATTCCACCAATTTCCCCCCGTTCTTTCTTAAAAACTCCCTTCTCCTGGTCTTGAATTCTACTTGTTAATTCAGCCATTTCGGCATAATCTGATCGTTTCATCTGCCAATCCTTCGCTGGATCTGCTCCTTCCTTCCACTTCTAACTGGAGATTCCCCAGCCCTTTCTGGGTGCAAAAAACCCCTCAAACCCACCCCTTAGCTCTGCCCTCCAGCTGTGATCCCTCTCCCAGTTGGGGTCCGAGGGCCGTTAGCATGTGCAATAGTGAGTTGTCTGCGGTTGAAGCTGCCCTTCCCTTTTTCTGTGCCTGCTGAGCTCTTGTGACAGATCCACTGCCTCTTCCAACTCCTTTGTGTGTTGCAACATAACATTCACAAGTCTGCCAAGGGCTGTGGGGAGATGAGCACAGGGGAGGCACTTTGGCTAAGGACTTGTGCGGTTGTGGGGTTCAACCCGAGCTGTTCATCCTCCTCCTCTTACCCTGTCTGGCGGCGAGCCTGCCTCAAACTGTCGGCTTTCTAGGATTTTCCTTCTCCCCTATGGTTTATTTTCTTGGAACTTGACAGCAAAATGCCCTGGCTGGCATAATCTGGGAGATGGGAGTTTAGAGGAGCGGGGCAAGGTGGCACGGGCAGGTATGTCGTACAACCTACAGTTTAAAGCAGGGGTAGGCAGCCTAAGGCCTGTGGGCCAAATGTGGCCCGATCACCTTCTCAATCCGGCCTGCGGACAGTCCGGGAATCAGCGTGTTTTTACATGAGTAGAATGTGTCCTTTTATTTAAAATGTATCTCTGGGTTATTTGTGGGGCATAGGAATTCGTTCTCCCCCCTCTTTCAAAATATAGTCCAGCCCACCACATGGTCTGAGGGACGGTGGACCGGCCCATGGCTGGAAAAGGTTGCTGACCCCTGGTTTTAAGCCTCGTATGCACTGTACACTTAAAGTAGCATCGTAGCGCTTTGAACGGGATGAGGGTGGCGCTGTGGTCTAAACCACTGAGCCTCTTGGGCTTGCCGATCAGAAGGTTGGCAGTTCGAATCTGCACAATGGGGTGAGCTCCTGTTGCTCTGTCCCAGCTCCCGCCAACCTAGCAGTTCGAAAGCACGCCAGTGCAAGTAGATAAATAGGTACTGCTGTGGCGGGAAGGTAAATGGCGTTTCTGTGCACTCTGGCTTCCGTCACGGTGTCCCGTTGCGCCAGAAGTGGTTTAGTCCTGCGTGCCACATGACCCAGAAAGCTGTCTGTGGACAAACGCCAGCTCCCTCGGCCTGAAAGCTAGATGACCGCCGCAACCCCATAGTCACCTTTGACTGGACTTAACCATCCAGGGGTCCTTTACCTTTACCTAGCACTTTGAACAGTCTGGGAACTGTAGTTTGTTAAGGGTGCTGGGAGTTGTTAGGAGACTCCCTGCCCTCGTCAGAGTTCCCTGGGAAGAGGAATTGATTGTCAAACCACAAAATCCTAAACTGGATGGAGCAACGGTCTGACTCTGTATAAGACTGCAGCTCAGGCAACACCCCATTTACCTGGACATTACATTCTGAGGAGTTTAAGCGAAATTGCTTATATTGGGGGCACCATTGAAAAAGCCCACAAACACAACAGCCGTTCCCTCCAAACTTCCTTGCTCACACTCCCAACTCCCCACAAGCCTCAAAGACGGTGCAAGGACAGTATTAGAAATGGCACCTTAAACCCTAGGTCAGGGGTCAGCAACCTTTTTCAGCCGTGGGCTGGTCCACCGTCCCTCAGACCATGTGGTGGGCTGAACTATATATATTTTTTTGGGGGGGATGAATGAATTCCTATGCCCCACAAATAACCCAGAGATGCATTTTAAATAAAAGCACACATTCTACTCATGTAAAAACACCAGGCAGGCCCCACAAATAACCCAGAGATGCATTTTAAAAAACCTACATTTCCATGCATGCACCACGACTTCTACATGTTCTATTCAGTGATTCTCAAGTTAGTATAAACCTTCAGGACTCGTATTGGTTTTGGTTTGGTTTTTTTTGGAGAATTTGTCTGAGATTTCTTTGCTTTTCCTCTTCCCTCCCCAACCCTTTCCCCTTGTGTGCCGTGCTGTTGCGTTTCAGATTGCAAGCCTGCTGGCGGAGGCCGTCTGGTCTGAATTGATTCTACTCGAGCCGCTCTGGGGGCCTTTTTGGCTGAAGAGCAGGGTAGAAACTCTCAATTTAAAGTAAAGTTTTGTAGCTGCAGGGACTCGTTCAAGAGGAAGCAGGGATGTTGCCCGTTTTGGGGGCTAAAAAGCAGGCATCTGGGGTTAATTAAGGGCTGAGCATGAAGCTTTTCTTCATCTCTTGGCTGCTGAGTCTGTGTTTGCTTTTGGTCGGCTTATTTGTCTTCATAGCTTTCTATTTGTTTTCTTGCAGGGATAAAATCACTCCCATCTCTCCCCCCACGCCACCCCACCCCCCAAAAAAGAAAAGAAAAGCAGGCAAACTCAGGAGAACCGTAAATCGCACTGAATAATGATCAGACAGTGAAGGAGATCATTTAGGGCCTGTTTGCCTGGAAAGGGTCGAAAATCTATTCAGATGCTGAGCTCAGGGGTGTCAGCCGGCAGGTCAGGAGCTATGGGCAGATTGCAGGATGAGATTCACTGGGCTGAGCTTGGATCCTGACAAGACAGAAGTACTGTTTCTGGGGGACAGTGGGCGGGCGGGTGTGGGGGACTCCCTGGTCCTGAATGGGGTAACTGTGCCCCTGAAGGACCACGTGCACAGCCTGGGAGTCATTTTGGACTCACAGCTGTCCATGGAGGCGCAGGTCCATTCTGTGTCCAGGGCAGCAGTCTACCAGCTCCATCTGGTACGCAGGCTGAGACCCTACCTGCCCACAGACTGTCTCGCCAGAGTGGTGCATGCTCTAGTTATCTCCCACTTGGACTACTGCAATGCGCTCTACGTGGGGCTGCCTTTGAAGGTGACCCGGAAACTACAACTAATCCAGAATGCGGCAGCGAGACTGGTGACTGGGAGTGGCCGCCGGGACCATATAACACCAGTCCCGAAAGACCTAGATTGGCCCCCAGTACGTTTCTGAGCACAATTCAAAGTGTTGGTGCTGACCTTTAAAGCCCTAAACGGCCTCGGTCCAGCAAACCTGAAGGAGCGTCTCCACCACCATCGTCATCCCGGACACTGAGATCCAGCGCCGAGGGCCTTCTGGCGGTTCCCTCCCTGTGAGAAGTGAGGTTACAGGGAACCAGGCAGAGGGCCTTCTCAGTAGTGGCACCCACCCTATGGAATGCCCTCCCATCAGACATCAAACAGATATGATTCTTAAAAGACACCTGAAGGCAGCCATGTTCAGGGACGTTTTTAGGGTGTGATGTTGTTTTGTGGTTTTACAGTCGTACCTCATGTTGTTCGCTGCAGGTTGCGAACGACACGGGTTACGAACGTGGCAAACCCGGAAGTGGGTTTCGCCGCACACGCAGAAGTGTCCCTGCGTTCTGCCCATGCTCTGCGCAGGTCGCGCATGTGCAGAAGCGCGATATTGCTGCTCTTGTTACGTACTTTTCGGGTTGTGAACGGCACCCCGGAACGGATCAGGTACGTAACCAGAGGTAAAGGTAAAGGGACCCCTGACCATTAGGTCTAGTTATGACCGACTCTGGGGTTGCGGCGCTCATCTCGCTTTACTGGCCGAGGGAGCTGGCGTACAGCTTCTGGGTCATGTGGCCAGCATGACTAAGCCGCTTCTGGCGAACCAGAGCAGCGCACGGAAACGCCGTTTACCTTCCCGCCAGAGCGGTACCTATTTATCTACTTGCACTTTGACGTGCTTTCGAACTGCTAGGTTGGCAGGAGCTGGGACCGAGCAACGGGAGCTCACCCCATTGCAAGGATTCGAACTGCCAACCTTCTGATCAGCAAGCCCTAGGCTCTGTGGTTTAACCCACAGTGCCACCTGGGTCCCAGAGGTACTATTTTGTGTTGGAAGCCACCCAGAGTTGGTGGGGCAACCCAGTCAGATGGATGGCATATCAGTAATAAATGATGATGATGATGAACTGGAAGAGGACTTGGGGGCTACGGAGTCCAACCCGCTAGCCAATCTGTGAATCAGGTAGGCAGCAATGGCCTTAAGCAATGGCCATCAGTTGGGGAAGTGATGTAGCGCAGCGAATGGAGCATCTGCTTTGAGTGCAGAAGGGATAGAAGGGGAGACCCCTGTCTGAAATCCTGTTCCCCCTTCCAGAGCAAGAGTTCCCAGAGTTCCCTGGGATTCAGAGAATTGTAGAGTTGGAAGGGACCACGAGGGTCAACTAGTCTAACCCCCAGCAACGCAGGAGTCGCTGGAGGCATTTAAGCAAAGCCTGGATGCTGAGTCAGTGCTGATTCAGCACTCTTCAGAGCAGTGGCAGGAAGATTCAAGGACAAATCAAACTCATGGAGTTTTTGTGTGTGTGTGTTTATATATGTATATGTATATATATATACAGTATATATATTTAAAGTACCTATTTAAGCGGCTCATTTATAAATATATTTTGGCAATGTTCTTATGTAGCTGCCTTGTTTCATTCTTTCTGGATGCCCCGTGATCATTTTATAAAGTAGCTGTGATCTGTGTTATCAATCAAGCCCTGTTAGGAGCTGCTTCTTTTTGTTTTCCAGTGTATTTCTTATCAATAAAAAATTCAGTGCAGTGCGAACAAAGTGTGGCCCGGGGGGTGGGGGTGGGGAGTTTGAGAACCACTGCCGCTTACCGCTTTGAACGCTCACAGCTTCCCACAAGGAATCCCAGGAACTGTAGTTTGCTAAAAGGGTGCTGAGCGTTGTTAGGAGGCCCCTATACCCGCTCACAGAGCTACAATTTCCAGAGAGGTTTACCAGTCAATCCTCCTTCTTCTGGGATAGCTCAGTTGGTAGAGCATGAGATCTCTGGGTTGTGGGTTCGAGCGCTACATTGGGCAAAGCCCGCATTGCAGGGGGTTGGACTAGATCAGTGGTCCCCAAACCTACCTCGCCTCGGGCTGGTTCCTCCGGCGCCGATCGCACTCGCTTTTTCTGGCACAGCACCGGAAGTAGCTTTTGCGCATGCGCACACGTCATTTCCGGCGCAGCGCGGCACTGGAAATAGCTTGTGCTCGTGTGCACGGCCCTCCGCAGACCCGGAGGTGTACTGAAAATGACGTTTGCACATGCACAAAAACTATTTCCGGTGCCGCGCCGACCCGGAGATGGGCAGCTGCGCCAGTAAGAGCGGGTGGCGGGGGTTGTCGGGGGCCGGATAACTGGCTCCCGAGGGCCGTATCCGGCCTGCGGTCCTTAGTCTGGGGACCCCTGGACTAGATGATCCTAAGGGTCCCTCCCGACTCTACAATTCTGATTCTATGATTCTCCATCCTCATAACTTATGAGCATGAAAGTTGGCAAGCAGGTAGGAGAACCAGCTTCTCGCGCCTCTCCTTGAGGCTTCAGCTTAAAACAGCTAAACGTGTGCCGCCGTCCACCCCCCCCTTTTTTTAACATGACCCGTGTCGGAAAAACAAGAGCGACAGCAAATCTGTGTGTAACTAGCTGTGGAGTCTTGACTTAAATGCAGGTGGACAGATTAATCAGTGCTTGGGGTGGGGGAGAGAAACCCAACATCCCAGGAGTCTATTAAAACTTGACAAACAGCAGGTACGGTTTTTTTTTGAAGAAGGGGGATGCTTTAAAGGGCTGGCAAAGAAGAGGCTATTAGAACAACATCACTCGAGGTTTGATTTATTTCCTACCGCTTTATTCACTGCTGGGCTGCTGTCTCTCTCTTTCCTGTTTAAAAATAGAAGGCCCTAATGATCGCCTCTTTCCTCCCGAGGCTGTGGAATTTATCTCTATTGTCTGCCTTCGTTTTCAAATAGCTCTCTCTCTCTCTCTCTCTCTCTCTCTCTCTCTCTCCCTGCCTTCCCTCTCTCTCTCTCTTTTCTTCTGCTAAACTTTTCTACCGCTGTAAATTCACACTGGGGTCTGATTGCTTCGGGTTTTTGAGATCAGTCAGGCCCCTTCCAAAGTTTATGGCTGTTAATGGCACTAAACTGCCTTTCCTCACCTCTCCCAGAGAATAGAACAGAGGTATTGACCCAGCTGGGATCAATTTTCGAAACGGGGACTGCCATTTGTTGAAGAAAAAAGCGATAGGAGCCCGATTTTATTTCATTGCCAAGCATGCAAAAATGGCATGTTTCAAAGTTCAATAGGCTGCGGAAATCCATCCATCAAGGGTGCCCATTATGGTCACCGCTTTCAGAAAAGCAAAAAATTAAGGAGGAAGGGAAATATGTAGAAGAATTTTTTTTAAAAGAAGGTATAAAAACAGAATTAGTGATTTGTCTTGAGTGATATACATATGGAAATGGAGATAACTATATATATAGACATTGGAGATTTGTAATAAGTTTATATTTCTGAAGAGTATTATTAAATGAGGCTGAAATGTAATAGAGATAGCAAGAGGAATGAGTAGGAAAAAGAGAAGTGATGTACAAACAAGTTGAAGTCATATTTTAAATGTTGTGCCTTTTTTATGTTTTCTAATATGGTCTGTTTTTGTTGTATACGGTTTTCTTTTTCTTTTTTCTGTTAGATTCTGTTAGTTTGTTTTTGTAAATTTTTGTTCGTTTTGGGTTTTTTTGTATGTATAATTGTGTTCTGTTTTTAAGAATTATAAATAAAGTGTATTTTAACAAAAAACAAAAACAAAACTTTGGCATAGAATCGTAGAGTTGGAAGGGACCCCGAGGGTCATCTAGTCTAACCCCCTGCAATGCAGGAATCTTTTGCCCACAACCCTGAGATTAAGAGCCCCGTGCTCTGCTGACTGAGCGATCCCAGCTGAATCACCTTGGTAAGAGCATGAGACTCTTAATTCCAGGGTTGTGGGGTTGAAAACTATGGCAAACTGCACTTAAGCCAATTCTGAGGTTTGTTTCAGAAACTTGGAGGAAGTTACATTCAGATCGCAGCTTGAGATGAACTCAGGAGAGAGGCACCCGGCCAAACAACAGCGGAACCAGGGCAAACATGCAGCCAGCCCTGTTTGCAAAGCTTGTTTAAATAAAGGCGTGTAGCACGGAGCGAGCGCATGTATTTTCTCAGTGCATGACACCAGCGCATAGGAGCGTGCTAGAATCATAGAATCATAGAGTTGGAAGAGACCACAAGGGCCATCCAGTCCAACCCCCTGCCAAGCAGGAACACCATCAAAGCATTCTTGACAGATGGCTGTCAAGCCTCTGCTTAAAGACCTCCAAAGAAGGAGACTCCACCACACTCCTTGGCAGCAAATTCCACTGTCAAACAGCTCTTACTGTCAGGAAGTTCTTTCTAATGTTTAGGTGGAATCTTCTTTCTTGTAGTTTGAATCCATTGCTCCGTGTCCGCTTCTCTGGAGCAGCAGACTTTGGCAAGAAGGGGGCACACCAAATTGATACTCCGCCTTTCCCCCAGAACTGGAACTCAAGCTGGCTCACAGATCCCTGGGCATTGTACCCCCACTTCAAGTACCAGCCTATCTATCAACTCTTTCTATTGCTAGTCATCGTTTCGCTTTTATTAAAGCACGGTTTAATGTATTCCCCTCAAACGTCCTTTTTCATAAATTTTAACCCTAACCCTAACCCTAAATTTTCTAGGGGCCAAGTTTCGGTCTTATGTGCCTGTGATAACCGTTCGATTGAATCTCTTCATCACATAGTGTTTGTCTGCCCCTTGTATTCTGCCGCCCGAAAGACTCTATTACTTCCATTAACTCAAAAATTACCGGGGTATTTGGAAGAGTCTTACCTTGCTCTTCTGTTGCAAGATTCAGACTCGATTATAACCCTACATATGGCAAAATTTCTGACATCAGTTCTGACACTTAAGAAACGCAATGGATTTTTATATACAGCTTGAAATTTTAATTTAGTTTTTATCATATTTTATTCAATTGAGTATCCCTTATAATCTATTTTACTGTTAGCAATTGTAAACCAGACTGTGCTGTTTCTGTTTTTGGTTGTTATGTCTATGGGCTTAATGCCGAAATAAAATGAGTTGAGTTGAGCTGGCTCACGGAAATTAAAACCAACCAACCCCGATAAAATGCAGAAAGCTAAAATCGTATAAAAGATAATAGTTGGGGAAAAGTTCGATCAACAGAACTGGCACCGCTATTGTGCCACATAGTTCCCGTTCCGTGTTTGTAAGAACTCGTTTAGCACGTCACTTTGGAACTCCCTGCCTATTGAGATCAATCACGCGCTTTCACTGTACTCTTTTTGGTGCCTACCAGAAACATTTTTTGTTTCGACAAGCCTACCCAGATGCATAGGAAGTTGAAGGTAATATTAATCGGTTTTAGTATTTTAACTTTTGTATATTTTAAGTGGGATGCGGGTGGCGCTGTGGTCTAAACCACTGAGCCTCTTGGGCTTGCCGATCGGAAGGTCGGCGGTTCGAATCCCTGCGACGGGGTGAGCTCCCGTTGCTCGGTCCCTGCTCCTGCCAACCTAGCAGTTCGAAAGCATGTCAAAATGCAAGTAGATAAATAGGTACCGCTCCGGAGGGAAGGTAAACGGTGTTTCCGTGCGCTGCTCTGGTTTCGCCAGAAAGCGGCTTAGTCATGCTGGCCACATGACCTGGAAAAACTGTCTGTGGACAAACGTCTGCTCCCTCAGCCAGTAAAGCGAGATGAGCGCCGCAACCCCAGAGTAGTTCGCGACTAGACTTAACTGTCGGGGGTCCTTTACCTTTTTATGTTTTAAGTAGAGTTTTGAATTTTTCTTGTTTTTATTCTGTCTTTAAGGGTTGCTGTTTTCAGCCAAGCGGTGTATAGATCTCATGAAGTAAATAAAAACTAATTAAACATTTAGAACAAAAAGCAGATTTTGCCAGAAAATGCAGGTGGTGGGTGCCTGGGAACTCAGGTGAAAATTGTGGCAAGCAGTGGATATGCAGGAGTCCGGACAAAGTCTGGAAACCAAAAGCCGAAGAATTGTGAGGCTGCTGATGCATTACTGCCATCTAGAAACCAGATCACTTGTATTTTTTGCTCCATAAGACGCACCTGAACATAAGACACACCTAGTTTTTAGAGGGGGAAAGGGGGAAAGCTCCGTTTTTGTGGGGATCAGCTCAAAGTTGTGCAGCTTCTTTTGCAAAGGGGAAAAGCCCCTTTTTTGAGGATCAGCTCAAAGTTGTTGAGCTTACTTTGCAAAGGGGAAAATCCTGTTTTTATGGGGTTCAACTCACAGTTCTGCAGCTTCTTTAGGAAAGGAAAGGGAGCCGTTTCTACAGTTTCCAGACAGATAATCAGCCAATCACATGTTTCTGGGGAAACAAACAGCCTCCGTCTGCAGAACATTCAACAATGGAGGCCTGGGCAAGGGGGCGGGGCTGGAAAGGGAGCCAGCGGCCGACCACACATTCGTTCCATAAGACGCACAGACATTTCCCCTTACTTTTTAGGAGGAAAAAAGTGCGTCTTATGGAGCGAAAAATACGGTAATTTGCAACCTCCAAATCAGGGTAATTTTGTAAGGGCCACCCCTGCTTTCAAATATCCTTCTCGGAACTATCCATCCAACTCATTGTACCTTCTTCACGCTGTGCCACTATTTGGTGACTCTTCCTGACGTTCCGCTTGTGTTTCCTGTTTGCAGATTCCAGCAATGCCTTTCTTAATCTGGTTCAACCTGCTGCTACTCTCCCCCAACGTTGGCGCTTCGAAGACCTGCTTCCCAGGGTGCCACTGTGAAGTGGAGAGCTTCGGTCTCTTTGACAGCTTCAGCCTAACCAAGGTGGACTGCAGTGGGATCGGGTCCCATATCGTGCCCGTCCCCATTCCTCTGGACACGACCTACCTGGACTTATCGTCAAACAACCTGGACTCCATCAACGAGTCCATGTTGACCGGCCCCGGATATACCACGCTGGTTAGCTTGGACCTGAGCTACAATAAGATCTCCAAGATCTTTCCCACCACTTTCTCCAGACTCCGCTATCTGGAATCTTTGGATCTGAGTCACAACTCTTTGGTCGCCCTTCCGGACGAATGCTTCTCGGGGTCGCCTTTGGGGGATGTCGACCTCAGCAACAACTTCATCCTGGACATCAGCACCAACATCTTTGCATCCAAAGGTCAAGGGAAGCCCATCAACGTGGACCTCTCAAACAACTTGATCAGCCTCGTTTACAGACACCAGGGCAAAGCCATTCCCAACATCCAGAGCTTAAACCTGTCTGGAAACAGGTTGAAGAGGATCCCCGACCTTCAAGGGATCCCTCTTCGGTTCCTCAACCTTGACGGGAACCCAGTGGCGGCCATTGAGAAAGGGGCGTTTCGGGAGCTGAAGGACTTGATCCACCTGTCGCTCAGTGGGATTCCCGACCTGGTGGAGATATCGCCGTACGCCTTCAAAGACCTGCCAGCTCTCCAGGTTCTCGATTTGTCCAACAACCCCAACGTCAAATCCTTGAACGCGGAGGTTTTCCACAGCCTCAGTTCTTTGCAGGAGCTCAACCTGTCTGGCACAGGGGTGGCGAACTCCGTATCGAAAACGATGCTGAAATTTCTGCCTTCGATCAAAAGCATCACCCTGGGGAAGGATGTAAAGTGCATTAAGACAATCCGGGAAGGCCAGTACCACAGACAAACCGGGCTGACCAAGAAAGAGATCCTAAGTTGTCACGACAGTCATGGGTCAGTAGCAGCAGCACCCTATGCTTTGTGACGAGGGTCAAGGAGATTGTGTGGATGCCTGGACTTCAATATGCCTCAAATGTGCCTTCTGTAAAAACTGTTAATTTATATATTTTGTATAATTCAATACTTGATTACAATGATTGATTGGAGACACAGGTTGTTATGCGTGAGTTAATTTGATTTATTCTTCCAGCTCCCAAATTTCTCCCCCTATTAAGCCTAGTGTCAGGTCCTCCCCTCATCGGTTGTTCAATAAGAGAGCCACGCCATCTGTCTTTTAGTTCTTAATCAGTGGTCAACTATACAGTGCAGAGCTGAATCTTATCATGTCTGTTCACTCACTAGCAGAATCCGGAAGTGCCTCCCTGCGATTTTGGCGCCAACACAACATTCTTGGCAGCCGAAATCGCCTTTTCCTCCTATGTAATCTCTGCGCCGGACCTGACGACTCCCCCTCCGTCCGAGCCTGCTGGGTGATACCAGGCCTCTCACTATATCTCTTGAGCCCTGGCACTCTTACCCTCCCAGTAACTAATTGTTTCTCCCCCGAAGAACTGCTGGTTTCACTCGCAGACGAGTCAGTAGTCAGAACAGGTGGCTACTCCCTATAAACACTCAGAGCTGGACTGGCAGGGGGAGGCAGATCCCTGACATCCAGCAATATCCCTAACTGGGAACGGTGAGAAAGACACACATCCTCCAATGGTTGCCCAGATCTAGGGGTTTTAGTAGACCACAAGCTGAACATGAGTCAACAGGGTGACACAGCAGCAAAAAAAGCTAATGGTATTCTAGGCTGCACCCACAGAGGTCTAGTGTCCAGGTCAGGGAAAGTCATAGTACTGCTCTGTCCTGCCTTGGTGAGACCACAACTGGAATGCTGTGTCCAGTTCTGGGCACCACAATTTAATAAGGATGTTGACAAGCTGGAAGGTGTGCAGAGGAGGGTGACCAAGGTGATCAAGGGTCTGGAAACCAAGCCTTATGAAGAGCGGTTGAGGAGTTGGGTAAGTTTAGCCTGGAGGAGGAGACTGAGAGGCGATAGCATAGCCATCTTCAAATATCTGAAGGGCTGTCACATGGAAGATGGAGCAAGCTTGTTTTCTCCTGATCTGGAGGGTAGAACCCAAACCAGTGGATTCAAATGAAAAGAAAGGAGATTCCGACTAAACATCAGGAAGAACTTTCTGGTGGTAAGAGCTGTTCCACAGTGGAATGGACTCCCACAGAAGGTGGTGGATTCTCCTTCCTTGGAAGTTTTGAAGCAGAAGTTGGGTGGGCATCTGTAATGCGTTCTTTAGCTGTGATTCCTGCATCACAGGGGACTGGAAGAGGAGATAATAATAATAATAATAATAATAATAATAATAATAATAATAATGTATTATTTATACCCCGCCCATCTGGCTGGGTTTCCCCAGCCACTCTGGGCGGCTTTCAACAGAACATTAAAATACAATAATCCATCAAACATTAAAAGCCTCCCTAAACAGGGCTGCCTTCAGATGTCTTCTAAAGGTCTGGTAGTTGTTGTTCTCTTTGACATCTAAAGGGAGGGTGTTCCACAGGGCAGGCGCCACTACCAATGACCCTGGGTTGGGAGCAGTACAAGTGAAAAGGATCTAGGAGTCTTGGTAGACCACAAACTTGACATGAGTCAACAGTGTGATGCAGCAGCTAAAAAAGCCAATGCAATTCTGGGCTGCATCAATAGGAGTATAGCATCTAGATCAAGGGAAGTAATAGTACCACTGTATTCCGCTCTGGTCAGACCTCACCTGGAATACTGTGTCCAGTTCTGGGCACCACAGTTCAAGAAGGATACTGACAAGCTGGAACGTGTCCAGAGGAGGGCAACCAAAATGGTCAAAGGCCTGGAAACGATGCCTTATGAGGAACGGCTTAGGAAGCTGGGTATGTTTAGCCTGGAGAAGAGAAGGTTAAGGGGTGATATGATAGCCATGTTCAAATATATAAAAGGATGTCTTATAGAGGAGGGAGAAAGGTTGTTTTCTGCTGCTCCAGAGAAGCGGACACGGAGCAATGGATTCAAACTACAAGAAAGAAGATTCCACCTAAACATTAGAAAGAACTTCCTGACAGTAAGAGCTGTACGACAGTGGAATTTGCTGCCAAGGAGTGTGGTGGAGTCTCCTTCTTTGGAGGTCTTTAAGCAGAGGCTTGACAGCCACCTGTCAGGAATGCTTTGATGGTGTTTCCTGCTTGGCAGGGGGTTGGACTGGATGGCCCTTCCAACTCTATGATTCTATGGAGGTCCCTTCCAACTCTACAATTCTGTGTTCCCAAACCTGAAGGGCCAACCATCAAGGAAGCTCAACCCCTCCACTCTGGGTCCCACAGCAAGAGGTGAAGGAGTACGCAGGGAGGTAAGAGGACAACTGTGTACCATCTCAGTCACAATCTTGAGCCAGCAGCTGCTCCAGAGAGTCATGGATGAGAGGGCTATTGATGGCTACTAGTCATCTGCTCCCCAATCGGAGATAGTAATGATGCTCAGTAAAGGTAAAGGGGCCCCTGACCATTAGGTCCAGTCATGACTGACTCTGGGGTTGCGGCGCTCATCTCGCTTTACTGGTCGAGGGAGCCGGCATACAGCTTCTGGGTCATGTGGCCAGCATGACTAAGCCGCTTCTGGCAAACCAGAGCAGCACACGGAAACTCCATTTACCTTCCCGCTGCAGTGGTACCTATTGATCTACTTGCACGTTGACGTGGTTTCGAACTGCTAGGTTGGCAGGAGCAGGGACCAAGCAATGGGAGCTCACCCCGTCGTGGGGATTCGAACCACCGACCTTCTGATCGGCAAGCCCTAGGCTCTGTGGTTTAACCCACAGTGCCACCCGCGTCCGTATGATGCTCAGTACCTGTTGCCAAAAGGTAAACGGCGTTTCCGTGTGCTGCTCTGGTTCACCAGAAGCAGCTTAGTCATGCTGGCCACATGACCTGGAAGCTGTACGCCGGCTCCCTCAGCCAATAAAGCAAGATGAGCGCCACAACCCCAGAGTCAGTCATGACTGGACCTAATGGTCAGGGGTCCCTTTACCTTTATAAAGTAGCTAATGGTTTGTTTGTTTTTATTTTTTGTGCTTTCTTTTTCCTGAGAATCCAAAGTTCCACTTATCTGGACAACCTTGTCAAACCTCTCCCAGGCCCATAGGAATGAATGGGCTGTTTTCCATTCCTATGACTCACAGAAACTCTTTGATGCTGTTGGGGAGGAAGAAAGGGAAAAAACCTCTGATCAGCTGATGTGGAAAGGCAAAGAGTCCTGTGAACCACAACCTGCTTATCTGGCAGCACAAAGCGGCTCAAGAATTCTGGAGAAAGCCTTTTTTCTTTTTTCTGAAACACATGAGATGCTTGCTTCGTCTTCCATAAAATCCTCTTTGATCTCGACATGACACATCACCACAGTTCCTTTTCGTGGTATCTGATGGCTGCAGCTGCTGAACGTGGCCAAGGGACGTATTTCAGGGCAAGATGCTGAACTGAGATGGGGAACTAGTAGTTCTCCTGATGATTTTGCAGTTCAGCTCCCATCACCCCTGACCATTGGCTGTGCTGGCTTAGGTCTGATAAGGGATATGTTTCAGGGAGAAAAGTTGGACCAGTCAACATCTTCACACAGCACATGGTTGAAATCTGGAACTTGCTCCCACAGGAGGCAGTGGTGGGAGGCAACTGGGATGGGCTTTTAAAAAAGGATTGTACAAATTCATGGGAGGAGAGGGCTATTGATGGCTACTAGCATCTTAAAAAGCAGAGACATCACCTTGCCGACAAAGGTCCGTCTAGTTAAAGCTATGGTTTTCCCAGTAGTGATGTATGGAAGTGAGAGCTGGACCATAAAGAAGGCTGATCGCCAAAGAATTGATGCTTTTGAATTGTGGTGCTGGAGGAGACTCTTGAGAGTCCCATGGACTGCAAGAAGATCAAACCTCTCCATTCTGAAGGAAATCAGCCCTGAGTGCTCACTGGAAGGACAGATCCTGAAGCTGAGGCTCCAAGACTTTGGCCACCTCATGAGAAGAGAAGACTCCCTGGAAAAGACCCTGATGTTGGGAAAGATGGAGGGCACAAGGAGAAGGGGACGACAGAGGACGAGATGGTTGGACAGTGTTCTCGAAGCTACTAACATGAATCTGACCAAACTGCGGGAGGCAGTGGAAGACAGGAGTGCCTGGCGTGCTCTGGTCCATGGGGTCACAAAGAGTCGGACATGACTAAACGACTAAACAACAACAGCCACAATGGCTATGCTCTGCCTCCAGAGATGCTCTTGTGCTGGAATCCTGCTTGTGGCTTTACCCCAAGCACCTGGTTGGCCACTGTGAGAACAGTGTGCTGGACCAGATGGGCCATTGGCCTGATCCTGCAAGCTCTTCAAAGGTTTCCCATTGATGGGCTACTCTCAGCTTTAGGGTTCTTTGAGGCTACGAAATGGGATTGTTCTTGGGGGGCGAGTTTTATCCCCCATCTCTCCTCTGGCTTTGAACCAAGATCTGCTCCCAAAGTGTCTTCCGACTAAAATAATGCAGCTCTTCTTGGTCCCTGGCAGTCGGAGACACAGTCCAGGTTCCAGACTCGACTCTGCAGAGGGAGAGAGCAGAAAGCTCTGTGGATGCGGCAATGGCCTGCAAATGAAAAAAAAACGAAACAAAACCCTGCTTCTCTGGATGCCAGGAGTTGACCATCCCTTCCCAGCAAGTGGGGCTGAGTTTACATGACACAAACGGGAAATGGCCATGCAGTTATTCCCTTGTGGGAAACGGCCTCCTCTTCCTTCTCTGTCATGAAGCAGCGAACATCAAAATAGATTAGAAATCAAGGCTATGGAAGAAAAATGGAGGGAAGCCCTTAACACATAGGCTTTTGTCATGCACCTCTTTACACCACACAGAGCCGGCCCTGGGATTTTCCCGAACCCTCCTTTTAATACGCCAGCCCTAATCCTAATGTCCTTCCCTACCATAATAATCATCATCATCATCATCATCATCATCATCATTTATTTATACCCCGCCCATCTGGCTGGGTTTCCCCAGCCACTCTGGGCGGCTTCCAACAGAATATTAAAATACAATAATCTATTAAACATTAAAGGCCTCCCTAAACAGGGCTGCCTTCAGATGTCTTCTAAAGGTCTGGTAGTTGTTGTTCTCTTTGACATCTGAAGGGAGGGCGTTCCACAGGGCGGGCGCCACTACCGAGAAGGCCCTCTGCCTGGTTCCCTGTAACTTGGCTTCTCGTAGTGAGGGAACCGCCAGAAGGCCCTCTGCACTGGACCTCAGTGTCCGGGCTGAACGATGGTGGTGGAGACATCAGGACAGGCCTTAAATGAGTAGGATAAATAAAAGATGCCGTTCATTGCATCCTTTTTAGCAAGGGAATCTCTCGGCATGTTCCCGTTAATTGCCGTTTTGCTGCGCTGGGAGTTCCGGCGTGCATTTTGAAAGGACCGTTAACCTTTCCTGTTCCTCTTTTGAGTCGCATCTCGGGGCTAGGCCAGCTTCAAGACAAACATTATGAGCCTCTCCGTTACTCCTTCTCAAAGGCCTTTACGATGCCCTGTTCATTTTCAACTGAGCTGACGTTTACGCCGCAGCGTTTCCTGCCTCGGTGGTAATTGGCGTCTGGTTGCTACATTCTCCGCAGGCACACTTAAAACTCCAGCCATGAATTCAAACTCGCTGTGATGGTAGAGGTTCTGTGTGTGTCCAAACTGCCCCAATAGCACAGAAAGATGGGAGTGTGGGTGGGAGCAAGTAGAGGATGAGGCTCTTAATATCAGGGTTGTGGGTTTGAGCCCCATGTTGGGCAAAAGATTCCTGCATTGCAGGGGGCTGGACTAGATGACTCTCATGGTCCCTTCCAGCTCTACCAGTCTGATTCTGATGTATAGATTTTGCATCGTAGAATCGTTGAATTTTTAGGGACCATGAGGGTCTTGAAGATAAGATGTGCCGAGTCCTTGGTCTCTCAAATATAGCTTACTTCCCCAGAAGTAAGGCTTCTCTGATACCAAAAGTATGCATGGCCCTCTATATATAGCTATAGCTCCCATCAACCCCAACTAACATGCCCATAGCTGTCAACTTTCAGATTTGAAAATAAGGGATCAGCAGCCTCACCTGTCCCGGGGACAGTCTATGGTTCTTGGGAACAGTCCACGCCGCGGTAATCCCCCCACGCTACAAATTAATTTACACCAGGCTACACACCATCATCTTTCCCCACCTCAGGGTCTCTTTTCCAGGGAGCCTTCTCTTCCCATGCCAATTCTTCATGGGGGGATTGATCAGGTTCACTCTTTTGGCTCTCTGGCATCCATTAATGACTTATTATACAAATGTGTTGCAGACTTTGCATCCTTTAACACTCTTTTGGAAGGAGTGTATTTGTGGGCTGGGCCAGAGTGGTTGATTTTACATGCAAGCAAAGCACAAACAGTGCTGTTGTCTAATGGCATCCTATTCTCTGTAACTACTGGTGAGCAACGCAGCCGAGCAACGCAGCTGAGGAGCCTCCCTGGCCGGCAGGGAGGGAGAGGAGCTGCTTCCTTTGAAATCCGGGAAATTTATGGGATATCTAACAATCTGGGATAGCAGCGGGAAACGGCGCTGGAATAAGGGGATTTCCCACCAAAAAAGGGAAACAGCTAGAAACAGCGCTGGAATAAGGGAATTTCCCGCCAAAAAAGGGAAGGTTGACAGCTATGAACATGCCCAGTGGTCAAGGATTATGGGAACTGTAATTCAATTATATTAGGAGGGCATCAGGCTGGGGGAAGCCTACTTTAGAATTTCTTCATTGAGGTGCTTCAACCCCTTGACCGCTTTCCAGAAGCAATTGCCTCGCCTGTTAGTGGCCACTTGTCATTTGAGGTCACAGGAGCGTGACAGTCAGTAATTGCACTCTTCAAAGTTGGAGTTAACTCTTTACCGTATTAGCAACAACACGATCTCCACTGATTTAGTGTCGGCCCTAATGAGGAGAACAGCTCATTGCTGGTGGTCTTCCTCCATGAAAATCAGTTGCTGACAGTCCCCAACTCCTCACAGCTGCCTAAGTCGCCTCCTCTCCAGGGCTTTCCCCAAGCAATCGGAGACTGCCTGCATGCAGCCTCTCCTCTGCCCTTTTCATGCCTCGACTTGTTCTGGGTGACCGGGGGAAGAGGAGCTTGTCGCAGCAGGAGGCAGAGACCCCCCTGGTCTCCTTCCTCTCCTGCTTCCACTTCCAATTCTGGACTTCTCTTCACAGACTCTCCCTGCTCACTAAACCCTGTGACCTCTTCAGCTTCCGACACCACTGCTTCCCAGTCTTCTCTCTCTAACCACTCCTTGCTGCCCCACCACCACTCCCCAGGCTCTGAGCCTTCTTCCCTTGGGGGGTTCCCCAGCTGGTTCCCCCCACCCTTCCTCTGTGTCCAGCCAGTCCATGGCAGTTTCACTCACAGGACCTGTATGTTTTAGCAAGTGCCATCTTAGATGAGGCATTCCCTCCTGCATGAGAAGGAAATGTGCAGAATAGTGTAATTATATCGTTTTGTCACTAAAGCAGTGCTGGATTTAATGAACTTGGGAGTCTCCCATTTCTGCAATAATGCAATAGCACTGGGGAATCACTGCAGAACAACTCCTAATGTGGAAAGTCCGCCACTTAATAATAATTAATAAATTAATAAATACACCACTAATGCACTATTGCCACATCAATTACCAGTTGCAGAACACACCAACAAAAACAGACGGGAATAACCACCATCAGTCTGGAGCATAGCTGTCAACCCTCCCTTTTTTTGGTGGGAAACTCCCTTATTCCAATGCCGTTTCCCGCTGCTATCCCGGATTGTTGATATCCCTTAAATTTCCCGGATTTCAAAGGAAGCAGCTCCTCTCCCTCCCTGCCGGCCAGGGAGGCTCCTCAGGTGCGATGCTCGGCTGCCAATAAGGAGTCTGAGACCGACTGGGGGCGGAGCTTGCATGCCTTGTGCAGCCAGACCCTCACGCCCAACCAGACAGACAGCCTGCCTGCCGTCTATGCGCTCGCTCTTTCGCTCTCCCGTTCGCGCGCAGCCTCTGGAGCGCAGGGTGGCGAGGCTACTTGGTGCCATTGCACCGCCCTCGCGGCATCCCTTATTTTCAAATCCGAAAGTTTGAAAAAATCCCTTATTTTCAAATCCGAAAGTTGACAGCTATGGTCTGGAGGGGACCAATAATGTTCTTCCTTAACCTCCTGACCAAGGCTGGCGCAAGACATTTTGCCACCCGAGGCAAAAGAGAAAATGGAGGATCCCCTGCTGCCACTACCACAAACTCCTGCCGCCTGAAGTGACTGGAGATAGCCCATGGAAGCCCCAGCGTACTGAAGGCACTGGGGGGAGAAAAAAGGAGGCTGGATAGGAGCAGGTGCTGGCATATTTGGGGACCCAAACTTGCCACACTACCCAACTGTCCTCAGCCTGCCACCTGAGGCTAATGGGTGGGCCGGCCCTGCTTTTGACTCGTGTGTCTTCAAAGAGTTCTATGCCAAGAGTGTTATATGTTAGCTGTCATTTGCATAGGTACTTATTAAAAACAATTAACATTTTTTAAAAATGTGTTTCCCACTTAATCAGCGTTGCCGTTTTAGTCAACCGACAGAGCTTTTAATCATTAAACAATTAAGTAATTTTGGTTTCTTTAACGAACACAGAATTTTTCACCGAATAGTTTTGAGAAAACTATTCAGTGCTACTAAAAAATCTTTTCTTCTCCTCGTACTTTCCACAGAAAGTCTCTTATTTGAGACTCTCCTTCAACTTAAATAGAGCTCGCCACATGTGACCCCTTTCCCTTCATTTCTTGCCCCCTCCCCTTTCACAACTGTTTCCTTTGAATGCCGTTTCTGTTCCAAAACAAATACAGGAAAGCCAATTTACTAGCTATAACCGTTCTCCTCTTTATAGCAATGTAAATACTCTCTGGGGAATTCTGTTTCTTGGAAGGAAAAGTAAACGACTTCCTTGGGTTTCTCTTTTGTTGTATTTGCAGGAGGGTTGTGGGTGGGGTATGGATTTTTTTTGTAATAAAAAACAACTAATACCCTTTGTTATAAGAATTTTAAGGTCTTATATATATATATATAATAAATGTGCATAAATGTACCAAGCAAGCACATACATAAATGTATAGACCACATGTCTGAGACCCACAGAAAAAGTCCTGAAACCATTTGTCTCTTCCAAATTGACCTCAAATATTTATCTGCAAGGGCGAAGGAAATGGGGAGCCTCCCCATTGTCTCTTTGCTCACAAATCTTGTCTCAAGGGCACATTTAAGATATGAATAGGGTGAGCCTGTGACCTGGATTCAGGAATTGAGTAGTTACCATAACAAAAGAGTGGCGAGGGTGCCCAGGTAATCCAATCAGGTAACCTGGCAGACAGGATAAAAACTCAGATTTCTGTTGTAGTCCGCCCCTTCTCTGACCTACTTATGATCTATTGGAGGGTGGTCTTGGGCTACACCCCTTCTGTGATGTATGGAGGGGTGGTCTTGGGCTCCAGGGTGGGCAAATCAAAAGTCTATATAAGGGCTTGCGCACATGGTTCGGGGTCCCCCTCCTCCCTCCTGTGCATAGCTGTCAACTTTCGGATTTGAAAATAAGGGATTTTTTCCAAACTTTCGGATTTGAAAATAAGGGATGCCGTGAGGGCGGTGCAATGGCACCAAGTAGCCTCGCCACCCTGCGCTCCAGATGCTGCGCACGAACGGGAGAGCGAAAGAGCGAGCGCATAGACGGCAGGCAGGCTGGCTGTCTGGTTGGGCGTTGAGGGTCTGGCTGCACAAGGCATGCAAGCTCCGCCCCCAGTCGGTCTCAGACTCCTTATTGGCAGCCGAGCAACGCAGCTGAGGAGCCTCCCTGGCCGGCAGGGAGGGAGAGGAGCTGCTTCCTTTGAAATCCGGGAAATTTAAGGGATATCAACAATCCGGGATAGCAGCGGGAAACGGCATTGGAATAAGGGAGTTTCCCGCAAAAAAAGGGAGGGTTGACAGCTATGCTCCTGCGTGTGTGGGGAGCACCCTGTTGCAACAGCTTTAATAAAGATCAGACATACTAGCTGCTTTGCTTCTCAATATTCTCTGGTTGGCCACTGTTACTTTCTCCTACCAATGGAGAACTCTACAAAGGACTCTATAAGGGCTCTTGTGTACCCCATAAGAGAAAGGGAGCAGTTTTTGTTTACAACACCTTGCTGTGGTCTAGAATTTCCACTAGTTTAAACAAACTATACAGTTCCAGGAAAATAGCAGCAGAAGCAGGTCTTGACATCAGTTGAACACTGTGCCCTCAGTTAAACATTCAGAGTAAATTGTGTAATGACGAGAGCCACTCTCATTTTTTTCTGGGGTTTATTGCTGTATCATAGCATTGATACAGTTGGCCCCAGTATGAACTATATGGAAGTGAGTCATCTGCAACTTACAACCTCCGGGAGTGTTGATTTTTGCAAAGATCCACATAATTTTTTTTTAAAAAGAAGTATAAATGCACTGGTTGGCTGTGTTAAGTTCTTAGCGAGGGAATGAGTTGAGCCGCACCCTGCCCCTTCCTACCTTGTCTCAAAACTGCCCCTCTGAAAGCCCATTCATTCCATGCAATCCTTTTAGGCTAACAGATTGAGGTTGAATCCTGACAAGACAGAAGTACTGTTTTTGGGGGACAGGGGGTGGGTGGGTGTGGGGGACTCACTGGTCCTGAATGGGGTAACTGTGCCCCTGAAGGACCAGGTGCGCAGCCTGGGAGTCATTTTGGACTCACAGCTGTCCATGGAGGCACAGGTAAATTCTGTGTCCAGGGCGGCTGTCTACCAGCTCCATCTGGTACACAGGCTGAGACCCTCCCTGCCCGCAGACTGTCTCTCCAGAGTGGTGCATGCTCTGGTTATCTCCCGCTTGGACTACTGCAATGCGCTCTACGTGGGGCTACCTTTGAAGGTGACCCGGAAACTGCAATTAATCCAGAATGCGGCAGCTAGACTGGTGACTGGGAGTGGCCGCCGGGACCACATAACACTGGTCCTGAGAGATCTACATTGACTCCCAGTACATTTCCGAGCACAATTCAAAGTGTTGGTGCTGACCTTTAAAGCCCTAAATGGCCTCGGCCCAGTATACCTGAAGGAGCGTCTCCACCCCCATCATTCAGCCCAGACACTGAGGTCCAGCACCGAGGGCCTTCTGGTGGTTCCCTCATTACGAGAAGTGAGGTTACAGGGAACTACGGTAGACAGAGGGCCTTCTCGGTAGTGGCATGCCCTGTGGAATGCCCTCCCACCAGATGTCAAGGAAATAAGCAGCTATCTTATTTTTAAGAGACATCTGAAGGCAGCCCTGTTTAGGGAAGTTTTTAATATCTAATGCTGTATTGTTTTAACATCCAATTGGGAGCCGCCTAGAGTGGCTGGGGAAACTCAGCCAGATGGGTGGGATACAAATAATAAATTATTATTATTATTATTATTATTATTATTATTATTATGGAAGATGCTCACACTCTCCTGTGCCAGTTCTAAGCCCTAACCTATTGCCTTGGTCTTGCACTATACTTCTCCCATGGAAATATGAAGCTTACATAATTATCGGCCACATTGATCTTTGTCTGTTCCGCTCATGTGACACTGGTAGTTGAATCAGCAGCAAACAGGGTTCAAAAGGAGTCCATTAGCTTCGTACAAAATGCGGGCGGGTTGCCAGCTTCCTTTATTAATTTTGTTCAATTTGATCATAATGCTCGATACTTCTTTGCTGGGTCAGGTTTGCTCCTGAATGGTACTTGTGGGGCTGATGCAGACACTCCCCACGCAAACTGGATTTTGCATGGGATAGCTGCTATTTGGATCGACCCCAGGTTTTGTTTTACCATTTAAGAGCCCCGAGGAGCTGCTCTGAAGGCCAGGGAAGCCTCGCAGAGAGAGAGGCAATTTTAACCTCTTCCTCCTGTAACTGTTCTTTGACCGAAGTCCATTTCCCCCATCGCACCAGCCTGGTCAGCTTCTGCACACCCCGGAACAGTGAATTCTTGTCCGATTCAGGTAGTGAAATGCCTTGGGCAGGCCCTGCCCTTTTGCGACAGATTTCTGGAAGTTGCTGCAGCAAGGTAGAATCCTGCCACTCAGGACAAGCAAGGTAGAATCCTGGCTCAGGACAAGGAACGGTTCAAAGCAGAGGAGAGCATGGTGCACAGGTCAGACAGAGAAGTGCCGAATCAGGCGCATCCCTCTCTACAGAGCAACTGGTGTGGGGTCTTTGGTTTGCAAAACACTGACAGTGCAGGCGCAGAATTTCATTTTAACATTCCAAACCAACCAAGGACCATCGAGGGAAATGGCATTTGACTTGCAATAGAGCTTGAGCATTCAGAGCATACAAGCAAACCGGTATATCAAACTAGGTGAGGCTGGCCCTACCATGAGACAAAGGTGGAAAATATTGGGTTGGGGGTGAAGCAGTGGCAGTCGTCTGGCCCCCTAAGCACCTTCCCCCCAGACCAGTCCTTCTGTTGGGGGACAGAGTTGTGTACACTACACTGTATGTCCTGGCCATCCTAAACTAGCTTTGCTGCTACAGAAGACGACTTACCTGGTCACGAGTGTTGAAATAAGAGTTAATCTCCAGTGCAGTTGGCTTCCGATGTGGTGGAAGACAGTATCTCTTCACAGCTATTGAAACAAGCAGCAACTTTTCTTCCAGCGGGCTTCTGAACAGGCAGGAGACGCCATCTAAGTCCTTGGCCTCAGGCGGCAAAATGTCTTGAGCCGGCCCAGATACCAGTTAGTTAATAACTGCAACATCATAACTGTGGGAGATGAGAGGGAATGTGGATGAGGGAATATTGATTAATATTTCCTATCCCAGCTTGTGCTAACAAGCTCCAAACTAGCAGAGTTTCTCATCCCCAATAAAGCGCAGCAAAGCGTGGCGTTTAAGTTCCTATGAACTTCTAGAACAAGGCAGATCCTGGCATATATTTCCCCTGCTTCCCTCTTAAAAGAAAATACGTGACACATAAGCTTATAAAAGTATAAAGCTTTTACTTACAGACATTCCAAGCTCATACAGGCAGTCTCAGAAGGCAGGCTAGCTTAGATTAAATGTATTTACATGTGGAGATTCTCCTTAAGGGAGAAAGGCTCCATGTGGGCCTCTCTTGGCTGGAAGCCAAGAGAGCATCTCCTGAGATGTTGCATCCTCGGAGTCCTGGTGGGAAGAGAGAGAGAGTAGCAGCTCACCTGTATCTTTGAATAGCTACAGGTAAGGCCACTCCCACTTCTGGTCACACAAAGGAAGTGATCCTCCTCCAGGCACAGGAAACTAGCTGGAGGACCAAGGCCCCTTGTGTACACTCTAGGAATGTTGTGATTGACTGCACCAGTGTTATACATCCCACAAACCCCTTCTCAGTCTGAACAACATTTAACAAACATAAAACAACTTTATTCAACCACCCAGAGTCCCAGCTTGACACGCAGGTTCTGGAAACTCTCTCGTGGCAAGGGTTTCGTGAGAATGTCCGCAGTCATCTCCTGAGTATTACAGTAGGACATTTCTACTAGTCCATCTTGGATCATCTGGCGAATGAAGTGATACCTGACCCCAATGTGTTTTGAACGTGCAAGGAACTTTTCGGTTTGCGCTAGTTGCAGGCAGCCTTGATTGTCCTCCATCAAGCTGACAGGTCCTTTTCTCGGCAAACCAAAATCTGTCAGGAGTTGATCCAGCCAGATGATCTCTCTGCATGCTTCCGAAGCTGAAATATATTCACTTTCTGTGGACGATAAGGCTACACATTTCTGTTTATAACTGCCCCAAATGATAGGTGCATTTCCAAACATAAAAACATAACCACTTGTGGATTTGTAATCCGCCTTATCCCCAGCCCAATCTGCATCACTGTACCCAACCAACTTAGGGTCCCTTACAGCTGGCAATTTTAATTTACAATTCATTGTACCCTTGAGGTAACGCACCACCCTCTTGACCCCACCCAAGTCATGTTCAGTGGGAGAACTCACTTTTCTGCTTAGGATCCCCACTGCACTTGCTATGTCAGGTCTGCTGGTAGTAACCAAATACAAAAGTTTACCAATCGCTGACCTGTATTCGCTGTTGTCTGGCAGCAGCTTCGAATCTTGTTGATTCTTTAGAAAATCTGTGGCCATGGGTGTCGCGACAGGGTGTGCACCTTGCATCTGCATACTTTCTATCAGTTCTATTATCTTCTGCTTCTGGCTGAGAAGAAATGAGCCGTCTTCTTCTCTCTCAATTTGAATTCCCAAGTAATACTGGACAAGTCCCAATTCCTTTACTTCCACCTCTTTGTTGAGATGTCTGACTATGTCTTTATAGTCTCTGTCATTGGACGTTGATATTAATAAATCATCGACAAAAGCCAGAATGTAAGAGAATTGTCCATTTCTGTTCTTAGTGTACAGGCACTTGTCAGCTGTCGACTGCTTGTACCCAAGCTGAACCAGCATTTCATGTAATTTCTGGTTCCATGCTCTTGCAGCTTGTTTCAAACCGTAAATTCCTTTCTGAAGTTTACATACAAGATGTGCCTCATTTTGCTTGATAAAGCCTTTGGGCTGCTTCATATAAATCTGTTCAGAAATCGTCCCATGAAGAAAAGCTGTTGCTATGTCGACATGACGGACTGATAGGCCTTTAGATGCTGCAATACTTAGAAGTAATCTAACACTGCTGTATCGCACTGTAGGCGCAAATACTTGATCATAATCTTCACCATACTGTTGTGAAAATCCTTGTGCTACAAGCCTAGCTTTGTAGCGTTGCACCTCCCCTTCTGACCCCTTCTTAAGCTTGAACACCCACTTGGACCCAATTGCCTTCTTACCAGGAGGTAGCTCTGTCAGGGTCCAGGTCTTGTTGCGATGCAGTGCATCCATCTCTTCCTGCGCGGCTTGCTTCCAGAGACTGGCCTCAGTAGCTGGCAACCGTTGAACCTGTTCCCACGTGGAGGGTTCCTGTGGTGGCGCCGACCCTGCAAAGTAGGACAGTCGTAGTGGTGGAACGCCTTTGTTGGACCTGGAGGAACGTCTGACCTCTGGCTCTTGTTGAACCGCATCAGCTTCCTCATCTCCTTCCAATGGCGGCATCCCTGCATACGGGTTCTCTTCGTCTCTGGAGCCTTCTGACATCTGGTCCTCCGCGTCTTCTGGGGTGTCATCTGTAGGGGGTGCTACAACACTAGGAGGTACAATACTAGGAGGTGGATTAGTTTCTGGTATGGCTTCAAAAGGAAAACTTACAAACTCCTCTGTTGCTGGCTCATTGGAACAGTCAATTGCTGTGTTCCTTGTGAATTAGAATCCGTGTTAATTCTAAATGTAGAATTAATTACCTACATTTATTTAAACCCTGGTTTGATGTTGCATTTCTCCACAGTTGTTAAATGAGCAGGTTTGAGTCTTTTCTTTCGCTTCCTCTCTTCCATGAGAAAATAGCCACGTTGATTATTTCTGTCCCTTTGATTTCTCCAAAGGGTTCTGTTCACTCAGCCCATTAAAATTCTCCAAAGGGGAAGCATCTGAAACGTTTTAATGTGCCTGCAAAGCACGGCAGGAACAGATTTCACGGGGCCAAGCTGTTGTTTTGAAAGGGGCGGGAGGTCTGTCATGCGGAACTTGCAGGAATTTATCAAATTAATTAGAGAATATTTTCTGAGGGTAATCAGAATCATTCCACGCTGAAACAGGATGACAATATATATGTATATAACAAGCAAATTAGGAAGTCAGAGATGAAAGAACAGTCTTTTGGGATGTTTAAGGGGTGCAGCTCACTGGAGGGACCCACAGCCGGCCCAACCATTAGGTAGAGTGAGCAGGCCACCAGAGGCAGCTGAAAAGACAGCAAATCGTTGATTATTTAAGATGTTACTATTGTATTTTAACTGCCAGGGAGAGGGAGAGGTGCTTGTGGGATGTTAAAAATATCTTGGCTAGGTTTGAGTACTACATACCTTGACTCTGGGAAGGAGAGGATGTCATATGCTTCTCTGCTTCAGGCAGCAAAATGTCTTGGGCTGGTTAGTGGGGGTAGGAGAGCTGAAAAGAATTCACATCTGCCAACCAATGTGCCCCTTTAGTTGCAGATTGTACCTGGGTAGACGAGTCTAAAATGCCTGTAACACACATTTTCACGGCCCTCTAGCAGCTATGGTGGCTCATTTACCAGAAGTATTTAGTGTTAACTCTGGAAGTATATACTCAATTCTGAGCAAACTAAGCCTCCGAGAGCAGAAGTTTAGTTTGGTCAGAATCGAGTATACACTAAGAGCCCTTCCTCGAGTACCCACAAATACAGTCAGTCACGGAAGACCCAAGTGACAGGGCCTTTTCGGTGGTGGCACTCTGGTTGTGGAACTCCCTCCTATGGAACTACAAATGGTCCATTCAATACAGACCTTCAAATGTGCCTTTTAGACACTCATTTCTTCCAGTCTGCCTTTCTCTAACACCCCTTTTTATGCTGATGATTCCTGAGACTTGAGTGTGTGCTTACTACTTAGGTAAGGTAAAGGGACCCCTGACCGTTAGGTCCAGTCGCGGACGACTCTGGGGTTGCGGCGCTCATCTCGCTTTATTGGCCGAGGGAGCCGGCATACAGCTTCCAGGTCATGTGTCCAGCATGACTAAGCCGCTTCTGGCGAACCAGAGCAGCGCACGGAAACGCCGTTTACCTTCCCGCCGGAGCGGTACCTATTTATCTACTTGCACTTTGACGTGCTTTCGAACTGCTAGGTGGGCAGGAGCTGGGACCGAGCAACGGGAGCTCACCCCGTCGCGGGGATTCAAACCGCCGACCTTCTGATTGGCAAGCCCTAGGCTCTGTGGTTTAGACCACAGCACCACCCGCGTCCCGTCTTATTACTTAGCTGTGTACTTAGCTTACTACTTAAAGGTAAAGGTAAAGGGACCCCTGACCATTAGGTCCAGTCGTGTCCAACTCTGGGGTTGCGGCGCTCATCTCGCTTTATTGGCCGAGGGAGCCGGCGTACAGCTTCCAGGTCATGTGGCCAGCATGACAAAGCTGCTTCTGGCGAACCAGAGCAGCGCACGGAAAAGCCGTTTACCTTCCCGCCAGAGCGGTTCCTATTTATCTACTTGCACTTTGACGTGCTTTCGAATTGCTAGGTGGGCAGGAGCTGGGACCGAGCAACGGGAGCTCACCCTGTCGCAGGGATTCGAACTGCCGACCTTCTGATCAGCAAGCCCTAGGCTCTGTGGTTTAACCCACAGCGCCACCTGGGTCCCGAGCTTACTACTTAGCTGTGACTAAAAAAGATCTGTTCAAGTCATATGCCACTTTATGAGAGCTAACCCCAAAAGGCAGCACACAAATACTTTAAACAAGCAAATAGATAAATAGCAGCATTAAGGGGCAGGGAAACTCCTCCTCCCCGGAAAAGTCCCATTCCAATATAAAGGGATAAATTCATTTAATAAGCAAATCCATTTGCAGATGAAGAGATGCAGTTGCTTCCTCCCCTCCTCCCTGAAAGCAAATGCATTGTGCTGGGTGGCGGGAAAGAAAAGAAACGGTCACACCACCTATTTACTGAGATGGGAGATGATGGATTGGAAATGACAGCTCTGGCCAATCAAGTCAGCGAGCTGATTACATCCCGAGCCTTTTTCCAATCTCAATAATCCCTGCAGCCATCCTTGCTTAATTATGACGGGGCTTCTCCAGAGGTGCCTGCTCATTTGATTCATGAAATGATGTCAGAGGAGGAGTTGCTACGCTCCCAGCACTGTAGCTGTGACCGTCCTAAGCCAGGGGTGGACAGAAGGTCGATGAGGATCTACCAGTAGGTCTCAGAGTGGTTTGCAGTAGATTGGCAAGGGTGCCCCACCTACATTGGGCTGTGGTTTTGTGCTTCTAATGAAAGGACTAGGACCTCAGCTCAGTTCTGGAACGATAAATCCCTAGGGTGCACCATGGCATTAGTTTTGCTGATTAAAATTCTCGTGCTTCTGTCCCATTTTGTGATGTTCCTTTCGCCCTGCAGTCCCCGATGGGTAACAGAGCTGTGGCTTTTTGATCAATATGCCGCCATGTCATGTTAAAGTTCATTCACGCCAGTGGCCTTGGTGTGACGCAACAGCAGACATCATCAGACGTGTTGCCACCCCTTGTGCACACGTGTGCTTCTGTTCCCCCATGAATCAGCAAGAACTGTGAGCTGGAATACGCCAACTTTTGCCACATGACGTGATCCATGAAACGGCGAGGAAATTGCAGTGCGGAACTCCCACTACGGTGTTTTCAGGGTTAAGAGGGGCTGCAAATAGTTTTCTTCTGCGAGCAAATAGTTTTGTTCTGCCAGATTTCCAGAAGTGGCTTTTACACCATGTGAAGTATCAGATAAAAGGCAGAAATTAACAGGTAGAGGAAACTGCCATGTGAATGTAGCCCTAGGCTTAGTGTGTGCTCAAAGACAGCCTGTTCTTTAATTAAAACTGTCTGTCTTTTGCACCTGGCTCTGGTTGGTAGATCTTGGTGTTGTAATAAAAGAGCAAAAGTAGTCCTGGCAAGTAGATCCGGAGGTCTGTCCTCCTGTGTCCTGTACCACACCTGTGTTATTCATCTAGAGCAGGGGTGGTAAACTCGTGGTATTTCAGATGTTGCAAGACTGCAAGTCCCACCGTCCCCATTCTTTCTTAGAATTGTAGAGTTGGAAGGGACCATGAGGACTATTTATTCCAACCCCCTGCGATGCCCGATATTAAGAGTCTTATGCTCTACCGACTGAGCTACCCCAGGTCTTTGGTTATGCTGATTGGGGCAGATGGGAATGGAGAGTCCCACACCATCTGGAAAGCCATTGGTTTGCCGTAACAATAAAGATGTAATTTATGCGGAATTATTCCCGTCACCCCCCTTTGCTTTTCTAAGGTTGAAATGGGGAGAAGGGGAGGGAAGATGCGAGACATATGTCAAATCAGATGTTGTTATTGTAAAGCTATGTGGGACCATAGCTGTCAACCTTCCCTTTTTTTGGCGGGAAATTCCCTTATTCCAGCGCCGTTTCCCTTTTTTTGCGGGAAATCCCCTTTTTCCAGAGCCGTTTCCCGCTGCTATCTCAGATTGTTAGATATCCCGTAAATTTCCTGGATTTCAAAGAAAGCAGCTCCTCTCCCTCCCTGCCGGCCAGGGAGGCTCCTCAGCTGCGTTGCTCGGCTGCGTTGCTCACCAATAGTTACAGAGAATAGGATGTCATTAGACAACAGCACTGTTTGTGCTTTGCTTGCATGTAAAATCAACCACTCTGGCCCAGCCCACAAGTACACTCCTTCCAAAAGAGTGTTAAAGGATGCAAAGTCTGCAACACGTTTGTATAATAAGTCATTAATGGATGCCAGAGAGCCAAAAGAGTGAACCTGATCAATCCCCCCATGAAGAATTGACGCTTTTGAATTGTGGTGCTGGAGTCCCGTGGACTGCAAGAAGATCAAACCAATCCATTCTGAAGGACATCGGCCCTGGCTGCTCACCGGAAGGACAGATCCTGAAACATCTCATGAGAAGAGAAGACTCCCTGGAAAAGAGACCCTGAGGTGGGGAAAGATGATGGTGTGTAGCCTGGTGTAAATTAATTTGTAGCCTGGGGGGGATTACCGCGGCACGGCATGGACTGTCCCCGAGAACCGCAGACTGTCCCCAGGACAGGTGAGGCTGCTGATCCCTTATTTTCAAATCCGAAAGTTGACAGCTATGTGTGGGACATCTTTGTGAGAAGAAAATCCGGAGCTGAGTCCGTAAGGTGGTTTGGTGGCGCCTTGTATGCCTCCTTCTGGCAACTCCTGCAGCCAAGCTGGTGCCAAACGTATTGCTCTGCTTTCCTTTGGACCACATCAGCGAGATTGAGAGGAGGGGTCTTGTCGTCTGGGAAGCCCGCTTGTGCCCCGGGGAGGTCACGTTGGTGCTGCTAATGCAGCAAAAATAATGCGAGAGGCAGCAGTTACGAGTTACCGGTCTCTGCAGCCACAGCAGGTGCTGTGATTCGCCAGCAGTTTGATTTCGCCCCCGGAGACACACATATGAAGTCCGATTCCAAGGCTGACCGCTGATCCATTGTTGAATAGGATCCAAAATGCAGCAGTCTGATTGGTCCTAGAACAATAGGATTCAGAATGCAGCAGTCTGAATGGTCCTAGAACAATAGGATTCAGAATGCAGCAGTTTGATTGGTCTTCAGGAGCCACCCAATCCAGCTCCAGGTGGAAGTGAATCCGCAACCTGATTGGCTTACAGGAGTATCCTGGGATTAGCCAATCACGTGGGGCTCATTGTGTAAATAATGTATATAAAGCAGACGTTCTGGGGGAACTCCCATTCTTCGCTACTATGAGCTGAATAAAGAGCATGAAATCCACACTCGACTCCGAGTATATTTCATCCATCCAGCCCAGTCTTGTCTGTTTTGAGTGTCAACAGATCTCGAGGGTCTCAGGCAGAAAAAGATCTTTTTCATCCCTTGCCACCTGACCCTTTTTAACAAGAGACCAAACCTGGGATCCTCTGCTTTGCCTGAGCTCTACAACTGATCTATGGCCTTAATAAAATCCCGGCTGCTGGCAATGGAGACCAGCCCCAAGTTGCTTGACTAAAAGCTATGGTACTGCCCACTTTGTATTTCATCGAGAAACATCTCTGTTTCCTCTTTGAAAGACTGCCCTTTTTCAAACTAAAAAAATCACAGCCCTACCTTTTCCTTTATCTAAACAGCCCTTTCCATCTCTGCAAAAGTGAAGGATAATGAGGTCTTTTATGGCGCCGAATGAGAGATTTCACTCAAGAACTGTGCACTCTATTGAATTCCATGCCGGTTAACCGTTCAATAGTTCCATTTCCCCCTTTCCTTCTCACAACGCAAGGAGATGTTGGGGTGGTTTTGTGCGTCCGTCTCCATTTCTCTTGCCAAGTCTCTTGTTGGGAAGTGAAGACAGCTTGTTTACTCATCTCCGGACAAGCGCTGCCTTTCCTTGACGGTCTGATCTGCATTGGCCCACTGCCCTCTACTGGCCTGTCCTTGAATAATAACAATACAACAACAAAAATAGAATCAGCTGGTACCTAGGAGCATAAGGAGCTGCTTTCTATTAATTCAGAGCATTAGTACATTTAGTACAGTGAAAGACCTACACTGGCTCCCAGTATGTTTCCGAGCACAATTCAAAGTGTTGGTGCTGACCTTTAAAGCCCTAAATGGCTTCGGTCCAGTATACCTGAAGGAGCGTCTCCACCCCCATCGTTCAGCCCGGACACTGAGGTCCAGTGCCGAGGGCCTTCTGGCGGTTCCCTCACTACGAGAAGCCAAGTTACAGGGAACCAGGCAGAGGGCCTTCTCGGTAGTGGCACCCACCCTGTGGAACGCCCTCCCTTCAGATGTCAAAGAGAACAACAACTACCAGACCAGAACAACAACAACTACCAGACCTTTAGAAGACATCTGAAGGCAGCCCTGTTTAGGGAGGCTTTTAATGTTTAATAGATTATTGTATTTTAATGTTCTGTTGAAAGCCGCCCAGAGTGGCTGGGGAAACCCAGCCAGATGGGTGGGGTATAAATAATAAATTATTATTATTATTATTAGTTCAATATTGTCAGCACGGACTGGTAGTGGTTCTCAGACAGGTTTTGCACCCGCTGCCTGAAGGCGCCAGGGCATGAAGGTTCCTTTAAGGGAGTTCTAAAGTTGGGACCCACTGGAGAAGTCCTGGAGCTGTTGGGGGAAGTGGCACCACCTCAAGAACACAGGTCCAGGATGAGCAACATTGCTGCTCCACATAGTTTGACCAGAAATAAGACAGTTTTCTATGGTATGGTCTCTTTCTCTCTTCTTCTGCCATCTCCTGTCTGGGAAGAAAAGTCCTGAAGAATGCAATACTGTACAGTAAATACCCAGCATAGCTGTTTTGGTTCCTCTAGGTGGCACCATCTTAACAGTTTACTGTATAAACAGGGCTTAGGTTGGAGATGTAACCATTTCCATTAAAACCCATCCAAAACCATACAAGCTAGCATCCCACAAGCAGAAATGTGCAAAAACTCCACAGAGAGGTGACATTCAAGCGTCCACATTTGCATTACTTCAAATGCTGGGCTAGGCAAAAGCCAGCGGCGACAGAGGGGAGGGAAGCGGGAAACTCCCATAGAAATATTTGCTAGCCTTATCGGAACTGTCCTTGGCTTTCCCTCAAATTCCTCAGATGTTTCTCTCAAGTAGCACCCTACACAAACATTTCCGAAAGTTTCGCTTTCGGTGAAGGGTGCAAATAGCCAGCCTAGAAGTATCGCTCAACATTTCTGCGAAATGCTCGAGTTTTTTTGGATGTGCGCTTGCAGCATAGAATCCAAAACTGTGCTGCTCCAAAAGCTGCCGGTGCTCTTTGGTGCCCAGATTCCATGTGCGGGAAGAGGGCATTCTTAGCTGAACTGAGAAGCCACTTAAGATCTGTTTGTCGGAACGGTAGCACTGGCTTCTTAACGTCAACCCACAAACTCGTTTTGCTCAGCGGGAGAGGACGGGACGCTAATCTACTTTATATTTATTGTTTGTTCTATGTACAGTGGCCCCTCGACTTACGAATTTAATCCGTTCTGAATGGACATTCGTAGGTCGGGAAAAATCGTAAGTCGAGTCCCCATAGGAACGCATTGGGAGGAAAAATTCGTAAGTCGAAAAAAAACCCCATCTAAACTTTGTAAGTCGAGGAAACCGCATCTAAAACGGCAACGATTTCCATTCGGAGGTCGAAAAAATTCGTAAGCGCGCGGCCACTTTTTTCACTCGTAACTCGAAAAATACGGAAGTCGGGTCATTCATAAGTCGAGGGACCACTGTATTGTGAAAGCAGGTGAATGTGTGGCTCTCTGGAGGTCGCTGGAATTTAGCTCCCACCAGCCCCACGTTGGACAAAAGATTCCCACATTGCTGAAGGTTGGGCTAGATGACCCTTGTGGTCCCTTCCAACTCTACTATTCTACGGTTCTATACACCTGTTCTGCATTAGTAAGAACTCAACCGTTTAGTGTGGGAACTACCTGCCTATTGAGATCAAGCCCTTCAGAGTGTCTGAGGCAATCCAGTCAGGTGGGTGGGGTATAATTAATAAAATTATTATTATTATTATTATTATTATTATTATTAAGCAGGTGGTGCCTGCTCCACTCTTTCCAGTGCCTGGATCTCTTATGCAGGCCACTTGTTGTTGCTGTTTTACAACAAGCGGTGCAGAAGGAAGGAACGAATGAATGGATATGAAAGCAAGTAAATAAAATGAAACAGATTTGACGATAAAGGCATGACAAGAAATAAGCTACCCCAAGTTTGGGATAGGTAACTATTTTTAAAGAAGGGCAATCTGACCTTTGCTGCAAATAACAAATTACTTTTATTTTAGTAGCAGGATGCCTACTAGTGGCAGATTGCAACATCTGTGCGTTTCTCCTTGGAAATGGAATGTATGGTCCATCGCTGTATCTGAAAAATTAACCAAGAGATTACATATATTGAATAATGCAAATGATGTAGACTATTTTGTTGAAATACGGCGTCCTTTTTACAAAGGACTTTACTGATAAACCTTAAGGACAACTGCTACTGAAGTCACAGACTGGGCTTTGGCACACTTAAATAGACTGATCTATCCTGGAGCAGGGAAAGTTGGGATGTTGTCCTTTCATTTTTCTTTTTTGTGTAATTATTGTATTACTACTACTACTACTACTACTACAATGTGTATACTACCCTACACCCACAGATGTCAGGGTAGTTCAAGAACTACTAACATGCCATAGAAGAAATCTATTCTGTAGATTGTAATTGTTCTTACGTATTGGAAATCAATAAAACTATGCTTATAGAAAAAAGGCGCTGCAAGTTCCAGCAGCGCCGCTTTCTAACATTCTCCTCATGATCCCCTAAAGCCTGCTTTCTCCACCTCGCCATAAGCAGGTAGGTGGCCACGCAGGCCCGTGCCCAGCCCCCCTTCCTGACCTTTTATTATTATTATTATTATCATTATTATTATTTATTTCTCCGCCTCCATAGCACTCTGTCAATAAGCAGGCCTAGCCCCCCCAGCCCCCCTTTACTCCTGCTTGGCCTATTATTAATTATTATTACTATTTATTATTATTTCTTTCTCTGCCTCTAGAGCCCCCTGTCACTAAGCAGGCCCTCACCCAGCCCCCCTTCCCTCTGCTCAGCCTAGTATTAATTATTATTATTATCATCACTATTATCATCATTATTTTAACTATTATTATCATTATTATAATTTCTTTCTCTGCCTCCTGAGCCTCGTCAATAAGCATGGGGCCGGCAACATAGGCCCTCGACCAGCCCCTCTTCCCCCTGCTCGGCCTATTATTATTATTATTATTATTATTATTATTATTATTATTATTTTATTATTATTATTATATCACCACCACTATTATCATTATTATTATTTCTTCCTGTGCCTCCAGAGCCTCCTGTCACTAAGCAGGCCCTCGCCCGGCCCCTCTTCCCCCTGCTCGGCCTATTATTATTGTTATTATTATTATTATTATTATTATCATCATCACCACTATTATTATTATTATTATTATTATTATTTTTATTATTATTATTATTATTATTATATCACCACCACTATTATCATTATTATTATTTCTTTCTGTGCCTCCAGAGCCCCCTGTCACTAAGCAGGCCCTCGCCCGGCCCCTCTTCCCCCTGCTCGGCCTATTCTCCTCCCCCTCCTCCTCCCCAGTCAGGAGGTGGGCGTAGTGAGGCCTCCGCGGCCATTGGCGGTGGCGGCGTAGGCGCGGAAGGCGCGGCGGAGTGCGTAGGCCTCAGCCCGTCTCCATGGCGACGCGGAGGCCGGGCCCCGCTGAGAGGTGGTGGAGGAGGAGGAGCGGGCCTCCTTCTCCTCCTTGCGAGGCGGGCCTCTCTCGCCACCGCCTCCGCCGGAGGGCGGGGCCATCTCGGCGGACGGCCCATCCGGGGAGCGGCGGCCGCCCTCCTTTTTTAACCCCGCCGCCCTCCTTCCCCTCGAGCCCGCCGGCCGCCTCTCTCTCTCTCCCTCATCCCGCCTCGCCCGCCAAACCAGGCCGGCGTCACGCAGCGCCATGGCTCCCGCCGGCGACCGCGAGGGCTACTGGGGGAAGCCCACCTCCACCCTGGACTGGTGCGAGGAGAACTACGTCGTCTCCCACTACATCGCCGAGTTCTGTGAGTCGACGCGGGTCGGCGCGTTCAGACGTGCGCCACGGAGACGCTCCTCCGCGGCCTCCTTGACGCGCGGCGGCGGGGGGGGGGTGGTTGATGGACGGATCCGCTTCTCTTCCCCGACATCCCCTCAAGGGTTGGGGGTCGGGGGGGTGGGAGGCGTGATTTGGGAAGGTCGTGAGCACCGCCCCCCCCGTAACATAATTAGGATTATTATTCCGTTAACCGTAATTTTGGCCCCCGGGTCCCTAGGGGTTTCCCAGATTATTATTATTATTTTTGGGGGGGGAAACCCCCCTCTAAATGCGTAGATGGGGCGGGAGTGGGGAAACTATAGCTGCAAAAACCACCATACGCGGGGATTTTGTTCTATTTTATTAAATTCGCACGCCGCCCCTCACCCGAAGGTCACACAGGGCGGTTTGCAATGTAAGAATGCAAACATGAAATACCTAACGGGGAAAAAAGAGGGAAGTAGAATTAAAACCATGTGCATGCATATTATATATGCGCATATATAAAAATCAGTTAAAACCGTACCAATAATTACAATAAGCCGGCACGACACCAGCCTATTATAATAATTTGTATGTATTTGCTGCATTTGCATCCTGCCCCCCTCAACCCCCTCCAGGGAGCTCAAAAGTGTTTCTCCTTCATTGCAATTTGCCTTGGGCAAGGCAATGGTAAATGAATGAATCCCCGCAACAACCCTGCAAGGTAGGCTAGGCTGAGAGAAGGTGGCTGGCTCACGATCACCCAGGGCTAAGAAGGGGTTTGAAGTCCCGTCTCTCCCAGGTCCTAGTCCGACCCTCTGACCTCAACACCACACAGATTTAATAGGGTCACTCTGTGGCAGATAGTTGCGCATGCATGCACTTTGCATGGGGAAGTAGCAAAAAGGGCCTTTTGCAAATTATTCTTCCCCTTCCAATTAGGGTTATGTCAGATTATTCAGTTGGAGAGAGATAGCACAAAACACCTTGGTGCCTGATGGCTACCCCACCGTGGGTATCATAATTATATTTGGAATCATGTCGTTCTGTGTTTTCTGGCTCTTGCTGCAACAAAATTGATTGAAATAATTATATACTTATCCCAGGGAGGTTAATCCGAGACGCGATTATTCCTAATTGAAAAATTGCAAACTGCCCTGTGATCCTTGGATGAAGGATCACAGGAATTGCCTCCCCCCCTCCCCCAGGACTCAAGGTGGTTTACAGATTAAATAAGAACAGCTAAAACGATAGGAGGAAACATTAAGAAACAATTGAACATTAATGGATGTACTTACAGATTATTATGATAAAAACAGCACAGTGCCAGCACTTTCATTAAAAGCAGTCGGTTCCCCAAAGCCTTTGGAATAAGAAGGTATGTTCCACTTAGCTCACCACACCTGGATGGAGCTTGTAGGGGGGTGGAATAGGGATGCCTTTTTGCAGGTGTGAGGAACCTGTGGCTCTCCAGGTGTTGCTGAACTACAGTTGGCCACAGCGGCTGGGGCTGGTGGGGTTGTCCAGCCGTGCCTGACCATAAGTTCCCCACCCCAGCATTAGTAGCATCCTATGCAGATGGCCAAGGGAACGTTTTGAAAACGTTCTAAATCATCCACCCCACCCTATAGAATTTGACTGTGGTGTCCTGCCAGATAGTGGTGAGAGAAACATTTTGCAGTGTATATTCTCCGCTGATTGTTTTTTTTTTTTTTAATACCCTGAATGTTGTCAAGTGCCACTTCACAGACAACATATTTCATATTTCAGGAAGGGAATGTTTTAAAGGGTGACACATCTTGTTTATCTGTTTTAAGTATCGATAGCTTGCCTTTTTTAATAATAATAACAAAAATACTCTGGGTATTTAACAAGCTAAAACAAGCTAAAACACGATCAGACTTCTTGTTGTTGGCATCCGTCTGTCTCAAGAGACAGTGGAGTGCGTATCCAGGGTTGAAGTCAAACCGCTGTGTTAGCAGCACCAAAGTGATCTCCCCGGGGCACAAGTCTGGGCAGTGTGTCTGGAGGTCCTAGGCTGCTCAGACGACAAGACACCCCCCCCCCCCGACCTCGCTGATGTGGTCCAAAGGAAAGCAGAGCAAGACATTTGGCACCAGCTTGGTTGCAGGAGTTGCTAGAAGGTGTAAAAGGCACCATCCAACTGTCTTAGGGACTCTACTCTGGATTTGTGTAGGGTTTACTCCTTAGCCTTTTCTTCTCCTGAAGATATTCCACAAGGCAGTGGACGTTTAGGACCAGGGTTTTCTTTCTCCTAGGTGGGCTAGCTTCCCAGGTGAATGAGCCCCATCTGCCCCTCTCTTCCCTCTACAGCACGTGCAGAAACCGCCCTCTTGACAGTTGGACCCACTGTTGGTCTTGTCCACTCAATCTGCCAGAGCCTGTCTTTGCATGCAGAGGAAGTCCTCAACGTACCGAGGGTTTGAGACTCATCAGCTACCATCACCTGATTTAACCTGCCATTTGAAGCCATTCCCAGGGTGTGGCTGCTTTTGCCTGTTGACCGCTTCTAGAAGCCTAATCAAAACTAATACCTACTTAAAACTACACAGAACCACAGCAACAACAAAAAAACAGATTCCCTAAACCATTCCAAACAATGCACAGAAGAATCTGATGTGCTGGCAACACCCAGAGAATAGGATGCTGCCCCCACCAATATCAGGATAGGTTAGAAAGGGGAGCACGGTCTGAGGTGGACCACCAAATGCATAATGGTTTATTACAAACTTGAAAGTGAATGGCAAGGGTAGTCAGCACGGTGTCCTCATAATGGTGTTGGATTACAAGTCCCATCATCCTTGGCCATTGACCATGCTGGCTGGAGCTGTTGGGAGATGTAGTCCAATATGTGGAGGGCACCACATTAATGACCCCTGGTACATGGCTTGAAATGCGCTGGTTTCATATCTTAGTTTATGCATTTCCATAACTGAGATTTGAGATTCTTGAATTGCAAGAATGATGAATTTTAGGGACGTTGGTCTGATCCTGCCAGGCACCTTAGTTCTTTAAATAAGGCTGTGCGCTCGAGGTCACTTGTTGCCGCTTAGTTGTGATCTAACTGTTAGAGACCCCAAGGATCCCCATGGGACAAAACACTTTGTGATACTCTCTAGTGCTGTTGTGTGGTAGATGAGTCAGCCTGTCATAAGTCCCAGATGATATTCTGCAGTGGAGGCAAAATTCATTTCAGTTTCATTTATCGGAAGGATGTCTCGGGGGTATTTTCCAAAGGGCAAAGCATTGCTGTCCCTACATACAGAGATGCTCAAGAGCCTATGACTTTACTCTTTCGAACAGAGTGCTGGAGCAGATGGAAATTAGCATCTCCGTTTTAAATGTGTGTCAACTTGATATGCATCCCTTCGCATTCCCTAAGGAAAGGATGTCATGGCAGCTAGTTGTCAAATAATGGTTTGGAATTCCCTTCAGGCTCACACACTCCCTCCTCTCCCCGTGTGTGTGGATCCCCTCATCTCATGCCTGGTTTGTCCTAGTCAAAGTTTGCTGTTCTGCTCCAATTGGGGAAGCTTTGGTTCACACTAACCAGGAATTTCCTCAAAACCGCAATGTGAAACACAGTTTCTGCCGCAGAGCCAATTCCCAACATGCTGATTGCAGTTCACCTGATTTGGGCATCAGGACAGTTTATAATTTGAGCAAGCAATGAATAGTGTTAAGGGAATCTGTGCAGAGGCACCTGAATGACTCCTAATAGCTGCATAATAGTTGCGACTGTTGGCTGCCCTGGCCTCTGGATGGATCCATTTAGGTTTTGAAGGGAATTTATGCAAAGAGTGGGATGGGGGAAAGCAAAATTGAGAAGGGAACCATACAGGCAGGACATGTTCATCAGGTTAAAGACTTGCACCCTGGGATTAAGTCGGATTAAGGAAATGCACTAACAAAGGCAGGGCTCTGGTATCATGTACTCAGAGGTTTTCAACCTTCTTGAGTACACCTTCTTGTGGGACTCAGAAACCCAGCTATGTCACCCCTTGCCTGCAGAGCCAGCAGCCCCTTACCCCTTTTCAAACAACCTCCCCTGTGGAGTGTTCCCTCAGCCTCTTCTCCTCTCCCCTTTCCTTGGGAGTGCTCTGAGCCCACCGCCCCAAAGAGGTGCTTCCTTACGCCGCCCCACAGGGGCCTGGGAAGAGGATGCCCCCAGACACAGTGACCCGACGGAGGCTGCCAAAGATGAACATGAGGCTTGCACCTTTCTCACCTTGGGAGGCAGCAGTGGCGGCAGCAGACGCCGTAGGCTTGCATGGTGGAAAGGCTCCCCTTTGGTACTGAACACTCAGCTCCCAGGCAGGCATTGCACACAGCAAGCACAAGAAAGCCCAGTGTGACGCCTGCCTGCCTGACGTCCCACTTGCCCATCCGTTCCCAACAGCAAGAGCTGGGCTCCCTCACCCATTTGCTTGCTTGCCCTGAAGCCGCTTCAGCTCCTGGCAACCAGCACACCCTGGCCAGCTTCTGCAAGAAACAACCGCACAAGACTTTGGGAGGCAGAGACGTGAGAGGGCATCAGAGGAGGGAGGGAAGGAAAGAGGGATGGAGGCCATAGTTCCCCGCGGCACCTCTGACCATCATTCATGGCGCTCCAGGGTGCCATGGTTGAAAGCCACTGGCGTACTGAATCACACCCTGCTTGGATACCACAGCTTTTTCAAGGAGAAAGGGCTTTGTTGAAAATATGACACAACTCTGCTTTCATATTTAAGTACTGTACAGTCCTAGCGACTTGCATTTTAAGAATTGTACTGGATGGATGGATGTATGGCAGCTGATTGTGTGAGCCCGAAATTGCCTGCTTAGGGTGGAATTGGATTACCTGACATTGTGACATCAGATGATTGAGAAGTAGGCGACCCTCTTATTAAACTTGCCCCATGGGGGAGATAAGAATCTGGAGCATTAGCCAGATTGGGATCGAGATCCTGTTCCTTATCCCTACCTTATAAGCACAATCTCCACCCATAGAGTTACCTGGGGCTGTACAAGTTTGGGGTCACGCAGTAAACCTTTTTTTTACTTTCTCTCATGGTTGCCATTTACTGCTGTGTGTGTCTTGGTGGTAGGTGACCAGCAAAGTATACTGTTTGCCCTCTGTCTCTTTATTACTGGTTTATTTTAAAATATATAACCTGCCCTTTCAGTTCGCAGGGTGGCATACTATACCATAATTCTGGATTGGTGAGCATCCACCGTTAGGGATCTTCCAAGAGGGAGTTGAGATTCACTGCCTCTCCTACGTTAGAACCGTTTCGCCATACAGGACCTCCCTTCACACATGTCTAACAAGTCATAATGCAATAAGCGTTTTGCTTATTGCAATTTACGGCACAGATGGAATTGCTTAAAACACTTAACATAGTCTCATTAATCCTTACAGCAACCCTCCAAAGTAGGCCAGCATTATAATTCCCATAGCGTGGAGGGTGGCATGCCTGTGGTCAGCTTCTGAGTTTGTGGCGTGTCTGAGGCCTCATACCCTACTTGGTATGTCTACTTGGAAGTAAGCCTCATTGGGTTCAATAAGACTTATTCCTGGGTACGTTTGTACAGGATTGCTGCCATGTACTCTGTGCTGCACCACTTTGACCCCAAAGGGGCCCATGGACAAAAACGCACTATTTGTTCTGGTCAAACAAGCAGTCAACATATATAAGAATTATGTACTCTTCTTATAATAAGTTACTAGCTGTATTCTCATCAAGACCTGTAGCCTAGTTAATGCCAGTCAAGTATCAAACCCTTGAATTGCTAAAGTGGAAGTCGCAGCTACTCTAAAAAACAGCCACCTTCGTTACCAGACACAAAGGCTGAAATCCAATGTGTGCAATATATAACTATAAATTATGTAAAAATCTTGCCTGCCTTTTGTGATTGGTTGTAGTTTAATAAGTAAATTAGTATAATGTAGCAATGGGGTTAAATGCCAGCCTTTATATAAGAAATACAGTGGTACCTCCGGTTGCAGATGGGATCCGTTCCAGAGGTCTGGCCGGATCCCAAGGTTTTCGCAACCGGAGAGACTGCTTCGCGCGCAGTAAAGCGCTTCTGCGCATGTGCGCACAGCAAAAAAACCCGGGAAAATACTTCTGGGTTTGCCACACGCATCCCGAAGTTTTCATAACTGGAGGGATACATACGTAAGCAAGGTACCGCTGAACTTGAATTATTTAATAAGTTGTATTTGCACCATCTTTTGAAAACAATTAGGGTCCGGGATGTAAATGAATACCAGGTGGTGTTGATTAAAGTTTAGAACAGCTGAATATTGGTGCAAACCCCTAGGGAAGCTTTTGTGCAGTTTTGCCATTGTGGAAAGTACAGTAGCTTGAGCAGGGTATCCATTTTCCATGTGGGATCTGTGTTGCTAGACTCTTGCAGGTGAGCAACTTCTCCCATACTCCTGGAAACCACATCACAAGTTTTGGTCTAAATTGCCAGATAGGTAATTTAGGTAATTCTCGGTAGTGGCGCCCGCCCTGTGGAACGCCCTCCCAGCAGAGGTTAAAGTGATAAACAACTATCCTACATTCAGAAAATACCTGAAGGCAGTCCTGTTTAGGGAAATTTTTAACCTGTGATATTTTGATGTATTTTAATATCTGTTGGAGGCCGCCCAGAGTGGCTGGCGAGACCCAGCCAGATGGGCGGGGTACAAATAAAAAATTATTATTATTATTATATAGATCATTACTTCCACCATGCCCATTGCCCAACTATGGCCAACAGCCAAGGGAAAGCGTAGCCTGAACCAGCAGTCGCTCTTCATGAACAGTAAGGATTCTCGCATTCCCTCAGACTAGGTCAGTGGGTCCCAGACTTCTTTTCCCCATGGACCGCTTGAAAATTGGTGAGGGTCTTGGCAGACCACTTGCCTCTTGTGGCAATTGCAATGCGCTGTGCTAGATCATTTTTGTTGCTTCTTTTGTTGCTTAAATATTGTATTTTATTGTAGAATTCTTAGAATTCGAATTGCAATACAGTAGAATGCAATATAATAAAGTAAGTAATAAAATACAGTTAAAAAATCAATATGAATGTGCCATCTTCAACTTCGAACCCACAGACACACCGTGAAGCAATGAGACTTCAGACCACTGGGTAGGTGGGAGAGAGAGAGAAAGGCTGGAGGAGGAGATTTGCAGAACAGATGCTTGGAAAATCCAAGAAACCTTTAGTGAGGCCGCATCATCATAGCTTTAGCTAGGACCCCACACTACATACTGCAGAGGTGGCATTTGATATGGTTTGCTAGTAAAAAGAGTAGGAATATGGTTGCTGTAACCGCAGCTGTTGCATGCTGGCACGTGCCTGAATTCAGACCCTTTGTGGCTGGGGGAATTTTGACCCCTGCCCTATTCTCTGAAGGCTGCTCTACTCGACAGAGTGTTATTGTTCTGGTGATTCTAAGCCGACATGCCATTCTGCTGGTAAAATGACAGCGTTGGGTCTTTGTGACTCAGCCGCGCAAGTCTGTCCTACAGTAATCTGGGCTGATGTCACTTGGTATTTACAGAGATCTGAGCAGGTACATGGACAATAAACGTTGAGCAATTCAAGCATCCCAAGTCTGAAGAGTTACCTTAAGTGTGTTAGAGATGTCATCAGGTGAAAGTAGAACAAGAACACCCAAGAATTCTTATAAGGACTCAAACGTGAAATGGTTGATCTAATAAAAATACGCAACCTGTCATTAAAATCAGCCTCCTTGTTAGAGGCCTTGAAATTGGCCAGTGTAACAGCAGTCCCTAAAAAGATACTCAGGGGGCCCAGATTGATGAAACTGACACATCTGTTAACATCTGTCTTGGGTAGGCATTATTTAAACTTGAGATATTCAACCCAGAGAACAGGGTTTCTGAACCTCTCCAGAGCCACATCCCTCACTCGCCCTGCTTCACATTTTCCTCAAGTGTTTTGCCTGACTGAAACATTTTCTTAAGCAGTTTGTGGCGTGGTTAGAGGGTCAGACTAGGACCTGTGAGACCAGGGTTCAAATCCCCCACTCAGCCACCAGTAAACTCAGTGGGTGACCCTGGACCAGTCACAATCTCCCAGCCTAACCCACCTGACAGGTTTGTTGTGAGGATAAAATAGGGAGCAGGAGAGCCACATATGCTACTTTGAATTCCTTAGAGGAAAAGTGGGTTTAAATACAACAGTAAATACTGTGATAATGTCTCTTGCTTGCCTGAGTGGAGGAAGGTGTGTGTTGAAACTTCCGGTTTTTGTGTGGCTGGAATGTAGCCCACTGTACAAAGCCCATTGCTCTACCCATTTCACCCCTTTGGCTGGACCCATGCACCACTGGTATAGATGGCCCTGCAAAATATTCACAGCCCCTGATAGAGAAGAAGAAGCATTGCTGAGGAAGGATCAGCATGGCTTCTGCAGAGGGGAAGCCTTTCCTTTCTAAGCTTTTAGGATTAATTGAGCATGTCATCAAATGTGTAGATGGAGCAATTCATTAGACATGGAATTTCAGAGGATTCTGACAGAGTCTGTCACCAAAGCCTTCTGAGTAAGCTTGTAAATCATGGGATAAAGGGACAGGTCTTTTCTTGTAAGTAATGGGTTAACCAACAGGAAGCAGAGGGTATGCATAAACAGGCAGTTTTTACAATGGAAGGAAGTAAGAGAGCAAGGTCTCCCAAGGATTGCATTGAGACCATTTATTTGGTATCAAGTTGGGAATGAGTGGCAAGGTAGGAAGCTTTGGTTTCAGGATGGGGAAACTCAAGCTGACTGGACATCTCCAAAAGCATCTCTGCAACTGGGTGAATGGGCAGTGTGATAACAAACAGGGTTCAATGTAAGAGAGTTCAGAAGCTATGTGCATAGCAGCTAAGAAAGCTACCGGTAATTACACACACACACACACACACACACACACACACACACATAGCTATCAACGAGAAGCCCAAAAAATGATTTCCTGGGTAATTACCCAGGAAATCATTTTTTGGGCTTCTCGTTGATAGCTCACTGCTCCACAAACAGCAACTTCAGCGAAAGGAATTGCTAAGAAAGGGATTGAAAATAAACTGCCGGTATAATTCTGCCTCTGATTTAGCTGCATTTGGAATGTTTTATGTAGTTACGGTTGCCTCTTCTCACTTAGGGTGATACAGAGCTAGAAAAGATGCAGAAAAGGGATAACCTAAGGATTTTGAACCATGTCCTCAAGAGGAAAAGCTAAATTTAGCATTTGGGGCTTTTAGTTTAGAGGGGGGAAATGACAGATATGGGGACGTGACAGACTGCATGGTGTAGGAAAATGTCTCTTGGGATCATCCAGTGAAATTGCTGGTTGAACAAAAGAAGATTCTTCACACAGTGCATAATTAACTTACGGAATTGCTGCTGTAGGATGTTGTGCTGGGTGTTACGTTCGACAGCTTTAGAAATGGGGATTCATAGAGAATTGATCCATCATTTGCCATGAGCCATGGCATTTAATTACCTCTGGCTAGGGTGACGCTGTGGGTTAAACCACAGAGCCTAGGGCTTGCCAATCAGAAGGTCGGCGGTTCGAATCCCCGCGATGGGGTGAGCTCCCGTTGCTCGGTCCCTGCTCCTGCCAACCTAGCAGTTCGAAAGCACGCCAAAGTGCAAGTAGATGAATAGGTACCGCTCCGGGTGGGAAGGTAAACGGCGTTTCCGTGCGCTGCTCTGGTTCGCCAGAAGCGGCTTAGTCATGCTGGCCACATGACCCGGAAGCTGTACGCTGGCTCCCTCGGCCAATAAAGCGAGATGAGCGCCGCAACCCCAGAGTCGTCCGGGACTGGACCTAATGGTCAGGGGTCCCTTTACCTTTATTGTTGTGGGAGGGTGGATAATTTTGCATTTATGCCCTGGTTTGGGGCTTCCCGGAAACAGCTGGCTAGCCACTGTTGGAAGCAGGATTCTTGACTAGATGCTCCCTTGGCCTTTCAGTAGTCCCCCCCCCCTCTCTCTGGCCACTGTACCTTTGGTTCCTCTTCATCTCGGAAGGCATTTCTCCCCCCACACTATTATCAGCAGGACTGCAGTTCTTTATTTTAATTCCTCTTGCTTTCAGCAATCCACCATACGAAGGGTTAGTCAGGAAGCATTATGTTCTGTGTCCGACTGATATAGTGGGAGAACCTTGAATGGGCAAAAGCTCCGTCACCCGTGCTGGAATCTGTCCAAGGTACAACGCGGGAGTCATCCACGGTTAAGATCGTGCCCTTGTGGCTTTCAGCCTGTGGCATTTTCTAAACCCAAGGTTAGAACTCTGGGTGCTGTCAGAAGGAAGAAGTCCTGTCCAGTTAGTTGTTGTTTAGTATCTGGGGAGGTGCACAAATATCATTCAGAATACCGGTAATTCCTAAAAAATAGTTCTAGCACCATGTAAACATAGTTTACGGTCCAGTGTTAAAAACTCTAGCATTGCGAGAATGTTCCTAATTCTTGGAAGTAACATCACATGTTTGGATATCAGTACTTCAGATTCCAGAGTACTAACTTCAAGGTTTTAGTTGCCTTTTTGCTTTCCCCCCCTCCTTTTTTCCTTTCCAGCTTCATTAAATTAAATTTTCAATTTTGCTAAATCTATTATTTTTGTTTCATACACTCATTCACCTGTTGCTTTATTAATTACTATTCTGCTTTGATTTTTCTTCCATTCCCTGTTTAAGAAAGCAAGAAAGCCCTTGTATCATCATATCAAAGGTCCAGCTAGTCAGCTTGGAAGACCTTTGACAAGCCCTGAGGGCAGTAACCCTCTCCTCCTGTTTGCCTCCTGGCAAGTGGCATTTGGTGGCATACTCCCTCTGAACCTTTCTGTGCTTTTATATTTATTTCAGATCTTTATAACCAGCAGTTCTGAGGGAGGCTTACAGGATATAAAACAAATAAGTTATACTAAACAACAGTGAAACGGATAATAGCATCTGATGCAGAGCGGAGATTATCTTCTGGCAGCAAATCCAGTAGATTAAATACATATCATGAGCACATGTGTGGAGTCTAGGCATTCCATAGCATTTCCTGCTGAAATATCGACTTATTTGGTGTCCAATGCCATTTCCAGTCATATTTTAGTAGATTAAACACTTCAGTTAGTTTCGACAAAATTCGTAAATTATTTGGAAGACAATTGTAGTCCATTAAATACGTTGGTAGGATTGCAAGAAGCTTTGTAAGTTGAAATACAAATCACTGTAGTGGTGGAATCTTAGTGATATATTTTGGGTGTTATAGTTGGAAAGCAATGGTTAAGTAAGGAAAATACAGAAATTTGAAATGAAAAATAGAAAATCATAAGGAAGGTTTGATGGAAGTCATGGCCTTAAAAAGCCAAACGTATAATACGGTATAAGAGGAGAAAATGTAATGAAATGTATTACTGTATTATTGTAAAATGAATAAAAATGATTTGACAAAACAAAACCACACACTTCAGTTAGTTTCAACCAATCTGCTTTTGAATATTCTGTCTGCAGCTAAAAGCATGGTTGCCGTATCCTGATTCTGAAGGTGATATGTCAGTTCCCCTAACACAGCTATGGCCAACCTTTTTGCAGGTGCCCTGTGAGTCACACAGCCAACGGAGGAGTGTCTGCCGCTCACACTTGCAAGCCTCCGTGCCTTGGGATCCTTTTGCCTCTTGTCTTCTGAGACAGGGAGCCTTAGCTGAGTGGTAGAGAACATACTCGATATCGTGAAGGTCCCAGGTTTAATAGCTGGCGTCTCCATTTAGGTTTGGGAAACAACTGCCACCCCTGCATTCTCAGTAACGCCCATGCAGGGGAAAGAGAACGATGGCAAGAATATGAGGGAGATTGCTGTCTCCTCTCCACCCCACCCAAACCACAAGAAGGGAAATCAGCTGTTGGCTTATTTTGGGGGCGTCATTGCAATGCTGTCTTTTTTTAATTAAGAGGAAGCAGCACTTTCTGTTTCTCCTCCTCCTGCTGCTGCTGCTTGTGGTGTTGGTTGCAATCAGGCCAGCTCAGCTCTGCCAGTCATCCTCAAATATACAGTATGCTAATTGCCAAACGGCACCTTGAACCCAGCACCGCCATGATATGTCTAGGCACCACCCCCTCCCCCCAGCGAGGGGATGAGTTGCTGTTAATTTCATCTTTATACCAGTTTATATTTTATATTTAAAAATCTCAAAGCGGTTTACACATCAGAACAGCAAAGCAAGCCATTCAGAGTAATACAAATTCAAGCTTCCAGGAAAATATTTCAGATCCTTCTCTAAATGATATTTCGCTTCCCCCATATTTACTTACCTACTTAATTTATGGAGCTGCCTCATGGCAGAAGGACTCTGGGAAGCCCGTGTGGTGTAGTGGTTAGAGTGTCGGACTAGGACCTGGGAGGTCCGAGTTCAAATCCCCACTCGGTCATGAAGCTCACTGGGTGACCTGGGAGTCAGTCGCAGCCTCTTGACCTCCATCACAGGGTCGTTGTAGGAATTAACTGAGGGGTGTGTGTGTGTGTGAACCATGTACTCCTTGGAGAAAAAGGTGGGATATGAATGCAGTAAATAAGCTCTTCTGACCTGCTTAAGAAAGCTGGAGGGGTCAGCCAGATGGAGATGTCAGTCGCCAAAGTGGTATTGTTAATATTCCAGAATGAGCTCCTCCTCTCAGCGTCATCATTACCAGTTACCATACAGGAATATAATAATAATAATAATAATAATAATAATAATAATAATAATAATAATAATAATACATTATTTATTTATACCCCGCCTATCTGGCTGGGCTTCCCCAGCCACCCTGGGCGACTTCCAACAAAATATTAAAATACAACAATCCATCAAACATTAAAAGCTTCCCTAAACAGGGCTGCCTTCAGATGTCTTCTAAAAGTCTGGTAGTTGTTGTTCTCTTTGACATCTGACGGGAGGGTGTTCCACAGGGCGGGTGCCACTACCAAGAAGGCCCTCTGCCTGGTTCCCTGTAACTTGGCTTCTCTCAGTGAGGGAACTGCCAGAAGGCCCTCAGCGCTGGACCTCAGTGTCCGGGTAGATGGATGGGGGTGGAGATGCTCCTTTAGATATACTGGCCCGAGGCCGTTTAGGGCTTTAAAAGGTCAGCACCAACACTTTGAATTGTGCTCGGAAACGTACTCGGAAATATGTGCACCCCCTTTCCTCATTCACAAAATGTAGCGCAGATTTCCTAAGGCAGTGAGCATTTTTTCTCAGTGCCATTTAAACAATCCAGGAACCACCGCCACCTTTCATAAATTCATGTGGATGCACCAGGTTTTAAAATGGTTCTCTGCACTATTTCACTAAGGTGAGAGGTGGAAATCTTAAAATTGGAATAAGGAAAGGAGGAGGAGGAAAAGGAGAAAGGAAGGTGAGACGCCACCAGCTATGGATATGGGACACTTTTCCTGGCTTCTGGGCACTAGTGAAGGGAACTGAAGGGATACAGCATGTTTGAACGAGTGTGCTCTCCCAAGGAATAGTGGCACGTGGGTGGCTTGGAGTAAAGAGCTGCTTGCCTTCTCTCTCTACCCGCCTTAGAAATCTTAGGTGGTAAATTGGCAGCACCTGCAATGTGAGATTCCTGCCCCCAGCTGCTTGTATGGGGTAAGTCCAGAGACCTGGAAGCAGCAACTGCCGCTTATGAAATTGAAATTGCATAAAGCTGTATAAAAGCTTGCATGCTTCCGACATAGCGAAAGCTTCCTTCTGAACTTCTCTGGTTGCTCCGCCAAAATATTTGGATGACTCTTTGTCTAGCCGCCGATTTCCCTGATGCATAGATGTTGGGTTGCTGCAACGTATCATGTGACGTGCTTATCCCCTCTTGCGTAACAGCATCCACTTCGGGCAGGCAGTTTTAGAATGTGTTTTTATTATGTACCATGCAGGACAAGTGAGCAGCTTAGGAAGAAAGCTAGTTATTCAAATGGCTATGGAAATCCTGATTATTATTTTTCTTGTACAGTAATCGAATGTTTGCATGACGGTGCTTTATTTAGAACCCGGTGCATCTTTTGCAAATATGTGACAAATGATACTGCGCCACAACCGGTATGTTCTTCCCATGCACCATTTAAAAATCATGGTTAAGGAAGCTTAACGGTGGTTTGGTGTGATGCCTGGATCGTTGAACCATAGTGGCGGCCGAGCGATTCAACTCCAGAAGTTGCTATCCCGGAGTCCTTTGTAGGAGATCCCAGGTGCCCAGAAAGCTTTCCTGAGTTGTAGCCGTTGGAGCAGTCAGCAGGCACCATGAAGGAAGGTCTCCTTGCTGCTGCTATCACCTCTTGTCAAACCAGGTTGCAGAGACTCAGTGCCACCGCAGAAAAGACCCGTTCTTGTTTTGTCATCCTCTGTATTCTCATGGAGCGGGTATACGAGGAAGGGCCTCTGATGATTAGTGTAGAGTCCAAGAAAAGTGGTCCTTGGTGCATTGCTGTTCTGAGCTGTTAAGGCTTTATAGGGGGAAACCAGTACGTTGAATTGGGCCCAGAAACTAATGAACAGTCAGGGCAGTCAGGCCAGGTTTGGTGTAATGCAGTCAAACCTCGGTTGTCGAACATAATCCATTCCAGAAGCCCGTTCAGCTTCCAAAACGTTCGTCAACCGAATCACGGCTTCTGATTGGTTGCAGGAGCTTCCTGCACTCAGCGGAAGCCGTGTTGGACATTTGGCTTCCGAAAAATGTTTGAAAACCGGAGTATTTACTTCTGGGGGTTTTCAGCATTTGGGAGCCGAAATGTTCCGAAACGGAGACATTCGGGAGCTGAGGTTTGACTGTATGCTCAAACTGTCTTGCTCCAGTGAGCAACCTGGTGGCTGATTTCTGAATTCGTTCTAGACTCCCATGCAAGGATTTCCCCAACCCTCTGGTGCAGATTTTGTGGATACCCAGGGCACTTTAGCAAGGCGACAACCCCTTTACATGACTAGACTGCTGCTTGTGAAGTGTTGGATCTCAACCAGTATTTTTATCCACATTTAAAAATATAAAACTAGCATCATATTTTCAATATCAGTTGTCATTAGAGTAGCTGAAGCAGAGGTATGCTGCCTTAAAGCGAAGCTAGACAAGCAAAGGTAAAAGTTCGTTGTTTGCGGCCAGGATTTCTTCAGTCTCTGGTTTAGTTGCTGAAACTCTCCCTGTCTAATCTGTCGGCTTCCATTAAGCTGTGCGGAATTGGTTTGCGATACTTCTCTGCCCTTAATAGCACACGCCTGATAACATTGTTTTCAAGAGTGAGCTTTCTTCCAGGAACAATGTGGCCATGCCTTGACTCTTTTTTCCGGTGTTATGGAGGAATGGCATTTTTATGACGAGAAGCCACCTGTGGGCTATATAGTCAGGTTGTGGTCTTGGGTCTGAAAGGTTCCTGTTGAGTTTTCAGAGTTTTTATGGCAGCGTGAGCCATGGCAGTCTTCAACGACTAATGGATGCAGCTAGGCTGGCAATGGAAAGCTGGTACCCTCAAAAGCATTAACATGTACAGTGAGTGTCTGTGTAACAGCATCTTACAGGTGCAGGAAATGGGGGGGAGTTAATATATCTCACGAAAGCAGTCAAAGGCAACTTCAGATGATTCAATTTCCTGGGCAGAGGTCAGTTTCCACGTAGGAAATGTGTCATTTGCAGATTTTTATGTGTGTGGCAGGGTCCTTTTCACCAAAAGTCATAGAATTGTAGAGTTGGAAAGGACCCCAACGTACATCGATACAGTTACAGGTAGGTAGCCGTGTTGGTCTGCCGTAGTTGAAACAAAATAAATAAATAAATAAAATTCTTTCCAGTAGCACCTTATGACCAACTAAGTTTGTTATTGGTATGAGCATGCACACTTCTTCAGATACACAGGTACATCGATACAGGTATTTCCCATTCTGGCAGAAAACATGCTCAAGCCATGCTTTGAACCAGGCATGGGTTGCATGTTGGCAGCTGGATCGTGCTCCCCACAAGATCTGCTTTAAACCATTGGCCTTCAACTCATGTCTCAGGACCAATTGGGTGTTTGCACCAACCGCAGCACTGCAATTTGCACCATAGCTGTCAACTTTCGGATTTGAAAATAAGGGATCAGCACATAGCTGTCAACCTTTCCCTTTTCTCGCGAGGAATCCTATTCGGAATACGGAAATCTCCCACACAAAAAAGGGAAATGTTGACAGCTATGCAAAGTAAGCCTGTCCACAGTGACTCGAGGAGGGGAAGCAGAGCGAGCTCGGGGCCCCTTCTCAAACAGGGATGCTGCAAGGGCGGTGCAATGGCACCAAGTAGCCTCGCCACCCTGCTCTCCAGAGGCTGCGCGCGAGCGGGAGAGCGAAGGAGCGACGTGTAGACGGCAGGCAGGCTGTCTATCTGGTTGGGCGTGAGGGTCTGGCTGCACAAGGCATGCAAGCTCCGCCCCCAGTCGGTCTCAGACTCCTTATTGGCAGCCGAGCAACGCAGCTGAGGAGCCTCCCTGGCCGGCAGGGAGGGAGAGGAGTTGCTTCCTTTGAAATCCTGGAAATTTAAGGGATATCAACAATCCGGGATAGCAGCGGGAAACGGCATTGGAATAAGGGAGTTTCCCGCAAAAAAAGGGAGGGTTGACAGCTATGCCATGGAATTTTCCTTTCATACATGCCTGTGTTGATGGCATTTAGTAGCACATGGAGAAAGAGAGTTTCTTCCAGCCACCCTCACGCTTTGGGGCTTACTTGCGGAATGTCTTTTAAGCTACTAAAATACCTTTATTCTACTACCTCTAGACAGTTTCATAGTGCCTTTCTCCTCTCCACCTTGAAAGAATCAGTGAGGAAATGTTTACTGCCCAGATTATATATGAAAAATGTTGATTACTACTGGGAGTGGGGAAACAAACACTTACTAAGCCACCTGAAAGTGTGCCTTGGAATTGGACATTTCCCCCCCAGCACTTTAGCCTTGGTGATAATTCTCCTCGGGTCTCCATCTATCAGGGATTCTTTAGCTGTGATTCCTGCATTTCAAGGGGTTGGACTGCAGGACCTTTGAGGTCCCTTTCAACTCTATGACTCTGTGGTTAAGAACACTTTAAAAGATGTGTGTTGCCGGTTGGATGTAGCTTAGAGTTCTGTGCCTTGCAAAATCTTTTTAGAGATCCTCTTTAATTTCAAGCATAGCAAGGTGGTGATGCTGGACCTCTGTTACCTGACCCTAACGTCAGGTAACAGCCAATGAACATGGCTTTTAAAAATCATTCCTCGAAGCTACTGCAAGATCTATATCAATAAAACTGTGTTACCTTTTTCAAATGCCACTGGCGTGATTGTGAGGAACAGCAATCCCTCCACTTATTTTAAAGGGGAAATGTTACACTACGAAGAAGAGTTATTTTTGCATATCATCTCCTGTGCTAGATGGTAGAAACTCGAGAGAGTTCTTAATAGCCGTTTTGAATATTTCATCAGTACCAACTTCTGTGAAAAATAAAGTTTTTTTCTTTTTAAAAAGAGCAGAGAAGCTTGGGATAACCTCAGTTGTTCTTTTCTCGGTATTGGAAGTCTTTTCCTTTTCCTTTTGCTGAATAGATTTAAAATCATCTAAAGTTTGCTCATTAGTCACTGCTAATCCCTTTTCGCTTTGCTTTTTGTTTTTCTCATGCAGGGAACACCGTTAGTAACTTGATTTTCATTCTACCTCCAATCTATGGTGCAATTCAGAGTTACAGAGATGGCCTCGAAACACGATATATAATAGCTTATTTGTGTGTCGCAGGTAAGTGGGGCAGCTTGTACTCTATATCCTGATGGTGTGGGGAGTCAGGTGACTTTTCAAGTGACAGGTGGTGACACGTTTTATCCTTGGTTTCCCCAAATTGTGTCCCTATGGCAAAGGGAAACCAAGATGCATTTCTTGGAGCCTGTCTGCTATCTTTAAAATGGCCTACTGTGACCATGTCCCTGACTTTCCTCAAGCAAGAATCCCTGTAACTGTGAGGCATTGTTAAGTACCATATATTCTGGCGTATAAGACGACTGGGCGTATAAGACGACCCACAACTTTTCCAGTTAAAATATAGAGTTTGGGATATACTCGCCGTATAAGAAATACGGCCCGGCATATAAGACGACCCCCTACTTTTGAGAAGATTTTCCTGGGTTAAAAAGTAGTCTTATACGCAGGAATATACTGTACTCTTCTGCTGGGAACAGCTTAAAAAGAGTCTTTGGCATTGCATCACTTGTTAAGAAACGCAAGTGGATAGAAAACCACACCTTGAATAGTTGTTGCTCCCGAAGGAGAGTCCCTGAGAGCGTTCGCACAATTAAGTCCAAGTGAGGATATGCATAGGTGTTGTATGTTCACTCCTCTCTTTGCATGAGTAGTAATAATAATAATAATTTATTATTTGTACCCCGCCCATCTGGCTGAGTTTCCTCAGCCACTCTGGACGGCTCCCAATCAAGTGTTAAAAACAATACAGCATTAAATATTGAGAAGAGTTTGGATTTGATATCCCGCTTTATCACTACCCGAAGGAGTCTCAAAGCGGCTAACATTCTCCTTTCCCTTCCTCCCCCACAACAAACACTCTGTGAGGTGAGTGGGGCTGAGAGACTTCAGAGAAGTGGGACTAGCCCAAGGTTACCCAGCAGCTGCATGTGGAGGAGCGGAGACACGAACCCGGTTCCCCAGATTACGAGTTTACCGCTCTTAACCACTTCACCACACTGGCTCTCCCTGAACTTCCCTAAACAGGGCTGCCTTCAGGTGTCTTTTAAAAATAGCATAGCTGCTTATTTCCTTGACGTCTGCTGGAAGGGCGTTCCACAGGGTGGGTGCCACTACCGAGAAGGCCCTCTGTCTGGTTCCCTGTAACCTCACTTCTCGCAATGAGGGAACCGCCAGAAGGCCCTCGGCGCTGGATCTCAGTGTCCAGGCTAAACGATGGGGGTGGAGACGCTCCTTCAGGTATACAGGATCAAGGCCGTTTAGGGCTTTAAAGGTCAGCACCAAAACTTTGAATTGTGCTCGGAAACGTACTGGGAGCCAATGTAGATCTCTCAGAACCGGTGTTATGTGGTCCTGGCAGCCACTCCCAGTCACCAGTCTAGCTGCTGCATTCTGGATTAATTGCAGATTCCGGGTCACCTTCAAAGGTAGCCCCACGTAGAGCACATTGCAGTAGTCCAAGCGAGAGATAACTAGAGCATGCACCATTCTAGCGAGACAGTCTGTGGGCAGGGAGGGTCTCAGCCTGCGTACCAGATGGAGCTGATGGACAGCTGCCCTGGACACAGAATTAACCTGCGCCTCCATGGACAGCTGTGAGTCCAGAATGACTCCCAGGCTGCGCACCTGGTCCTTCAGGGGCACAGTTACCCCATTCAGGACCAGGGAGTCCCCCACACCCGCCCGCCCCCTGTCCCCCAAAAACAGCACTTCTGTTTGTAGAGAAACAAACTAGGAAACTGCAATTAACCATGGCTTCCCATTCTATAGGAACCGGAACTATGATTAGCGGCTTTCAAACAAGCCAGGATTTAAAGTTTGTTTCAAGGAACAGAGAAGCTTTTTTTTTTTTTTATCCATAAGAGATGGCTATAACTATTCTCCAGGTCAGGTCTAATTATTCTTCCGCACGAATGTGACTTTATTTTTTAGAGCACAAGAGGCGTGGGAGTAAATTGTTGAATTGCAAAGGTAGCTAGTGTGTGCCAACATTTGCCCAAAAAAGGAGAATTAAAACGAGCCTACCCTGCCTTGTGGAGAAGCATGCTTAAAGTACGGCCATCACACAAAGGAGTCAACAGTTTTTGGCTGGACTTTGTAACCAAGCGAAAAATTACAGTTGCCAACCTTCCCTGCACTGGAGCAGGAGAGGTTGTGAGGGCTGCCTTGACAGCACAGCGTTGTATCTAATGCTGTGCGAGCATTGTCCTACTTGCACAATGGGGCTTCCCTTTCCTGTCCCTGCTTGCCCCCCGAAATCTGCTCCAGAGGGTTCCCCCGCAGATTTAGAAGATGCACGGCGGGGTGTGGGCTGCATAGGAGAAACGATGGAAATTCTGTTACACCAGTGGAACGGCAGCATTGGGTACGCCCTAGGGCAGGCATAGGCAAACTTGGCCCTCCAGATGTTTTGGGACTACAACTCCCATCATCCCTAGCTAATAGGACCAGTGGTCAGGGATGATGGGAGTTGTAGTCCCAAAACATCTGGAGGGCCGAGTTTGCCTAGGCCTGCCCTTCCTCCCAGCTTTGGAGCTTGAGATGGGGAGGGGACTCCCATGCAATGTCCGGGGTGATCACTGACCACCTTTGCAGCTTCAGAGCTGGGAGGAAGGATAGTCACCCAACAGACGGCAGCATCACTTCATTTGCTGTTACTTACCTATAATATTTTTTGTACCACCTTTCGTAAAACCTCACATACAGCAAATAAAGTAGTAAGCAGCAGCGTACTAGCCAGGGCAAACTGAGAATTCCATTTAAAACCAACTGGTATTAACTGCCAGCAAAGACCTGGGGAAATTAATACTTTTTTTTTTTTTCAAGTGGTGGGAGCACACCTGTGTTGACCCTAGACTTAATTTTTTTTGAAGGGGGGGGGTTGCACAGAGTAGATGCCGCAGCAAAAAAATGCCTGTGCCCAGGTGTCAGGGATCTGCTTCCCCCTGCCAGTCCAGCTCTGAGTGTTTATAGGGAGCAGCCACTTGTTTTAACTACTGATTCATCTTCGAGTGAAACCAGCAGTTCCTCAGGGGAGAAGCAGTTAGTGGCTGGGAGCCAAGGGGTGCCAGGGGTCCAGGGATTTAGTGAGAGGCCTGGCACCACCCAGCAGGCTCGATCGGAGGGAGAGGCGTCAGGTCCGGCGCAGAGATTACGTAGGAAGAGGAGGCGTCAATTTAGGCTGCCAAGACTGTGGTGTTGGCGCCAAAACCAGAGGGAGGCACTTCCGGATTCTGCTAGTGAGTGAACAGACATGATAGGACTGAGCTCTTCACTGTAAATAATTTGGCACTGATTAAAAAGAACTAAAAGGCAAATGGCTTGGCTTTTCTGTCGAACAACCGATACGGGAACCTGACACCAGGTCACCTTGAACTGGGTCTCTGCATGCTGCTAAATAAGCCGGAGAGCCTCAGTTGATCTTGCTGAGTGGGTCGGTCCATATGGGAGAAGGCGCTCCCTCGGCTCGCCAAGTCCCAACTTGCTTAAGTTAGTGTTGAAAACTTTAGGCTTGGTCCGATCGCTTTGACAAGCATAATTGTTGGAGTGTCTTTTTGTTCATTCCCCACCCCGTTTGTGCCTTTACACCTCATTCTTACTCCAAAGAGCTTGGGGTATCTCGTGGCTAGAAATAGGTTTTCTTGCCAGGCAGCTTGCAAGACCAGGCAAGCTTTGCTTCAATAGCAGAGCTGTGCCATGTATCCTCCTCCTGTTACCCCTCCTTGCATATGCTGCTCTCGACAAGAACCTAGCATCCTGGACTACACAGAGAGCCAGTGTGCTCCCCGCCTTGCTGGACTTCTTCAACCCATTTATCGGTTGGCCATCTAGTTTCTGAAAACTCCTTGGGCGAATAATTTCATAGGACCTGCTGGAGAGCAAAGCAACTCATGAATACAAAGTTGGTTTGGGTACAAGGAAGACCTTGGTTTGTCTAGCCCAGTGTTTCCCAAACTTGGGTCCCCAGCTGTTTTTTGGACCACAGTTCCCATCATCCCTGACCACTGCTGCTAGCTAAGGCTGATGGGATTTGTAGTCCAGAAACAGCTGGAGACCCAAGTTTGGGAAACACTGGTGTCAGGGATCTGCCCACCCCTGCCAGTCCAGCTCTGAGTGTTTACAGAGAGCCGCAACCTGTGCTAACAACAGATTCATCTTCGAGTGAATCTGGGAGTCCCGGTTTGGGGGAGGAACAGTTAGTGGCTGGGAGCCAGGGAGTGCCAGGTGTCCAGGGAGTTACTGGGAGACCTGGCACCACCCAGCAGACTCGCTCGGAGGGAGAGGCGTCAGTTCCGGTGCCTATCTCACGTAGGAGGAGGAGGCGGCAATTCAGGATGCTGAGGCTTTGATGTTGGTGCCAAAACAGGAGGGAGGCACTTCCGGATTCTGCTAGTGACTGAGCTCTGCACTGTAAATAGTTTGGCACTGAATAAAAAGACTTAAAGACAAATGGCTTGGCACTTCTATTGAACAACCGATAAGAGAACCTGACAACTGGGCTAGCCCAATATTTTGATTGGCTCCAATCTTGCTGCCCAATTTCTTCCTTTCACTTTAGGAGCTTGTAGGTCCACATTTGGTTGCAGGAAAAAGGGAGTGTTTGGAGTTGTGTGTGTGTTCCAGTCAGAAATTCATTTGACTGCCGTGGAAAGGCCCTGAAATGAACTCTGGTAGATCTCTTAGCATAGGTTCCAACTGTGATCAATTCTTGTTGAAGGTCAATGTTACAGTAGCCAAGTATTTTGCCTACAGCATGCCTTCCTTTCCTAACGCTTTCTTCCTTGGATTTCAGCCGTAGGTTTGGGCTCGTGGTGCTTTCACATGACCCTAAAGTATGAAATGCAGGTTAGTACTGCTTTAAAATGTCCACATGCCTTTTATGGGTGTTTTTTTCTTCTTCCTAGAACTCTTTATGGGATGGTTGGAGCAGTTGTAAGTTTTTACTACAGACAAATCTAAGTAAGCAAATACCCTGTCTGCAAAATAATAACTGTACCGAATGGTTAAAATGTACTTTCTACAAAGTGCATTCAGAAATCTTGGAAATAAGACAGAAGCCTTTTTTAAAAATGACCTTGACTGACCTAGAATAAATAATAAATATGAAGAGCCAGTCTGTGAACATGTTACTTGGGGAAGAGGGGTGGTCTGTAGAAATTGAGACTACTGTATTTTTCGCTCTATAAGGCTCACCTGACCATAAGACGCACCTAGTTTTTAGAGGGGAAAAGCCCCATTTTTGGGAGGATCAGCTCAAATTTGTGCAGCTTCTTTTGCAATGGAGAAAAGCCCCATTTTTTGAGGATCAGCTCAAATTTGTGCAGCTTCTTTTGCAAAGGGGAAAAAATCCTGTTTTATGGGGTTTAACTCACATTTCTGCAGCTTCAGGAAAGGGAGCCATTTCTAGTTTCCAGACAGATAATCTAATCAGCCAGTCGCATGTCGCTGGGGAAACAGCCTCCCTCTGCAAGGGGGCGGGGCTGAATCTCTCTCCCTTATCTTTCTCCCGAACATTTGCTGAGCAGCCGCTCAGCGGGCTTCCTTTCAACACCCCCTTCTCTCTTTGCAAAAAAAAAAAAAAAAAGCACGATCTGCATTTGCCCCTGGGCAGTTCAGCTCCAGGGACCACACATTCGCTCCATAAGACACACAGACATTTCCCCTTACTTTTTAGGAGGAAAAAAGTGCGTCTTATGGAGTGAAAAATACGGTAGCTTGGCTGCAAATATGTTTTGGGTCCTGTGTAGCATAGTGACTAAGAGAAATATCCCTAGGTGCTCTTAGGCAAGCCAGTATGCATTGCCCAAATGCAGTTGATAACAGGATGCCCGGCTGCTATACTGGGGAGTCTATATCATTGCACATCATAGTATCTCCTCTGATAATGGCTCTTGTTTTTTTTTATTATGTGATGGTCAGAGTTTAGCCAGCCAGCCAGCTTGGCTGCAGCATATACATTATTTTCTCTCTCTGAATCTAGCAGTTTCCTCCTGCTGGCGCTTGCTGACCTCTTAACTGCTGGCTAATTGATCACTATTGTCTGCCATCATGGAGTATTGCCTCTTACTAGACCTGGTGGTGCCTTTACAATCCCGTGCAGGGAGATACCGTATTTTTCGCTCTATAAGGCGCACCTGACCATAGGACGCACCTGGTTTTTAGAGGGGAAAGGCCCCAATTTTTTGAGGATCAGCTCAAATTTCTGCAGCTTCTTTTGCAAAGGAGAAAAGCCCCATTTTTTGAGGATCAGCTCAAATTTCTGCAGCTTCTTTTGCAAAGGAGAAAAGCCCCATTTTTTGAGGATCAGCTCAAAGTTGTTGAGCTTACTTTGCAAAGGGAAAATCCTGTTTTATGGGGTTTAACTCACAGTTCTGCTGCTTCAGGAAGGGAGCCATTTCTACAGTTTCCAGACAGATAATCTAATCAGCCAGTCACATGTCGCTGGGGAAACAGCCTCCCTCTGCAAGGGGGCGGGGCTGGAATCTCTCTCCCTTATCTCTCTCCCCGATCCTTTGCTGAGCAGCTGCTCAGCGGGCTTCCTTTCAACACCCCCTTCTCTCTCTCTCTTTTTTTTTAAAAAGCACGATCTGCTTTTGCCCCAGGGCAGTTCAGCTCCAGGGACCACACACTCGCTCCATAAGACACACAGACATTTCCCCTTTCTTTTTAGGAGGAAAAAAGTGCATCTTATGGAGCGAAAAATACAGTAATCCCGTTCCAGGCTGTCTCTGACCTTGATCACTTCACAAAACATTGTGTGTCGCTCTTGACTCAACGCTGTCATTAAAAATTGCCACCCTATATCGCCTCCTCCCCAAATCTTCCGTGGATGAAATTGTAAATACTTTTCTGCTTTTTTTTGTAGCTGTTGGATGAGCTGCCCATGATCTACAGTTGCTGCATCTTTGTCTACTGCCTGTAAGTATTTGTCTCGCTAAAACCTAATGCCACTTGCCTCTACTTTGTAGGTTCTTTATCTTGTTAACATGGGGGGGGGGACCCGGTGTTAAAATGACCACTGGGCCATATTAAAAAGCAAGACTCTAAGCTTTTCCAATATGCGGTGACTGCGGCGAGAATGTTAATAGCACAAAAATGGAAACAAGAACAAACACTGACAAAGGAAGAATGGATAGTGAAACTAACGGAGTATGCAGAATTGGACAAGATGACGGGGAGAATCCGAGAACAGCGGGACCAGAAGTTCATCAAAGACTGGTCTAAATTTGCAGATTATTTAAAGGAAAATTGTATTCAATTGAATACGTTGGTAGGACTGCAAGAAGCTTTGTAGAGTAAGGAAGAAATATTGTTGTTAATACGAAGATATAGTGATTACCTTATTTTTTGCTCTATAAGGCGCACCTGACCATAGGACACACCTAGTTTTTAGAGGGGAAAAGCCCCCATTTTTTGAGGATCAGCTCAAATTTCTGCAGCTTCTTTTGCAAAGGAGAAAAGCCCCATTTTTTGAGGATCAGCTCAAAGTTGTTGAGCTTACTTTGCAAAGGGAAAAACCCCTGTTTTATGGGGTTTAACTCACAGTTCTGCAGCTTCAGGAAGCCATTTCTACAGTTTCCAGACAGATAATCTAATCAGCCAGAATAGATATTAGAATATCATATGGAAGGTTTGACGGAAGTCTCGGCCATAAAAAGCCGAAACGGTATAAGATGTGAAGATGAATTTTATCATTGTATTTTCATAAAACTAATAAAAATGATTAATAATAATAATAATAATAATAATAATAATAATGACCACTGGGCCACAGAGCACTGAACCTGCAGTGCTCATGCCAGACTGCAAGCCATTTCCTCTTACCACCCATTTTTATAGCTGCTGGGAAATTTTAGGATCTCCCCCTAGCAACATTTGCTGGAGAACTGATGGACACGGGGGCATGCAGCCCTTTTCCTATTCACTGTGTTCCTCCTTTTAAAACCTTTCTGGAAGCACACCTGGCAGAGGTGAAAGGGGCAGAATATTTGGGGATGCACAAATTCCAAGCATCCCTCCTTTTTTATTCTTCTTCCCGTGGAGGACTAGTGTCTACTAGTCCTAACGGTTACATAAAGCCTCTTTGTTATGTGGTTGTCTGTCTCTGAGCCCCTACTGCCAGGGTACCATTGACACGGGAGGAATGTTTCTTTCATCAGCTGGTTGTGGACTTCCAAGAGGCATCTGGTTGGCCACTGCGCTAAACAGCTCGCTTGGCTAGATGGGCCTTTGATCTGATTCCACTGCGCTCTTGCCGTCCACATTGCGGAGGCAAACACAGGCTTGAAAATGCACAGCAGCTGGATATAATCTCAGCTAGGATATTTCAGTCTTCTTCCCAGCAGGACCTAGGAAGTTGTATGAAGGAAAAGAAAGCAGCCATTTTCCAGGAGTTTGGCAAGAGGCCCAATTATGGATGAAATGCAGCCTGATTATAGTCAGAACGGTGTGTGTCTTGTCCACTTTTACAGCCTGCGCCATTGGTTCAGAGTTCAGTTTCCCCAAAAAATCTCTGCTTCCCCTTTTCGTAAAGCAAAAAATTTCTAACCCTTGTGTTCACAGTGGTGCACTTGAAAGCGGCTAGGCACCGGCTGATGAAATCCTGGAAGCCATAATGGTTGAACAGCTGTTTAGAGCGTGGTGCTGAGAATGCCAAGATCGCAGGTTCCTTTAGGTATCTGAAGATGGCTATCAAAATTTCTCGGTCTCTTCTTTATCAGGGAAAACATCCCTCCACCATTCCACACAGAGCCAGTGTGGTGTAGTGGTTAAGAGCAGTAGACTCATAATCTGGGGAACCGGGTTCGCGTCTCCGCTCCTCCACATGCAGCTGCTGGGTGACCTTGGGCTAGTCACACTTCTCTGAAGTCTCTCAGCCCCACTCACCTCACAGAGTGTTTGTTGTGGGGGAGGAAGGGAAAGGAGAATGTGAGCCGCTTTGAGACTCCTTCGGGTAGTGATAAAGCGGGATATCAAATCCAAACTCTTCTTCTTCTTCTTCTTCTTCTTCTTCTTCTTCTTCTTCTTCTTGAGATTCAGTGTGACGTAATGGTTAGAGCAGCCTTTCTCGACCTTGACTCCCCAGATGTTGTTGGGCTACAAATCCCAGCACCCCGGGGGGGGTCTGTCTGGATGATGCCCTAAGCCCCTTCCAGTTTGGGGGTTCCTGTGTGGTATAGTGGTTAAGAGCAGTGGACTCGTAATCTGGTGAACCGGGTTCGCTTCCCCGCTCCTCCACATGCAGCTGCTGGGTGACCTTGGGCTAGTCACACTTCTCTGAAGTCTCTCAGCCCCACTCACCTCACAGAGTGTTTGTTGTGGGGGAGGAAGGGAAAGGAGAATGTCAGCCGCTTTGAGACTCCTTCGGGTAGTGATAAAGTGGGATATCAAATCCAAACTCTTCTTCTTCTTCGTCTTCCTCCTCCTCTTCTCATAAGGCTTGGTTTACAGACCTTTGATCATCTTGGTCACTCTCCCTGGGACTCTCAGGTGCTGAATCTTGCAAGGCACTATAGTTTGTGCTTTCTTGATAGCCCTGTAGACACGCAGAGTCTGAGCATCGCTTAGAATACCAAAATCCCCATCTTGGAGCAAAACCTGCTGCCCGCAGAGCCTACGCAAAGCTTCCGCTTGGCTGCACACCCTGCACAAAGAGCAATTATAACCTGGTGGTGCTATGTACTTTTCATGGCAGTAGGTGACTAAACAGTCCTGCCCAGCTTAATAGCAATGTCTTTCTCCACTTCATTTTGTACTCGCTGTTCATTTCCGCCGCCTCCTCTCACAGGTAAGTTCAGAACACCTGTACCTGCCTCGGTGTCTTCCTCCAGACAATAATGTTTTCCCTTCACCCCATGATGAATTATGTTTATGGTGACGTATTGGTTTTTTTAGAGAGGAAAATGACACCATGAAATAGTTGACTTAGGATGAGGGCAGGCTGCCACTGTTTGGCGAGTGGGGTTTAGTTGTGCACTGGCAGATGAAGGTTGCACTGTGAAAGTGGACTTGGCGCTCTTTTGCAACAAACTTGCTTACAGAACAAACAAACAGAACTTTTAGGATGACAAGATTTGATGGGGAAATGCCCTGGAAAGTGTGGAATAAAGGCACTGATGTCTAACTTCAGTGCAAAGAAATCGTAATGAATGCTCAAGAAGAGCCAAAAATGCTTTTTTTTGCAGTCGCCCAACAAGGCTTTGGTTCCTGTGTTGTCCATGCATTTATTTCGTCCCGCTGTTCCGTGAAACAGGTCTGGAAGGTTTTTGAAAACGCAAAAACCCGTCCCTGCTTCCCAGAACAGATTTGTGCACTGAGTGCATATTGCACAAGCTGCAATCTCGCTTTCAAATCAGCGTGGAAAAGCATTTTCTTCAAAGGACTATATTTTTCCTCCTGCCTTGCGTTCATATTTAAAAATTAGTGGTGAGGGAGGGAGGGAGAGGCTCCAAAGTTGGTGTTGGCCAGTTCCACCCAAGCAAGTGTGGTGAGCTGCTGCTTCCCCTTTCCAGTCACCAGCAAAAGAAACTCAACCTGTTTGCCAGCCTCAAAAGACCTTGTAATAAATGCCTTTGTCACTGCTGCCTCTCAACACTGTTCATCTTTGTGTCTGTTTCAGGTATGAATGTTTCAAGTACAAGAAGACAATCAATTATCCCCTGCTGTTTATACTAATAGGCTACAGCATTGGCGTCAGCATAGTAAGCAGTACAGTTTTGTGGTTTCTTTTTGAGAAGACTTCTCTTCCTCCTCCTCTGCCCCTGCCCTTTGCAAATAGCATCTGTGAATATACTACAATAATCCTCTGCTGCGCCCAATTGCAGATGACTCTGGAGCCATGAATAGCCCAGGCCACTCCTCCTGGCAGTGGGAAAAATAGCAGTGGGGGGAAAGGCAGGACAAGGTGCTGCCAATCTGATTTTTGAGTGATTTGCTGCACCCTTTTTGTAGTTCAGTGTCAGAGCGCTTGCATTAATAATAATTTTATTATTTGTACCCCGCCCATCTGACGGGGTTGCCCCAGCCACTCTGGGCAGCTTTCAACACCTATAAAAACATAACGAAACATTAAAGAGCTTCCCTAAAAAGGGCTGTCTTCAGATGTTTCTAAAGGTTATATAGTTAAAGGTAAAGGGACCCCTGACCATTTGGTCCAGTCGTGTCCGACTCTGGGGTTGTGGCGCTCATCTCGCTTTATTGGCCGAGGGAGCTGGCGTACAGCTTCCAGGTCATGTGGCCAGCATGACTAAGCCGCTTCTGGCGAACCAGAGCAGCGCACGGAAACGCCGTTTACCTTCCCGCCGGAGCGGTTCCTATTTATCTACTTGCACTTTGACATGCTTTCGAACTGCTAGGTGGGCAGGAGCTGGGACCGAGCAACGGGAGCTCACCCCACCGCAGGGATTCGAACTGCCGACCTTCTGATCAGGAAGCCCTAGGCTCTGTGGTTTAACCCACAGCGCCAAAAGGTTATATAGTTACTCATGTCATTGACATCTGGTGGGAGGGCGTTCCACAGGATGGGCGCCACTACCGAGAAGGCCCTCTGCCTGGTTCCCTGTACCTTCAGTTCTCGCAGTGAGAGAACCGCCAGAAGGCCCTCGGAGCTGGACCTCAGTGTCCGGGCTGAACAATGGGGGTGGAGACGCTCCTTCAGGTATACAGGGCAATGGCGAATGCAGTGGTACCTTGTTTCTCAAACTTAATCCATTCCAAAACCAAGGTGCACTTTCCCATAGAAAGTACTGCAAAATGGATTAATCCGTTCCAGACTTTTAAAAACCACCGCTAAAACAGCAATTTAACATGAATTTTACTATCTAACGAGACTATTGATCAATAAAATGAAAGCAATAATCAATGTACTGTACTATAAAATAAATAAGACAGTATTGTAGATGATAAAAATTAAAATTGCATCCCCCCCCTTCCCTGCACTGATGATAGTAATTGTTTGGATGGGGGGCTTTTATCCATTTCCACAGTCACACAATCAATGAATCAGTAGCTGAACTGGGTTCCACACAGTCACAAAAACAAATTAACCAAAAAAGCCTCAAAAACAAAAGCGCCAAATACCTTGGTCTCGAACTTAATCCACTTCCGAAATGTTCGAAAACCAAGGCGCAGTTTCTGATTGGTGCAGGCGCCCAGGAAACAATAGCCAACAGCCGCATGGGCCATTTGGCTTCCGAAAAACGTTCAAAAACCGGAACACTTACTTCCAGTTTTCGGTGTTTGGGAAGCAAGGCGTTTGAGAACCAAGGTACCACTGTATACATGGCAAACAGAAAATTCCTGCAGCGCTGCTATAGATGCATTCAGAACTAGAACATACAGAGCTACTTTATTCTGAGTCAGGCTGCTAGCCTATCTAGCCAGTGCTGAAAGGCAGCAGCTCAAACAGAAGCCTTTCCTTGCCCCTGAGAGCATTCTAACTGGAGGTGCCAGGGACCGTATACAAAGCATTTGCTGTACCCTGCAACCCTTTGCATGCCGCAAGCTGTCTCAGGTATCCTCCTTGCCCTTTGCTGGGACCTCCTTGCCCTTCCCCAGTAGTCACTTAGAACGAGAGCGTTGGGCTAAAAATGCCAGCCAAAGCCACAGTCTGACCCCAGGAGTGCCACCACACCTGGGCATCTTCCTGTTCTCGTGCCACAGGTTGGTCACCTGTGGTACACACGAGTAAGAGCAGCTTTAGGCATATATTTCTTTGTGTCTCCTTTCTGCAGAGCCAGTGTGGTGTAGTGGTTAAGAGCGGTAGACTCGTAATCTGGGGAACCGGGTTCGCGTCTCCGCTCCTCCACATGACCTTGGACTAGTCACACTTCTCTGAAGTTTCTCAGCCCCACTCACCTCACAGAGTGTTTGGTGGGGGGGGGGGAGGAAGGGAAAGGAGAATGTTAGCCGCTTTGAGACTCCTTAGGGTAGTGATAAAGCGGGATATCAAATCCAAACTCTTCTTCTTCTTTTGCAGGTATACCTAAATTGGAAACAGCCGGTGTTTCATCAGGTAAACAGTTGCTCATTTGTCGGTGTAAACAGAGGGGATGCAATTGCTCATCGTTTCTCGGGCACGTCTGGTGGGAGATCAGTGTTTGTTGGCACCGAATAATTCGCCACACAACCCGTTCTCTCGGGTGTCATGCTAAAGTGATGCTCGGGCATTGCATTGCAAACCAATATCTGTTGGGTGCAAGATCAGAACTAGAGATGTAATATTCAAGCGTGGAGCAATCATTTTCTTTTCCTTGTGCTTGAAACTGTAGTCAGGCGTCTTACCGCATCATGAGTAGAACTTAAGAGGGCTGCCGTGACTTCCCAGATCCATCGCAGCCCAGGGACCACTAGTTGATCATCCCTTTGCAAAGAAATCAAGTTCTGTAGTGTGCAACTGCCAACTTGGTTGTATCTGTGGGTGGCTAAAATTTGGTGATACAGCAGGCAGACCTGTTATGTGGCTAAATCTATGGGAGAAGCTCACCCCCCCATCAAGAAAATACCCCACACTGTTGCTTCTCTTCCTTTTACATCCTCCAAACCTCTTGGAGCTTCTCCCTTCCACCCCCCGCCAGTTTCCACTGATGTGGAGCCCCACCAAAGGCATGCGTTCATGCTAAAATTGTTGCACCTGGTGTTTCAACCTGGTGTTGGTAGTTCTGCAGAGTGGAAGTAGAAAGATACAAAGCTCCCAACGTTTAAAGGCCTTTAGATCAGGGGCAAGGTTTACAGGCCCTGGGCCAGATCACTCCCACAGAAATCGTCCGTGGGCCAGACTGGCGCAGCGCGACGCCGGAAATTGCGTCTGTGCATGTCCGCGGCGCCGGAAATTGCTTCTGCGCGTGCCCAGACGCCGAAAATCGCGCCTGTGCGGAAGCAATTTTCGGCGTCTGGGCACGCGCAGACGCGATTTCCAGTATCTGCGCCGTGCTGCGCTGGTTTAGCACAGCGCGCAGGGGACTCACCGAGCGGGCGGCTCGGTTCAGGGGTGGTTTGTGGGCCAGTAAAACGGTCTTTGTGGGCCACATCCAGCCCATGGGCCGCACATTGCCGACCCCTGCTTTAGATAGATGTATGTGAAGAATGGTTTTGGTACCAGACTGAAGGCGTGCCATCCTGACTAGGGAGAGGGCTGCACTGAATACAGTGCAGTTTACTTCAGGGTAAACATGCATAGGATTGTCCTGTGAGAAAAATTTTTAGATTTCCGAGGCGGATGCATCTAATTTCTAAATGCCCAGGCAGCCAGTTGGGTGGGACTCTTTACTATTTCTGCTGCAAGAGACAAAGAACTCAGCCATCTATTCTCCTCTCCCCCAGCAACTGTCTAACATTTCTGAATGGATATGGGGGGTTTTGGGGGGTGGGGGAGCTATCTTTCGAAGTTAACATTATGTTTGTGTTGGGTAAAATCACACCTGTGTAGACAAGCTGCTGAGAATTCAGATGTGCCGAATTAGAGACTGCAGGTCGGGCTGAGACATTTGCCTAATTGCGAGCAATGTTCAACCCTGCCCTCTGGCGATGTGTTTTTAATAGCAGAAGCTTTGTTCCAAGCATGATATAAATAACGTACCTTGGCAAGAGAACAGAAAGCACGCCTCGCTTCCTGCAATTAATTGTCAGGACACAGACAGGCATGACTGCGTTCCAAGTGTGTCTGGAGTTATGCTGCGTTCTTTTGGATTTCCCGTATTTAGTTGCATGATTTCTGCATTTTAGAATTGCAGCAACTAGATGCACGAACGTACGCCGACACAGCGTGTCTTCCAAATGGATCGGTACCCAATTTAATCTGCTACCTGTCTTTTGATAGAATCTGCTCTCTTGCTGTCTCACCAGCTCCTGCTGGTTCTTCCTAGTTTGACAATCCCTTTTCATGTGATAAATGTCACAGTGAGCACACTGGCAGATTATACGTTCTGACTATATTAGAGAACCAACCAGCAAGATACTTCCCTTTTGCTAATTGATATGCACAGGCTAATTTGCACGCTTCCATCGGTTTAGTGTTCTGGAACCTAGTGTGTTTTTTAGGAGAAGAGTTTTTTTCAGCTGCGGAAGATACTGGAAGCAAAGAAATCTAGTAAAGAGTGAGGTTGACACCGCAAACATTGAAGGGACAGTTGTAGAGGGGGGGCTACAGATATTAGCAGTATACCTGTGAATCGTGAGGGTCAGGGTCTCTCGACGTGTCGGTCACAACGCTACTTGGATCAATAAATGGGAGGGAGGGCATTTCAAGTCAGATGACCATTGCAAGCCTACTTTCCTTGGGCTGGAGACCAAGTGGCATGGAGGGAGGGAGGGGATAGGAGCTTGGGGAAGAAATCCTGGGCGTATTTGTGGTGGTGTTCAGAACCACAGGTCCAAAGGAGGGCCTGGGCGAGTGGTTTGATGCAGGAATAACAAAGAAGGATGTCAAAAATGCCAGAATTAAAGAATTGTGGAGTTGGAAGGGGACCCCGACGGTTATCTAGTCCAACCCCCTGCAATGCAGGGATCTTTTCCCCAACATGGGGTTCGAACCCACGACCCTGAGATTAAGTGTCTCGTGCTCTACCGACTGAGCTATCCAACAATAATAGTAAAGGTAAAGGGACCCCTGACCACTAGGTCCAGTCGTGTCCGACTCTGGGGTTGCGGCGCTCATCTCGCTTTATTGGCCGAGAGCCGGCGTACAGCTTCCGGGTCATGTGGCCAGCATGACTAAGCCGCTTCTGGCGAACCAGAGCAGCGCACGGAAACGCCGTTTACCTTCCCGCCAGAGCGGTTCCTATTTATCTACTTGCACTTTGACGTGCTTTCGAATTGCTAGGTGGGCAGGAGCAGGGACCGAGCAACGGGAGCTCACCCCGTCGCAGGGATTCGAACTGCCGACCTTCTGATCAGCAAGCCCAAGAGGCTCAGTGGTTTAACCCACAGCGCCACCTGGGTCCCTAATAATAGTAATAATAATTTATTATTTATACCCCACCCATCTGGCTGGGTTTCCCCAGCCACTCTGGGCGTCTTCCAGCAAAATATTAGAAATACAATCATTCATCAAATATTAAAAGCTTCCCGAAACAGGGCTGCCTTCTAGAGCTTTAGTAAAGAAAGGTGGAGAGGTCTGATGCCTTTGCACACACAGGGAGAACACGGCAGCAGCGGGATGTTATCCTGGCTTGTCCGCACCCAGGCAAATGTGTATACTATACTTATAGGCAAGACAGCGTACGGCAGTCTAGCCAGAACCTCCCGTCAACTCACCTGACCCACGAGGGCGTAGGTGGCAACTATCCAAGGTTTATAGACAGCTCCCCTCTCTGAGCCAAGGGCCCAGCATCCCAAGAGCCCAGCACAGATAAACGCAACATCAAAGCAAGCCAGTTAGCATAGATCAGAGCAAGTCAGTGCAAATATATATGAGCTCATCATTGGAACAACTACCAATTAATTGTGGGGTTATCTTGACTACCAAGACGGTGCTTGCAGGCCTCCCGGAACAGTTCCCCTTTTGTTCAGCGCAGAGTGGGAGGCACAGAAACCGAATTTGACAAAAGCTAAGATGCGGAATGACAGTCTTGAACGTCAGCTTTAGCGGCAAATGAGGGGGAAATTGCGATTGATTTTGCAGGAATCATTGGGTCACACTGTCAACTAACATATTACATGAGCTTTAAAAGCAAAAATTGTCGGGTGCGTGAACTGGAAAAACATGGCCTTGGGAGGCAGTGGGGGGGGGAATCTAAGTCAGTTTATTTCTGTTTTTCTCTTGTAAATCTGACTTGTCCCTCCCGCCTGGGCATGCATTTTCTTAAAGCAATGGAAGGCTAAATTTTAGCTAGCCTTGCATATGTTTGCCGAAGTGCAACACCTTTCATGCAGGGAAGCATAGTATTCTATTAATTTACTGGCAGAGGGGAGAGACACTGAGAGAATTAAACCTTTCCTTCTGCTCTGTCCTACAGGTTATGTATGGGACGCTGGTGGCTGTTCTAGTACTGCGATCTGTATATATAGTCTTATGGTAAGGAACGGGTTAACTTTAAAATGCTTGTACGTGATCATTTGTGGGAGGGGAGTTATTGGGGTTCTGGGGGTTTTTTGTTTATTATGTTTTTTCTGTTCTCATTTTTTTTATTTTTAGCCAACAAACAAGCCTGAGTCAAAAATAGCATGCAGCCTTCAGGCTAGGCTTGTTCAGTCAGGACATGGCAGAGTTGCGGAGGGGTCCAGAACTGCAGGCTAATTCATAGAATCATAGAATTGTGAAGTTGGAAGGGCCCCCAGGGATCATCTAGTCCAGGGGTCAGCAAACATTTTCAGCAGGGGGCCGGTCCACTGTCAATCCTACCTTGTCGGGGGCCGGACTATATTTTGGAAAAAAAAATGAATGCATTCCTATGCCCCACAAATAACCCAGAGATGCATTTTAAATAAAAGCACACATTCTACTCATGTAAAAACATGCTGATTCCCGGACCGTCCGCGGGCCGGATTTAGAAGGCGATTGGGCCACATCCAGCCCCCGGTCCTTAGTTTGGGGACCCCTGATTCTAGTCCCTCTGCAATGCAGAGATGGGCCCCCACTCTGGCTGGCGTCCACCTGGCTACATAATGACCTCGAACTAAAACCGAAATGGAGAGTTATAATAAACGGGGGTGGAGCAGCTCCACTATGAGGAGAGGGTTCATAATTCGCGGGTTTTTAGTTTCGAGACAAAGCAAGTGGAGGAGGGGACATGATGGAGGTGTGCAGAATTAGCCACAGTTTGGAGAAGGTGGGTAGAGAAAAATCCCCCCCAACCCCCGTCCTAATACCTCAAACCCGGGGACACCCAACCGAGCCAAACGTTGGAAGTTTCGGGACAGACGAAAGAGATAGTTGAATTGTGGAGTTTGATCCCACAAGAGACTGTGATGGCTACCAATTTGGGTCGGTTTAAAAGAGAATTAGGCCAGTCGGTGGAGGATAAAAGCGTCGGTGGCTTCTAGCCGCAATAGCTGCGTTTCACCTCCACTGCTGGAGGCTGTGCATTTTCTAAATAGTGTAGCAGTTGGTGAGAGGAGCAATTGGGGAGAGGGCTGTTGCTCTCGCGGTCTTCCCAGAGGCCTCTGGTTGGCCAGTGCGAGAGCACAGGAAGCTCCCTTGGCTTGATTCAGACCACTGGTCTGCCTTGCTCAACATTGCCAACACAACTGGCAGTGGCTCTCCAAGATTTCCGCCGTGCCTGGAGAAGCCGGGGATTGAACACAGGAACTAGATGGGCCTTTGGTCTTGATCCAGCAGGGCTCTTCTCCTGTTGTTAAATCTGCTTTAAGGTAAAGGGACCCCTGACCATTAGGTTCAGTCGTGTCCGACTCTGGGGTTGCGGCGCTCATCTCGCTTTACTGGCCGAGGGAGCCGGCGTACAGCTTCCGGGTCATGTGGCCAGCATGACTAAGCCGCTTCTGGCGAACCAGAGCAGCACACGGAAACGCCGTTTACCTTCCCGCTGCAGCGGTTCCTATTTATCTACTTGCGCTTTTTTGATGTGCTTTCGAACTGCTAGGTGGGCAGGAGCTGGGACTGAGCAACGGGAGCTCACCCCGTTGCGGGGATTCGAACCGCCGGTATATAAATAAATCTCATTTGCTTCTCTCTAGGGTATACCCGTGGCTGAGGGGCCTAGGCTATACGTCCCTGACAGTATTTTTGCTAGGGTTTTTCCTTTGGAACGTAGACAACATTTTCTGCGATAAACTGAGGTAAGTGAACTGCGGCGTATGATTCTTCTCATTCACTGACTTTGCAGTTTGGGGGGGGGTTAACTCCAAAACCCCATTGTTTTTAATACTGTTTTTAAATATTGTAACCCACCCTGAGACCTTGGGGTGAAGGGCTGGTAACAAATCATCAGCAATAGTAATGGCTGTAGTTGGCACCCGTCTGTCTCGAGATACAATGGAGTGCTCTTCCAGGGGTGAAGTCAAAGAGCTGGGGCGCAAGCCTGGGCAGTGCGTCTGGAGGTCCTGAGCTGTCCAGATGAGACCCGCCTCTCGGTGCCACGGAAAGTAACCCCCACGTAAGTGGGGAGTTGCCTATACAACATGCAGTACTAAATCACCCAGTGGGCCCCTTGGCAATATGTCAACCTTGTACACTCTGTTCTAAATTGTAGCTCCTAAATCATAGCTTCAGTGTCTCAGTCTGTCCAGAATTGTACTCTTGTAGCCGTAGCGTTTGAAGGTAGACCACACAGTTGGGGAATGATAGGCTGCCATCTGTCAGACTGTAGTCAGCGTTGACAAACAGCATTGGAGGATTCTGGGTTAGGAGGTTGTGGTGAGAACATGGTTTGCCCCCACCCCCAGTGGTGTAGGAAGCGGCAAACATGACGTGTACCCAGGGGTGGGGTGTCGCTACGTAGCGCGCATGCACAGCATAATAATAATAATTTATTATTTGTACCCCGCCCTTCCCGGCTCGCTTTTATTAGCCAGGACGGGCAAGGATCAAGGAGACAGGTGGTTGGTTTCACTCGTCCAAGCAGCCTGTCCACATCCTCGGAGGTAACAGATTGGAATTGATCCCATGAAGCATGACCAGACAGGGCTCTAGCACTCTCCCGCCCTGGCCCTGCTCCCACGGTGGAGTCTACCTCCTTCCGAATCTGGGCGACTTTATCTGCAAAAAACTTTGCAAAAGCATTGCAGGAGATCTTGGGGCCCCTACCAGACCCCGGTGACGAAGGTGGTTCTGATAGATTGCGAACCACCTGGAAGAGTCTCCTGCTGCTGTTTTCTGCAGATGCAATAGAAACGGTGAAGAAGGTCCTCTTCGCCGCCGCCATTGCCACTTGGTAGGCTCGAAGTTGAGCTCTAGCCCGTGTCCGGTCTGATTCGGAATGAGTTTTGATTCGGCATGCGCCATATGTACCGATGCTGCACATGCGCTGTACATAGTGGGTTGCCGGCGGCGGCGCTCCAGCGCCATATGGACGGTGCCGGGTTTCTCTGCTCGCGGCTGCAGCCGTGAACGGAGGATCCTCTACATGCGCCTGCAGCTGCAAGCAGAGGATCCCGGCACTGTCTGTACGGTGCTGGAGCACCGGCGCCAGCAAACCGCATGCCTTGTCACCCCCGGAGACGTGGCAGCAGGAGCGCACCGCCCCCCATTGCTACGCCACTGCCCACCCTCCCCACCCCCAGTTCTAAGGTTGGAGGGGAAAGCTGGGTTTAGGAGGGCAACTGTGTGTGGCCAAGGTCTCCTTGCAGCTGCAGCCTTGAGCTTCCATGGTAGAGAATTCCAGAGACTTGAAAGTTACCTAAACAACCCCCGTATACACAGAGACTTTGCACCTGCCCATTAGGGGAAATAGGAAGTCCCGAACATATATTTTTTAGATGCCCTCTTTATGCTGAGATTCGTAGAAAAACCATCGATCCTTTGCTGAAGAGGCTTGTCGATCTCACAGACAAGTCCAAATTAAACTCGCTCCTCACAGGCAAAGATCATAAAACGACCTGGCTGGTAGCCAGATTCTGCGCCCAGATTTGTAAGCTCAGATCATACTCTAGAATAAAATAGCTTTCTAGGGAAAAGCTGAAGCCCCTTTTGGAGCGCCTTAGGATCAGTTTTTTTTTATGGTAGTCCAGATCTCAGTCATACGGATGAGAAAATATATCAACCTTTTATGCTCTTCCACACCTGCCCAATGCTCCTATCCCTTCTTTTAGATTCTTTTAGCGTCTTTTAAATTCTCATAGACTTTTATATTCACCTTCTGTTTTAATACCTTTTAGCTATCCAAAACGCTTATCATATTTTAAATGACTGTATCCTATCCTTTTATGCTGGTCTATGACCGTAATAAAGATTTGATTTGATACCTAAACAACTGGAGCAACAACTGCATGTCTTTGATCCTGCTGCTACAGCGATTGCATGCACTCTGGAGACCGTGTTGGACTGAACGCTAGCAGCTTTTTATCAGATAGTCCTGAGCTACATGGAAGAGCTAATCTGGGTGAGCTTCACCCAGAGAGATTGTTTTAGTGGCGTTACGTCCGCCTCATTGGGCTGCAAATGGGCTGCGAGACGTGCTTTTGTCAGACAAGTCTTTTTCCACGGTCTCTTTCACAGCCACCGGGGGGGGGGGGGCGGAATAAACTGCCCTGTAACCCGCACAAATGTCCTTCTATATCAGATTGAACATGCGGTTATAAAAAAGCAGTGCTTGTCTCTGCTGATGCGAGGAAGCCTCATTGCGCACGGAAAGGTAAACCGGGTGCACCAAAAAAAGCCACCGACACCTTTGACGCTGGCTCCTCTGTAAGGCAAGCCCACCTTTCCTCGAGTGTGCAGCTTTGACGAAGGACACCTTTTAAACTCGGCCTCCAATATATATTCTGCAAGAGAACGGAAAGCACAGTTTCGGCAAGCTGCCAGGCAAAGAAAATGTTGAGTTAGTATCTCCAGATCTTCCTAGAAAGCAGACACCTAGGAAACTGGACATTTCTGGTCTGACAGGTATATATGTTGAGCGGCTTAGAGGCCCAAGTTGTGACTCTCTTCTGTTTTTTTCTCTCTCCACAGGGCTTTGCGGGAGAGGCTACCTCCGCTTGTGAGCGTCGTGACGCAGTTCCACGCTTGGTGGCACATTTTGACAGGCCTCGGCTCCTACCTTCATATCTTGTTCAGGTGTGACGGCCTCCCCTTCTCGTGGGCTCTGGGTGGGGAAACTCCTGCCCCAGAGCTGTAAACCATTCCCCTTCCTTCCATAAGATTAAGAAGCGTGGCTGCTTTCTTGGTAAAAAGTTCTGTTAATAAGATTAGGAGCTGCGTCCTGGGCTGTATGCATTGAAGAGGAGCAGCAGCGGGTGACAGGTGGCAGGGAGGAACGGCAGCAACTGGTGCAGCGCCGGCCCTGTCATTGGGTAGAGTGGCAGCCGCCTCAGGCAGCTGACATGGGACTCTTCTGCAAGGGTAACAGAATAAATAACAATTTATTCTTATTTTATTTTTCACTGCCAGGAAGGGGGAGAGAAGGCACTTGTGGGTAGGGCAGGACTGGGCAATATCTGGTTTTCAACTTCTTAATCTACAGGTGAAACTTGAAAAATTAGAATATCGTGGAAAAGTCCATTTATGTAAGCAACTGTTTTTATTAGCTACTGGAGTTTAATATATGAGATAGACTCATGACATGCAAAGCGAAATATGTCAAGTCTTTGTTTGTTATAATTGTGATTGTTATGGCGTACAGCTGATGAAAAACCCCAAAGTTGAAATTGTTAAGTTGGGGTTCTCATCAGCTGTGCGCCATAATAATCAAAATTATAACAAATAAAGGCTTGACATATCTCGCTTGGCATGTCATGAGTCTATCTCATATATTAGTTTCACCTTTTAAGTTGAATTACTGAAAGAAATGACCCTTTCCACGATATTCTAATTTTTTGAGTTTCACCTGTATTGGCAGCTAAACATTGCGATATACTGATATATCACAATGTCTTCAATAAGGGTGGAGCTATGTAGAGGCATTCGCTGGCTTCATGGTTTTTCCTGCCTTGTGATTTTTGCTTACACACATGCACACACATCGTAATTGGTGATATATTGCCAGGTCAAAAATTATGAAACCGATAACGCTATGGACTTCAAACTGGTTTGGAGCGATATATCGCCCAGCCCTACTTGTGGGGTTAACTCATCTAGGTGCCACAATAATTTGACTATAGAGATGGACTTGTGAGGGCCGAGGAGGCAATTGCCTGTAGCTGGCTCTGGCTACATCTTTGCCCACCCGCCCTCTCCACCTGAGCTCTGAATACCAGCTGCTGGGAATCGCAAGCAGGGAGAAGGTATTTGCACTCAGGCCCTGCATGTTGGCTTCTCATAGACATGTGCTTGGCCACCGGAAGAGCAGCATGCTAGACAGGGTGGGCCTTTGGCCTGATCCAGCGGAGCCAGGCTGCTCTTATGATCCCCCACCTCAGTATCGCTGCACAAGAGTCCCAGCTTCAGCAATCGGAAGCTTCGCTCAACGGTGGGCTTCCCTGTCCCATCAGATGCTGGCGCAGGACCTCCATGGTTCACCGCCAGGTTCTCTGCCACCTCCTGCTGTCACAGTCCCAGGCACGCAAAACAGGAGGCTGGTTGCTTTCACCTTTGTAGAGTTGGAAGGTTACCCCGAGGGTCATCTAGTCCAACCCCCTGCAATGCAGGAATCTTTTGCCCAACGTGGGGCTCGAACTCACAACCCTGAGATTTAAGAATCTTGTGCTCTGCCGGCTGAGCTGTCTAGCAGCTCCGGTGATCAGTTGAGTTGGGGCCGTGTTCTGTCGTCTCACCTAAGCCGATATACCCAAGCGCTTGTTTTAATCTTCCTTTCCTTCTCTCCACCCACCTCTTTAGCTTATATTCAAGGACACTTTACCTGAAGTACAGGCCAAAGGTCAAGGTAAGAAATTCTACAGTAATTTGCGGCTTGTGCAGGTGACGGGGCTTGTTAGGACAGAAGCATATATAAGAGTGGTAGTGATGGATTATTATTTTTTTTCCTTTTTTGATTTACTCTTTACTGTAGGGAAAAACAAAAGATACGGCATACATAAAATCTGCAGTGTCAATTTAACATTGAGAAAGAAGATAAAAGGGCACACGCATCCTGAGCTATATTTTTCAAAAACATAATGAACCACTGTCGCCCCCACCAATAAATTTTATTGAGTTATAAAACCTGCTTGAGTCCTTTTGTAGTGAGTTAATTTTGTCACCAGCACAAACGGTCCTTGTCTGGAAGGACCTCTTGAGAAACGAAGGGACCCATAAGCGTTTTCCAGTTAGCTACTTGAGCCCACCTGCAGCTGTAAGGAGATTTATTGCATCTTCCAAATGCGATTCATCGACCAGGCCAGCAAAAACCACTTCTCGAGGCGTTAAGCAGCCAGGCGTTTTAAGCGATCGTAGCTGAAGCAGTTTTGCAGAAATTTTGGATTAATGGACGCAACCAAATTGCATAGAAGGAAGGTGCAGCTGTTGAGGCACAATTGATCTTGCAGCCTGGCAGGTTGCGACAGTGTGCTTTCTTTGAAGTACCGTATTTTTCGCTCCATAAGACGCACTTTTTTCCTCCTAAAAAGTAAGGGGAAATGTCTCTGCGTCTTATGGAGCGAATGCGTGGTCCCTGGAGCCAAATTGCCTAGGGGCCAAAAGCAGATTGTGCTCTTTTTTTTACAAAGAGAGAAGAGGGTGTTGAAAGGAAGCCGCTGAACAGCTGTTTAGCAAGTGATCGGGGAGAGAGATAAGGCTCCCTTTCCAGCCCCGCCCCCTTGCCCAGGCCTCCGTTGTTGAATGCAGAGGGAGGCTGTTTGTTTCCCCAGCAACATGTGACTGGCTGATTAGATTATCTGTCTGGAAACTGTAGAAATGGCTCCCTTTCCTGTAGGACTAGAAGCTGCAGAACTGTGAGTTGAACCCCATAAAAAGGGGCTTTTCCTCTTTGAAAAAGAAGCTGCACCACTTTGAGCTGATCTTCAAAAAAACCAGGGCTTTCCCCCTTTCCTCCTCTAAAAACTAGGTGTGTCTTATGTTCAGGTGCGTCTTATGGAGCGAAAAATACGGCAAGATTCTGTAGGATTGTGATGCTCCTCCTTTGGGCTCAGAGGCGGTATTCAGGACAACAATGTTCTTTTGAATCTGCTCCAGCAAGGGTCTTAAGTTTCCCCCTCTCCACATGCGTAGACAAGGACCCATAGCTCAGTGGTGGAGCGCATCCTTGGCATGCAGAAGGTTGCCAGTCCCTGACATACCTCTCTTGTTAGCAGGATCAGGAAAGGAGTCCTCTCTCTCTCCCTCCCCTCTCTTTTTCTCTGAACCTGGGAATTAAAATACATTAAAATCACAGCTTAAAAACTTGCCTAAACAGGGCTGCCTTGAGGTATTTTCTGAATGTCAGATAGTTGTTTATCTCTTTGACCTCTGCTGGGAGGGCGTTCCACAGGGCGGGTGCCACTACCGAGAAGGCCCTCTGCCTGGCTCCCAGTAGCTTTGCTTCTTGCAGTGAAGGGAACCACCAGAAGGCCCTCGGCGCTGGATCTCAGTGTCCGGGCTGGACGGTGGGGGTGGAGACGCTCCTTCTGGTATACAGGACCGAGGCCGTTTAAGGCTTTAAAGGTCAGCACCAACACTTTGAATTGTGCGCAGAAACGTACTGGGAGCCAATGTAGTTCTCTCAGGACCGGTGTTATGTGGTCCTGGCAGCCACTCCCAGTCACCAGTCTAGCTGCCGCATTCTGGATTAATTGCAGTTTCCGGGTCACCTTCAAAGGTAGCCCCACGTAGAGCGCATTGCAGTAGTCCAATAATATTGCTAAGTCTCAATGGGGTGGTTGTAGCTTTCTCCTGTCCCAATTGTTGGGACATGCCTAATTGTCTTGAAAATCTTCCACTTCAAATGCAGCACTGAACTAACACACGAGGCAGGCATCCGAGCGGGAACCTTTCCAAATGGCACCTACTTTAAAATAGCAAAGGTTTGCCCAGTGCCACAGTTGGAAAAGCCCAGCTGCTAAGACTTCACTTTCACAAAATGCTCAGTCCTTCGCAGGGCATACGGAGGGAGGGAGAGCTTAGCTTTGGAAGTCCTTGCCAAGTCATTTGCTTGGACAGACGGAGGGGTCAAGGAGAATGGGACAGTGTCTCCAGCATGCAGCGCTACAGCATTTTAAAGCTTCATGTCACTTGGAGGAGATAAAGGATTGTCTTGCTTTCTGGCTTTGCTGTTTTGTTTAGGCTGTTAAGGAATTTTCTATTTAGTGATTTAACTGGTTTGCATGTAGATGGGTGATGTCCGTTCGTTACTGTTTCCTTGTATTATCCTTGATGTTGTAACCCACTCTGGCCTTGTGAAATGTGTAAAAATGAAAATATAATAAAGCAAATGTCCTTTTTGAAGATGCCTTTTGATCGAATAACTGCACCACCTTATTAATTTTCTTTACTTAGCAAGCTTTATATAGCAGGTACTCTTAAAGAAAGCATAAGACGGTATAAAATACTAAGTAAACGTAGGAGTTAAAAGCAGACCAAAGAGGCATAGAGTTGTAGAGTTGGAAGGGACCCCAACGGTCATCTAGTCCAACCCCCTGCAATGCAGGAATAACGTAATAATATCAAAATGCAGAGAAATTCAATAGTGTGAAAAACAGAAGAACATATGAAAATTACGTGTCTGGGTAGGGTTGCCTAAACGAAACTGCTTTTTGTAGGCATCAAAAGCAGTGCCATGGAGGTGCCGGCGCTAATATTAAAAACCCAGGAGCCCATGCACCCCCAGCTGGCAAATGGGGCCACAGGGTGCCACCCTCCGCAGTCCCTGGGGCAGTTGGAGCAGAGCATTCAGTTTCTGGCAGAGAGGAGGGAGGCAAACTTCCTTCAGCAACTGCACTCCTCCTCGGGCTGATGGCTGGGGGCCAGGCCAGTCTCCCCTCTTGCCTTAACAAAGGTGCCTTTGTTCTGATGACAAGAGGTCCCCAAATAGCTCTCTCCCAGTGCCGCAGTGCTAGGCTTCGGGATCCCGGGATTGCAGCAATGAGAACGCTTCTCTGCACTTAACGGCTGCTCTCGCGCCTGTCCCGACGCAGACTCCAGGCCATGTGAATTGCCTCTCCTAACGTTGTCTTTCCCAAGCCGGCTAAAATTCCTGGTTGCTTGTGCACCGAGTTCAGGAGACGCCACGGCTCAGTGGGGGAGCCTCTGCCTTGTGCGTGCGTCAGAATGTCCCAGGTTCAGTCCTTGCGGGCATCTCTAGGTAGGCTTAGGAGAGACTTTTTTACTCTGCCTGAAACCCTGGAGAGCTGCTGTCAGTGTTGACTATACTGAGCTAAATGGACCAAGGGTTCAACTCAGTATCAGCGTATCAGGTATGACAGCTCTTCATCTTTTTTTTTTTGCCTATTAAACCAATAAACGTCTATCCGAAGAGAGAGTCACCCAGATGCTCTTGTGTCTAAACACTGCGTAAACTGGAATTACTATTTACTAATCATGTTCATTCCCCTGGCTCCTGTGTCTTTAACAGCAGCTTGGTCTGTGGACAATCTGCTTGCTTGCATGCCATGAAAACCCACTGGCCTCTACAGATCAAGCTGCTTTCAAATGGACAGGAGCAAAAACCGGAACGTTTTGTCTGATCAGTTGGCAATCTCCGGGGAGGTATGTGTGTTGTGTTTCTATGTTTCGGCCCAGCAGTCTTAAGAACCCCTTTTCTCCCTTCCTTTCAATAGTTTCTCTTTGGGATTTGGCCTGTTCTCTTAGTAGAATCGACCAATAAGCAAGAATCGGCGAAGCAGCAATGATGAGGACATTTGACCAGCGCTGAAGAGACAACTTACCCCGGATGCATCAGGAGAGTCTGCAATAAACCACTTGGACTGGCGTGTTGGACGTTCTTGCAAAGGAATATCCCCCTTCCCTTCCCTCTGGAGCTGCAGAGAATCTGTAGAAGTGAGCCAGCCTATCTGCAGAAGCCACGATCAGAGGTTTTTCTGTGCTTGAGGTGTCAAAACGAGGGCGTGGGATTTCTGGGTACCATATTTTTGGAGCTGCTGGGCTGGCAGATTGTGCTGCTCACAGAAAGCAAGTGTGTTTTCTGTTCTTGACGGTGGGTTGCGGAGGTTTTCGTTGGGCTGGCCAGAATTCTCATTTGTGGGTGAAAACCTAATGCGTCTGAGCATCATTGGAGCCAGACAGGAACGGACAAACCATCTAGTTGATCTTTATAGGGGGTCTCTGTGTTCTCAGGCGTACTCTGTATGTCTGCTGGTACATCCTAACAGTCCGGGGCTTTACTCTGCCTTTCCAAAAACTGGTTTCTTTAGCAATTTGCACACGATAAGGGGAGTGTTAGTCTCTTACCTGAGTGATACGTCCTGTTTTCTTTACAGACAGTGGGATTTTAATTTGATGGGGGGGGGTGTCTTTCCACGTGCAAAAGGTTTGTAAAATTTGCTGTTAAGTCAGTGATAGTCGCGCCATAAACAGAAGTCCAGTTGTCCACCCCAGTGGTTACTTGTGGAACCAAGAAAACAGTATTAGAGAGGTGTGACCCAGGATCCCTTATGGAACGGTAGAGGATGCTGGGACATATTTCTCCTATCGCTGTGCAGCTGCAAAATGTTTTGAGCCAGAGTAGGACAACCATCCCTCCGAAAACCACTCCCTCTCCATGGGATCATTGTAGGCCAAAGGAACAAACCTGCCTTAGCTCTCGCCCTCCGACCAATTGGAGATGTAAACTGTGAAGCTTTCACAGTAGTCCTAAATAGTTACCTGGTGGTAACCAATCGCCGGTTCTCGTTCCCAAACAACTCTAATTCATGCCTGCCTGCCTTCCGGAGTACAAAGTCCATGCACAACTGTTCAGATGCAGACGTGTCACCTTTGGAGTCTTTTATCTCTCAGCCTAACCTACCTCACAGGGTTGTTTTTGAGAATATTGGGTATGCCACCCTTAGCTCCTTGGAGGATGGACAGAATAAAAACGTAGTAAGAGAGTTAGGATTGTGCCTTCCTAAAACGAAGGAAAGAAAAGTGTCAGTTGGCCACCTGCCCTTTTCTTAAAAAGGTTCTTAAAAAGAAACATACGCCTAATTCTGCAGTTATGCTACCTGAAAACTGATGGGGTGTGCGTGTGTTTTGCAGTTTGGTAGGCATCCATGAATGTTGAGCAGGAATTTTGCCTTGGGTGCTTTTTAACACTGTGAGGAGCTAAGAATTGGCTGTTCGGCTTCTGCCAGATAGTGAAGGAAATGTGGTTTTGTTGCATTGCTTTTCTTCCATGCATGCTTTGAGCTCCTGTGTGCTTTGGCTAAAGTCAGCAGCCTCTCTTGAGCTAACGAGGCAGTTCAGTTTGTTTTAAGAAGCTCCTGAATGGCACTGGTACCCAAAACCTCCACACCCCTTAAGAAAACGACCTAAGAAAAGACTATTCCTAACCAGGGCGCCCAGCACAAACACCCATGTCTTTATTTTCTCTGCTTTTGCTTCTCTTCATTTGGAATATTTGCTGCCTTCCTGAGTTTTCCAGCCAGTGGAAGAATCACAAAAGTGCATTTCTCCACCCCCACCTTGTGCTCATGCAATACGAATTCCCATGCGGTCGAGTTTAGGGGTCGCTGCTTCTTAGATTGAACTCCCCGTGCATAAGACGGTCAGTGCTATCTCCCCCTCAACCCTGCAAGCTGGCTGACAGGCGGACGCCTGATGCCATTATGATATCAGATGATTGACAGGTGCATGGTCCCAGCTGACTGACAGCGTTGGCCTGTGGGGTGTGGGGGAAATGGGGGTCAGAGGCCAAAAAGGTTGCCCATCCCTGCTCTGCTGCAAAGGACTGCATTCGCAAGATCATTTGCCCCACGTGAAGTCTGAGGAAGGGCATTGCTTCATGTTTGAAATTTGCCCAGGCGCATTTTACACCCGGCTATCGGCCTCTAGTGACCAAGTGCAGATGCCCACATGCCAGGATGGCGCCTGATGCCCCCACCATCTGGAGGCGCATGCCTGGGGATTCTTGGATCGGGACTGTTTTCACACGCTAGCAACACACCCTGTAGAATCCTACCCGCTATTTTATATCCGCAGAATCAGAACGAATTTCAGGAAACAAAAGTCGCATTGAAAACTACAATTTTTTTGAGCCGCCTGGCCCCAAAAATGGCAACTAGGCATTCCGTTTTGGCGACTGGTTTAATCAGCCCTTTGGCGCCTAGCTTATGCACCTGAGTTTCCAACACTGCTCATGGTTGTCTTCCCTATGGCTTTCTTTTGGCTGTTACGTGAATTGGCCAGCCTGCGAATCGTGTTTGGTATCTCATGCCAGTATTCGGGTACAGATCAGTGATGTGCAATGCGGCCTTGCGAGCCTCAAGTCTCCAGGCTGTCGGTTGCCAATGGCATTTTCCTCTCTTGATCCCAGCCCCTAAAAACCCATCTCCCACCCTGTCTCAGCACATTGCTTGTAGGGGCATAAGAACCTGCCTTGTTCTGAGCCTAGATTGCGGGGTCCCTATCTAGCTCAGTATTGTCTACACTGACTGGTAGCTGCTCTCCAGGATTCAGGCAAGGTCTGTTTCCCAGTCCTACCTGGAGATGCTGTGCCCCCCCCCCCCAGTTCTAGGTATCTTGGAAATCATAAATAGTAATAATAATTATAGCCAAGATCATGAAGGCTAGCAGCTTCCTTTGGGAGTACCAATTCTGCACTAAATAGTGGGTGAATGAAGAAAGAGGGCACCCAAGTCTTCCAAGTCGCATTTTTCTGTCTTGCGGCTGTCCATCCCAGCCTCCTCTTGCTTTTCCATATGGGATGGGAAGACCCAAGGGTTGCCTGCCTATCCAGACCTCTGCGTCTCAACCTTACGCGTGTTCGACATGTTTCTGAGAGCGAGGCGAAATCGTGGGCTCCTGATTCGTAGCAGCGTGATAAGTGATCATGCGGTAAACAATCAGAAATCCCAGCATGTCTCCAGAGAAGCAAGATTGGCTCAATGCAGCTGCACGGAGAGCGCCCAATGTTTTGCCCACGCGGGGGGGGTGGGACCAAGCCTCTTGGGTGTGGGCCCAGCACAGAAGGAGAGTGGGTGCCGTTCAGAGCTCTCTGCAGAGAAATTCCATGACTTGCCTACCGCCCACCACGGCAGTGTCGTGGCTGTTAGCGCCTGGAATGCCTCGCTCTGGTATACAAAGCGTTACTTCCATGGAGAATGCCCTGGAGCGGGCAGGTGCCGTGGGCAAACTCCTCCGGCGTCAAGAAATAAAAACTCATGGACCTACTGCATGATTCACATCTCTGGCCCTGCCCTCCTTCCCAGCCAACCTTCGTTGGAGGGCAGGAAGTGGGGCTCTGCCCCATCTCATAGCTGTCAACTTTTCCCTTTTTTGGCGGGAAATTCTCTTATTCCGAATAGGATTCCTCGCAAGAAAAGGGAAAGGTTGACAGCTATGCCATCTCCCCATTTGGATGTGATTGGAGTGACTGAATTCAGCTGCTCCCAATTTTTTTTAAAGCCCATCAAATAAATACTCCTGGTTCTATGGGAGTCGCTGCTAGGGGCCAATCCTCTTTCAGGAGGTGTGCTCAGATCCCACCAGAGTGGCTGGGGGGAAATGACTCTGAAAGTAAGCCCTTTAGGGGTGTAAGATTTGCAGTCCCTGCAGCAGAGCTCTGCTAGCTAAGGAAAGAGGCCTGTTTAAAGTGAGCCGTCTTAGCACACCTGCAGAGGTGATAATGCCCTATTTGCATCTCCGTTTTAGAGAGGAACATGCTCTGACCCTTCAGCCCATCCTGGAGGTGGGACTGCTTGCCAGTGACTCCACGGAGGACCAGCTTGAAAGCACTCCTTTCTGTAGCAAAATCTGGCGCGGCTAGGAAGGATAGGGGCACCCGCTTCTTCACTTTATGTAGTCGAAAAGAGCCACGCTTGGTCCAAACGTATTCTAAAAGCCGCCGCTGGGAGAAAAGAATGTAATATTTTCAGACCGGGGCTAGCCAGCAGGGAGCACTCCAGATGACATTTGACTCCTAACGCAGCCGCAGTGGTCGGGGGTCCATGTCTGCGGGGGCTCCACGTTGGCTACCCCTGCTTCAGACCGTGTGCCTCTGAACTGCCTTCTTAGTGCCTGGAGTGAACCTGTGCAATACTGAAAGTTGTGTCTGAATGCTTGGGAACTTGTCCCTTATCGGGGTGGGGAACCAGGCTGCCTTCGCCCAGAAGGAATATAAATGGCATGGATAAAATAAAAGCGGGAATTATGTGTGAATTATGTCCCTTGAAAACCCGCCCCTCCTGCACTTTTGTGTGTTGAAACTGTGCTTTTTTTAGGGGGGTGGGAAAAAGTTAAAGCCTTATTCTGAGCCTTGTTGATGCTCTTCCCTGCCACACTGTTTGCTGCAACAAGAAAGAGACGCACAACATTAGGACGCCTGTAAACGCCGTGTGCACTTTGCCCCTGAGATGCTGCCAGCTAAAACGTGGAGCCCGGAACTTATTTACTACGATTGTATCTCCCCAAGTAGAGGGCTCATTTAAAAAATAAAATAAAAATCAGCTCCCTGTGACCTGCAGCCAGGAGGTGATGAGCTGCAATCTCCACCCCCAACTGGAATGTATCTTAAGACCATATCCAATATGGAGCCAAAGGCTGGTGCTGGACCCATAATGGGGGGGGGGGGAACGACTCACATCCACGAGGAGCAAGGCCCCTAAGCTGGCATCTTTCTTCCTCCTCCTCTGCTCTTTCTCCATAAAACAGGCACCCCCAAACTCGGCCCTCCAGCTGTTTTGGGACTACAACCCCCATCGTCTCTAGCTAACAGGACCGGTGGTCAGGGATGATGGGAATTGTAGTCCCAAAACAGGTGGAGGGCCGAGTTTGGGGGGGTGCCTGCCTTAAAACCATCTAGTTCGGCTCTCTCCAGCTGTGTACGGTCTCACCTGTGAAGGCTCTGAATCTTCTCCCCAGGTGACCCAACAGCGGGGACTTTCAGAACTCTGCATTGTTTCAGTGCCACAAACCGTTGAAATGGTGTTTTCCGTGGGACGGTGGACGTTGCCGGTTTATTTGCAAACCTGGATTAGCTGCCCAGTCTAGTCATTAAAGACAAAAACAAATCAGGAGCAACATTCCCCATATCTCAAGACTTGTTTGTGGTATAATGTTCGATTTGGCAATGACAGTAGATCTTGTTGCAGAGATATTCTTTGGGTGACCCCCTGCTTCCGAAGACCAGGTGTTGTGTCACAATCTCTGACGGCATCTCTGTGAGGCGCACAGATTATAGCCTGCTTTTTTTATATATATATAAAAGTTGCCTTTTCTCCGTCATAATGGCAATGTGACTCATCTGACGGATTGAGGAAGGAACATGGGGTACCGCCACATACTGAATCTGAGCATCTGATCTGATGAGCGGCTGAATGTACGGCAAGCAATTGAAGATTGGGACGATGTTGGTATTTGAATACCGAACAGTATTAAATAAAAGCCCTCCCTCCCTCCCTCCTTAACTTCTGAGAACTTTTTACAGGTAGATAGCCGTGTTGGTCTGTCATAGTCAAAACAAAATAAAAAAATTCCTTCCAGTAGCACCTTAGAGACCAACTAAGTTTGTTCTTGGTATGAGCTTTCGTGTGCATGCATGCACACGAAAGCTCATACCAAGAACAAACTTAGTTGGTCTCTAAGGTGCTACTGGAAGGAATTTTTTTATTTTGTTCTGAGAACTTTGCCTAACTTTATGTGCTCCTTAGCTAACCGTCTTCCCATTCTGCTCGGGGGAGAGCCAGGAATGCAGTCTTCACAAACAAGGCAGTTTGGCCTGCAATTTATTCCGGCAACGGCGGTAAAATATTGGCCAGCGACTCCTCTTAGTGAAAGCTAAAAGTGGGGTGGTAGAAGGGAGCAGGGGGGAGGGTGCTTGGGTTCAAAAGGTGCCATGGATGCTCACAGCGGGGCGCTGGTGTGCACAGACCAGACGCGCGTGAAATGCAGAAACCGTCCGCAAATTATCTTTAGGCGAGGTAGCAAACCTGCTGCTGCCCTGCAACCACTTCAGGCTTCTGTGTGGAGAATTGATTTATCTGCGGAGAACCATTTCAGCTATGCAACCCCCTCACCTGAAGGCTGAAGGGGTTCAGTGCAGGCTCACCTAAACTGCCTTCTCTCCTAATTTTGCTGATCAAATCCCTGGTTCCTGAGCTTTTGCCAGTTTTCCTCGGCTCAACTTTCCTTTCCACACCTCCAACTCTGTTCCTTGGGATCTCTGCCCGTTTATCTGTCCCGTTGCTCCAGGGGTGGGGAACCTTGGGTTTTGGGGAGCCTGTCCCCCGTACCTGGCTCTCTGGATTTTTCCCAGGCTACACTCTTAATCCTGCCCTGCTCCACCCTCGTGTGTTTTTGCCTGGCTGGAATATGCCCTTGAATTCTTGAGACTAATGCCTCTTGTGCTCCGTGCCGAAGAGAGAGTTGGGTGAGCCATGTGTAGAATTGTACGGTGCTCTGCCCACTTTGATCCCAGAAGGTCTGGAAAGGAATGTGATCCTCCGAATGGAAAACGTTCCCTACCCCTCTGTATTACGCTTTCTGTATTTATTGCTTATCTCTCTGTGCCGTTAGCGCTTTCCCATGTGCAAAGTACACTTCCTACTGCTTTGCTTCCATGCTAAAGAACCACCATCCAGATTTCCCAGGGCGTGGTGAGGAAGGCGATCTGTTTTTTTTGTTTTTTCTGGTTTTACTCCTTTACCCAGAAGCAGGGTGGATTTGATTTAAATCAAATTGATTTAAATTTAAGTCTTGATTTAAATATTTTTTTTTACAGAAAGACTCATTCTTGCTGGTATAATCTTAATATTTACAACCATATGAAGGTTTCATTTTTGGAATAATAAATTTTCAGAGTAGTTTTTACAGTTATATCAAAAATTTCTGATTTGGTTATACTACTAGAAATACATAGACAGATAATTATGAAATTATGGTGAGGTTTAATAAGTTAACTGTTTATATTTGGACAACTTTTCTGCTGTACTTGATTGGAAGGAGAAAAATAATCATTTCCTTAATAACCATTTAAACAATTTATTTAACTAAAACAATAACATGATAGCATATGTATCCATGTTTGTTAACTGATGTGGTTAAACATAAAAAAAAAACTTAGACTGAGTTTTAGCACACTTGATAAACTTAAAACAAATCCTTAGTTCCTGATGAATAGCCTTTGGACTACAGTGTAAATTAAATAGAAGACTATATTTAGAAAGATTTTTCCTCCAAAAGCATTTTATTTTAAAAATCCAATTTAAATCAAAAAAATCTGATTTAAATAAAAAAAAAATTTTTTTTAAAGCATTGATTTTTATCCACCCTGCCCAGAAGCCCCCTCTCAGTTTCCGGCGCTGCTTCTTCTTGCCCGTCAAGTTAGCATCTCTTTGGAGCGTTCCTCAGACCTCCCTGTTTCCGAAACCCTCTAAAACAAGTATTGCTTCTTTCTTGTCGTGTCAAATGAATGTTTGATTATTGGACACACTTTTTAATGCACTGATTTTAAGATGTCGCTTATTTTTTTTGTTTAAAATGGAAATGGAACCAGGCTGTCGAAAGGGATATGGGGGAATATCTTATGTAAAGTGACCAAACTTGGTTTTCACACCTTTTTATTTTTTATTTTGCTGATGTTCCAGACCTGTGGGATTATTTTGTAAAGAAACATTTTCCTTTACAGACAAACTTAACTGTGGTTGTATCACGAAACAGCAGATAAACTGTATATAAAAGCCATTGTGATGAATACTCTTCAAGCATTTTGATATACTATATTGAAATCTTTCTATGGGACTCATTTCTCAACAAATAAGCTTATAATATATAATGCTATTTTGCAATAAAAGTGGCTTTTTCAGATTTAAATGACGTATTTAATCAATTTACCCTTTCAGCATTAATTATGACTTTCTAGCTAATAATTATTAAAGGATTTTTGATTTAATTAAGGACTCCGTTGTTCGTTCTTTTCGCCCTTGCTCGTTTTTTTGAGGTGTGCCTTTGTGAGTTTTAAGGTTCCTTTTCTTACACCTGTTGAACAAATTCTGGGTACCGTATTTTTCGCTCCATAAGACGCACTTTTTCCCTCCTAAAAAGTAAGGGGAAATGTCTGTGCGTCTTATGGAGTGAATGCATGGTCCCTGAAGCCAAATTGCCTAGGGGCCAAAAGCAGATTGTGCTCTTTTTTTTACAAAGAGAGAAGAAGGTGTTGAAAGGAAGCCACTGAACAGCTGTTTAGCAAGCGATCGGGGAGAGAGATAAGGCTCCCTTTCCAGCCCCGCCCCCTTGCCCAGGCCTCCGTTGTTGAATGCAGAGGGAGGCTGTTTGTTTCCCCAGCGACATGTGACTGGCTGATTAGATTATCTGTTTGGAAACTGTAGAAATGGCTCCCTTTCCTTTAGGACTAGAAGCTGCAAACTGTGAGTTGAACCCCATAAAAACGGGGCTTTTCCTCTTTGAAAAAGAAGCTGCACCACTTTGAGCTGATCCTCAAAAAAAAACAGGGCTTTCCCCCTTTCCTCATCTAAAAACTAGGTGCGTCTTATGTTCAGGTGCGTCTTATGGAGCGAAAAATACGGTAAGTAAATGTAGAGGTCTATATACAAATACACACAAAATCCAATGGTTGTGATGCACATAGAGATTCTTAAGAAAATTTATTCAATAAAAATTGAGTTGAACCTTTATAGCAGAAAAGACAGGAATATACAAAAATCCAGGCAACGAAACTCCAAATATAAAACATTGATGCATCAACATGCACCAATAAACTCTACATACATCAAAATAAGATATCCACAACATGTGAGGAACTATGCAATAAACTGTATAAAAAGAAAAGCTCTCTATGATGCATGAAACATGCCTATATTTAGACATATTCCTTAGACAGCTAAAATGCCTGCTTAATATGTTCTTAACATCCATCGATCCAATTTTCTAGATAGCTTAAAAACCAAACACATTTCAGTTGCTCTGCCTTCTTCAGTGGCCTATTTTGTTACGCAGTGTCTTAAAAAAAATATCAAAATGTATGTATAATGAAAAAGCCAATTGACTAATGCTCTCCAGCTGCTTAAACTCAATTTGCCTACCAAATCACATCCAAATAGCTCCTTTGCTTGTGTCAAGGTCGAAAGCCAATATCTCCACTTGGCATAAGTTTGCAAAAAAAATGTCAAATCACTTGTTCTATGTAGTTTCTGTGTGTGTATGTAATGCATAGGCAAACTCGGCCCTCCAGATGTTTTGGGACTACAACTCCCATCATTCCTAGCAAACAGGACCAGTGGTCAGGGATGATGGGAATTATAGTCTCAAAACTTCTGGAGGGCCGAGTTTGCCTATGCCTGGTGTATGTATACCCATAGAAAAAGTTGCCAACATGGGCAGTTGAGCAGACAGCTCTGCTTCCCTTTTATACTATACTGTTATAGATTGCGGGGCGGGGGGGGGGGACGGGACTCCCCTAAACTCTAGAAATGAATAAATGCTAGGATTTTTATTCGAAAGCAACTACTCTATTAAAAATGGAAAGCGTAATGCTGGTGTTAAAAGTGGTTTAAAGACTGTCTCAAGGCAAATCTTTTTTTAAAAAATGTAGTATAAACACCGACAACTGGGAAACACTGGCCTGCGAGCGCTCCAATTGGAGAACAGCCTTTACCAAAGGCGTCACGGGCTTTGAAGACACTTGAACTCAGGACGCAAGGGAGAAATGAGCTAAGAGGAAGGCACGCTTGGCAAACCCTCACCGTGATCAACTCCCGCCCGGAAACCTGTGTCCCCACTGTGGAAGGACGTGTGGATCCAGAATTGGCCTCTGCAGTAATTTACAGACTCACTGTTAAGACCGTGTTCATGGAAAACAATCTTACTTGGTTATGAGGGATCACCAAAGAAGACAAATAGCATGTGCTTAAATGTTAAGTTGCAGAGTTGGGATTTCAAGTCACTTAACTGTTAGGTCAATGCTGCCACCTGCTGATAATAATAATAATAATACCATGCACATGGTAGCTTGCATGTGGTGGTGGGGGCATAGCTGTCAACTCCCTTATTCCAATGCCGTTTCCCGCTGCTATCCCGGATTGTTGATATCCCTTAAATTTCCCGGATTTCAAAGGAAGCAGCTCCTCTCCCTCCCTGCCGGCCAGGGAGGCTCCTCAGCTGCGTTGCTCGGCTGCCAATAAGGAGTCTGAGACAAACTGGGGCAGAGCTTGCATGCCTTGTGCAGCCAGACCCTCACGCCCAACCAGACAGACAGCCTGCCTGCCGTCTATGCGCTCGCTCTTTCGCTCTCCCGTTCGTGTGCAGCCTCTGGAGCGCAGGGTGGCGAGGCTACTTGGTGCCATTGCACTGCCCTCATTTTCAAATCCAAAAGTTGACAGCTATGGGTGGGGGTAGTGTTAGGGGAAGGGTAATACCTCTGCTGGGGGACACGTCGTGCTCCTTCTGGGGTAGATTGCCCACCTTTTGTGCCCACCTTGCACTCGGCTCTCACCTGCGGCTCCTAGAAGCAGCCACACCCCAGGAATGGCTTCAACTGGCCGGCTAAACCCGGTGAGGGTAACCGATAGGTCTCAAACCCTCAGTGAATGAGGGGCTTCCCCTGCATGCGAAGACCGGCTCTGATGGATGGAGCGGATGAGACCAAGAGTGTGTCCAACAGTCAAGAAGGCAGTTTCTGCACATGCTGTAGAGTGAAGTGAGAGCCAAGCTGGAGCCAAACGTCTTGCTCTGCTTTTCCTTTGGACCACATCAGCGAGGCCGAGAAGGGGGTCTTGTCGTCTGGGCAGCCCGGGACGTCTATATAAACTCACAGTGGTTTGACTTCACCCCCAGAGGCACACTCCATTGCCTCTCGAGGTAAAGGTAAAGGGACCCCTGACTGCTAGGTCCAGTCGAAGACGACTCTGGGGTTGCGGCGCTCAGCATACAGCATGGGTAGGCATCCGGCCCAGTCACCTAAATCTGGCCCGCGGACGGTCCAGGAATCAGCGTGTTTTTACATGAGTAGAATGTGTGCTTTTATTTAAAATGCATCTCGGGGTTATTTGCAGGGCACAGGAATTCGTTCATCCCCCCCCCAAAAAAAAATAGTCTGGCCCCCCACAAGGTCTGAGGGACAGTGGACCGGCCCCCTGCTGAAAAAGTTTGCTAGCCCCTGGCATACAGTATACACGCCACCAGTTGGTCATGTTTTCCAGTAACCAGTAGGGGGCACCAGATCTTCAGGATACAGGATCCTCCTCCCCCCCCCCTTCTAACCCTGTAAGATTATAAGAACAATGAACTAAGCTATTTGATTTGTGTGCATTTGGAGGGAGAATACTGAACCCAGAAGAGGGTTCTTAAGACTTTGAGGGGAAAGGCATCATTTCCAGGCCTTTGACCATTTTGGTTGCCCTCCTCTGGACACGTTCCAGCTTGTCAGTATCCTTCTTGAACTGTGGTGCCCAGAACTGGACACAGTATTCCAGGTGGGGTCTGACCAGAGTGGAATACAGTGGTACTATTACTTCCCTTGATCTAGATGCTATACTCCTATTGATGCAGCCCAGAATTGCATTGGCTTTTTTAGCTGCTGCATCACACTGTTGACTCATGTCAAGTTTGTGGTCTACCAAGACTCCTAGATCCTTTTCACATGTACTGCTCTCAAGCCAGGTGTCACCCATCCTGTATTTGTGCCTTTCATATTTTTTTGCCCAAGTGTAGTACTTTACATTTCTCCCTGTTAAAATTCATCCTGTTTGCCTTGGCCCAGTTCTCTAATCTGTTAAGGTCATTTTGAAGTGTGATCCTGTCCTCTGGGGTATTAGCCACCCCTCCCAATTTGGTGTCATCTGCAAACTTGATCAGGATGCCCTCAAGCCCATCATCCAAGTCATTGATAAAGATGTTGAATAAGACTGGGCCCAAGACAGAACTCTGTGGCACCCCACTAGTCACTTCTCTCCGGGATGAAGAGAAAGGGTTCATGAGCACCCTTTGGTTTCAGCCAGTCAGACCTGCCAGATCTTCCTAAGAAAAGTCGATTGAAGGCCCTCCTCATTTACATCTGGTGACCCTGACTCAGCTAGAAGCGCCCCAAGTGCTGAGTCAGCTTCACCCCTGCCCTCCCTTTCCTCTCTCCCCCCACCCTTGTGACACCCCCCTTCTCCACAAGGATGCTTCAGATCTGACAGCGCTTGGCTAATTCGATCTTAATGTCCCCACAGTTGGCTCTGGGACAGCTGATGAGGCAGGAAGGGTTGAATTAATGGCCTTTTCTGCTTTGCAAAGCAGAAGGCAGCTGTGTCACATTTGCAGTCGAAGTGGGGTTTCCGCCTGCAAGCTGCTAGGCTTGCAACCTTCTGCCTGCGCCACCAAACAGCCTAGCATCACCACGTGGAGTGCTGTTCAGAGTCAGGTCCTGTCGCTGTTTCCGTGCACGAGGGAGAAGCTTTACCTGTTGAGTTTCTGCCTGCTGTGCGGTCCAACTGTGCACGCTGAGGCTGGGTGGGATAGGTATTTATTTTTTATTTTGTTTCGACTACGGCAGACCAACACGGCTACCTACCTGTAACTTTAATTCCTGAAACCAGATCACAGGCTCACCCTATTCACACACAAAGATGCCCTAAAGACAGGTAAGCAAAAGACAATGGAGAGGCTTTCCTATTTCCTTCCTCCTTGCAGAGAAACATTTGAGGCATAGCTGTCAACCCTCCCTTTTTTGGCGGGAAACTCCCTTATTCCAATGCCGTTTCCCGCTGCTATCCCGGATTGTTGATATCCCTTAAATTTCCCGGATTTCAAAGGAAGCAGCTCCTCTCCCTCCCTGCCGGCCAGGGAGGCTCCTCAGCTGCCAATAAGGAGTCTGAGACCGACTGGGAGGGGAGCTTGCATGCCTTGTGCAGCCAGACCCTCACGCCCAACCAGACAGCCAGCCTGCCTGCCATCTATGCGCTGGCTCTTTCGCTCACCCGTTCACACGCAGCCTCTGGAGCGCAGGGTGGCGAGGCTACTTGGTGCCATTGCACCGCCCTTGCAGCATCCCTTATTTTCAAATCTGAAAGTTTTGGAAAATCCCTTATTTTCAAATCCGAAAGTTGACAGCTATGATTTGAGGTCAATTTGGGAGAGTCAAAATGGCTTCAGGATTGCTCTCCTGTACTATTTCAGACATGTGGTTTATGTACTTATGTGTGTTACAGGTAGGTAGCCGTGTTGGTCTGCCATAGTTGAAACAAAATTAAAAAAATCCTTCCAGTAGCACCTTAGAGACCAACTAAGTTTGTTCTTGGTATGAGCTTTTGTGTGCATGCAAACTTCTTCAGATACACTGAAACAGAAGTCACCAGACCCTTATATATAGTGAGGGTGGGGAGGGGTATTACTCAGATGGGTGATTGGCTGATAGGTGTGGTGAAGAAATGTGTATGCACACGAAAGCTCATACTAAAAACAAACTTAGTTGGTCTCTAAGGTGCTACTGGAAGGAATTTATTATTATTATTTTATTTTGACTATGGCAGACCAACACGGCTACCTACCTGTAACTGTTGACGACTGTTAACGACCGCAATTGGTCTTACAGGAAAAAGCAAGGGGTAAGATGGCTAAAAATAGCTTTGTTACCGGTATGTATAATGAGATAAGAATCCAATGTCTCTATTCAGACCAGGTCTCTCCATGGTTTTAAATTTGATAATCTGTTGCAATTCAGCAACTTCTCTTTCCAGTCTATTTCTGAAATTCCTTTGCAATAAGACAGCTACTTTGAGATCTTGTATAGAGTGTCCTGGGAGATTGAAGTGTTCTCCTACTGGTTTCTTTGTCTTGTGATTCCTGATATCAGATTTGTGTCCATTTATCCTTTGGCGTAGGGTTTAGCCTGTTTGTCCAATACTTATGTATGTGTTTGCCTTGTAAATTTATGAACATTTAATTTATATATTTGAGACCTTAAATTCTTATAACACCCATCAATTTGGATGGCTGTAAAAGACGACTGGACAAATCCACGGCGGAGAAGGCTACCGGTGGCCACTAGCCAGGATTGTGATGCTCTGCCTCCCCAGGCGGAGGCAGCAATGCTTTTGTTTCACTTGATGGGTGTTTGGTGGAGGGCAAGAGGAGACATGGGGCAGGGTCCAGGATGCTCAGATTACTGCCACCAGACCTCCCCTTTCATGATGTAACTGTGATGTATCTGGGGGGTGGTCTTGGGCTACACAACTTCTGTGATGTATGTATGATGTATTGGGGGGTGGTCTTGAGCAGGAGGGGGGAATTTCAAAAGTCTATATAAGGGCTTGGACACCATTGTTCTGGGTTCCTCCTCCCTTCTGCATGTGAGGGGAGCACCCTGTTGCGACAGTGTTAATAAAGATCAGGTTTTTTTAGCTGCTTTGCTTCTCAATATTCTCTGGTTGGCCTCTGTTATTTTCTCCTACCGATGGAGAAGCTACAAAGGACTCTATAAGGGCTCTTGTGTACCCCATAAGGGAATAAGGGCAGATTTTTGTTTGTAACATCTTAAATGTACAGGTCAGGTTGTCTCTTTTTTCTGGTCAATTGTCAGCCTTTAACAAAGGGGTAGGAGAAAGTGTAATACCCAACCAGTTCAAACCTCCCTTTGAGGTCCGAAACAGGTTGAATATTAACCTAGGCCTCCTACGCCTTTGCTTCCTGCTTCCCTTCCCCCCCTTGGCTGGGATCTCCCCTTTTAGGTGAACCTTACTCAAACAAAGAAGGAAAGTATTAAACTGGCTGGATTATTATCAGATTCCCTACTATTATAGTGAAGAGGGTAGGGAAAGTGTTTTGCCCATGCCGAAGGAATAGCTTTGCTGCAAGCCCACAAACGCACAGCGGCTCCTGCCTTAATTTACCTCTCTGTGTTGTGTGTCTTGCTGTGTGTTGTGTTAGAAGCCACAACTTCAGCCCAAGGACATCTGCATGGCACCTCAGACAGATTATGAACCACAAAGGCATAGCGAAATTTCAGCTCCCAGTTATGAATCAAAATGCACACAAACAAACCCACTTTGTCTCCCAGTATGTTTCAAAGTGTCGGTGCTGAACTTTATTATTTTTTTTCCAAAATTTTTTATTCATTTTCTGATTTTAAAAACATACAAAACAAAGCAACAACACAACAAAACATATAATTATAAGTTTCTTAATCCTTATTTTAGTATTCATCTTAAATGGACTTCCCCAAAGTCCCTCCTTTCTGATTTTCATTTTATATCATCTCTGGCAATTTTCCTTATCAAAGTTCTTAACATATTAAAATAAAATATACCCAACCATTATCTTCTAACATTCCCAAATCATTTTTACCCTCACATAATCATACAAAAAATACAAATTTTTTATAATCCAATAATTAAATTTACACATTACTAATCGAACAATACCTTCCCTACTACCTCCTCTCCCTTCTAAGACTATCCATGTATCCTAATATCCATATAACATCATATATTTATTAACCTACTAGCTGACCCGGCCACGCCTTGCTGTGGCTGATTTTATGCTTATTACCATCAGTAGTTTATTAACCTATAATTTAATCTTAAATCGCTGTCTCCTCCTCTGGTCCACCAGTCCCCCAATCTAGTCGGCGAGTCCCATAAATCAATCCTATTTCAAACCGAGTTATCCTATTCATCTTTAACCTTTATATTATCTTCACCCCACCCCCTTCCTGACATTTCTTACCATCCTCTGTCTTGTCGGTGCTGAACTTTAAAGCCCATCAGCCTCAGCCAGCACCACTGATGGGAGTTTTAATCTAGAAACACCAGGGAAGAGGCCAGCTTGGGAGAGGGTGACCCCACCTGGAGTCCTGTGTCCAGTTCTGGGCACCACAAAATAATTAGGATATGGACAAGGTGGAACATGTGCAGAGGAGGGCGACCAAGATGATCTGGAAATGAAGCTTTACAAGGAACCAGGGTTGAGCCCTCCAAAAGGGCTGCTGCTGCCCAGCAGAGAGTACTGTCCACATTCTTTTAAAGCACTTTTTAATTGCCTTTTATAATAATAATAATAATAATAATAATAATAATAATAATAATAATAATAATAAATTGTTTAAAACTGTTTTTATGTGTTGTGGGGCGTTATTCAGCTGGTTCTGTTTATATTTTGATTATGTATTTTGTGTTTTCATATTGTGGTTTGGGCTTGTCAACTGCCCTGAGACCCACGGGTCTAGGGCAGTATATAAATTTAATAAATAATTATAATCAATAACGGTTGAGGGAGCTGAGTATGTTGATCCTGGAAAAGGGGAGACCGTGAGGAGATGGGATAGCCATCTTCAGATATGTCAAGGGCTGTCACACTGAAGAGGGAACAAGCTTGTTTTCTCCTGTTCCGGAGGGTAGGACTCGAACTCATGGCTTCAAGTTACAAGGAAGGAGATTCCGGCTTAACACCAGGAAGAACTTTCCGACAGTAAGAGCTGTTTGACAGTGGAGCAGACTCCCTTGAGAGGTGGTAGACTCTCCTTCCTTGGAGGTTTTAAAGCAGAACTTGGGTGGCCATCTGTCATGGATGCCGGGGTTGGACTAGATGACCCTGGGTGTCCCTTTCCAACTCTACAATTCTATTATTCTTTGACCTGCAGTGTGTGTGTTGTGTTATGTTGTGTTGTGTTGTGTGTTGGGCTGCAGTTACAAGCAGAGGGGAAAACAGCTCTCCAAAAAGCTATAGATCTATATATTTTAATATTTTTTTTCTAGTTAAAATACACTTTATTTATAATTCTTAAAAACAGAACACAATTATACATACAAAAAACCCAAAACTAACAAAAATATACAAAAACAAACTAACATAATCTAACAGAAAAAAAGAAAAAGAATACCGTGTACAACAAAAACAAACCATATTAGAAAACATAAAAAAGGAACATTAAAAATATGACTTCAACTTGCTTGTACATCGCTTCTCTTTTTTCTACTCATTCCTCTTGCTATCTCTATTACATTTCAGCCTCATTTGGTAATGCTCTTCAGAAATATAAACTTATTACAAATCTCCAAATTATTACAAATATACAAATTATGTCTATATATCTATAGTTATCTCCATTTCCATATGTATCTCACTCAAGACAAATAATTAATTCTGTTTTTATACCTTCTTTTTTAAAAAATTCTTCTACATATTTCCATTCCTCCTTAATTTTTTGCTTTGCTATAGATCTATATTTAAGCCTGGCTGTTTGCTTCAGGAAGTGATAGTAAGCTAATGCTCATTTGGTTGAATGCAACTGGGAAAAATACAAACTCACTTCCTGGTTAAAGGTATATAACCGTGTTGGTCTGTCATAGTCAGACCAGGTATCTGAAGAAGTGTGCATGCACACAAAAGCTCATACCAAGAACAAACTTAGTTGGTCTCTAAGGTGCTACTGGAAGGAATTTATTTTGTTTTGTTTTCACTTCCTGGAGTACTGCAAACTAAAGACAAACACTCAGTACTACCGGTATTAACCCGAGACTGCCTGGGGGAGAAGAGTATGAGAGGAGTTCAGCAGGATCAGGCCAATAGCCCATCTAGTCCAGGATCCTGTTCTCATAGTGGGACATATCCTGAAGAGCTGCTGCCAGTTTGTGCAGACAGTACTGAGCTTGATGGCTCAATGCGGTCTGACTCTGCAGAAGGCGGCTTTCTAGGTTCCTCCACCGTCCTTACGAGTTCTTTCGAAATCTGTCGTTCTTCTCCTTTATAGCAACCTATTTTTCAGGCTGTCTTGAACTGGGTGTTCCTGCAGCATTTGAAAATGCCAATTTGCAAACCGCAGGGGAGATATACGTAGACTGAAGTTCAACCTCAGCTAGTCTCTCACTGCCAAAGTCGGCGAAGCAGAGATACTCTGGCTTAAGCGGTTTGTGGGTCACGGCCACAATTACACTCTTAAATCCTGAAACATTAAAAATTAATAAATAATTATTTATTTATGTATGTATGTATATATGTACATACATGTATGTATGCACGTGTGTGTGTGTGTGTGTGTGTGTGTATATGTATATGTATATGTATATGTATCATACATACCCCGCCCATCTGGCTGGGCTTCCCCAGCCACTCTGGGTGGCTTCCAACAAAATATGAAAATACAATAATCCATCAAACATTAAAAGCTTCCTTAAACAGGGCTGCCCAGGTGGTGCTGTGGGTTAAACCACAGAGCCTAGGGCTTGCCGATCAGAAGGTCGGCGGTTCGAATCCCTGCGACGGGGTGAGCTCCCGTTGCTTGGTCCCTGCTCCTGCCAACCTAGCAGTTCGAAAGCACGTCAAAGTGCAAGTAGATAAATAGGTACCGCTCTGGCGGGAAGGTAAACGGCGTTTCCGTGCGCTGCTCTGGTTCGCCAGAAGCGGCTTTGTCATGCTGGCAACATGACCCGGAAGCTGTACGCCGGCTAGCCTCAGCCAATAATGCGAGATGAGCGCCGCAACCCCAGAGTCGGACACGACTGGACCTAATGGTCAGGGGTCCCTTTACCTTTAAACAGGGCTGCCTTCTCCAAACCGATCCCAATTGCTCAGGTTTTAATAAACAGCAAAAGCATGGCATTACGCTGGTGTAGTGTCAAGCAGGTGAAAGAATACAATTTCTTCAGGGTCCATTCAATGACATCCCTAAATCAGGGTTGGTGGGAAGGTAAACGGCGTTTCCGTGCGCTGCTCTGGTTCGCCAGAAGCGACTTAGTCATGCTGGCCACATGACCCGGAAGCTGCCTGCAGACAAACGCTGGCTCCCTCGACCTATAAAGTGAGATGAGCGCCGCAACCCCAGAGTCGTCCGCGACTGAACCTTGAGGGCCACATTCACCCTCAGCCAATACACACGCTTGCATGTGGACAAACACACAGCCCTGCCTTGTCTGATCTGTGCAGATCAGCTAAAGAGATCAGCTAACCCCCATTCAGCAAATTACTTGTCTGCTGACCAGGGAGGGGGCAATTTGTATCGGCACCAGGGATGCTGTTTTTGCCTCCTGCATTGCAGATTCGGCATTGAGGATGGGGGTCAGGCTAGAGGACCTCCAAGGTCCCTTTGCAACCCCAGCACGCTATGACTGCAACCTCAGGCCCATGTACGTAAATGAAGATGCACCGAACATGCAGTGCTCATGATCTGACTTCTGTGGTCTTATCCTGTTCCACAATCACCGAGTTTCTGGATATCTCTCAGCTGAAACTGTTGCGTCACCTTCTTCCATCTATTTTTAAACTTCTTTTATTGCATGTAGCGGCAACATAACAGCATCCTGTAGTCAAGCCATACAAAGATAACATCGAGCTCCACAATAATAAAGGATGTCGTCACTGCAAATGGGGTTTGTGTGTTTACACAGGGCGTACGTATTTCTAATAGATGAATGCAACAAGAGCCATGGTACTTACAGTGTTGCTGGTTTTGCATTTTTATGGGTGGAGAAACCTCTTCAACAATCCAGTGAAGGGACGGTGGCCTGACTGATTCTTGTTGAATAAGGGGATTTATTCCTGCACGGCAGGGGGTTGGACTAAATGACCCTTGGGGGTCCCTTTCAACTCTACAATTCTACGATTCCAGTGGTGGGAGCCAGGACATTCAGTCGGGAAAGACAAAAGAAAGTTCTTCACGCAATTCATAAATTGCGTGGAAGGATTCGATTCAACTCATTCTGTGGAAGGTGGCAATATTTGCTACATGGCATCCTAGGGCTTACTCGCGAGTAAAAGCAGCCCGAGGAAGGAGCGTACACCTTCAGAGTCCCTGGGCGACCCGGTCTTGCACGTGCCTAAGTTAAAAACCCCACGGAGTTACATTTCCCCCAAGCAAAGCACTGAATGAACGAATTCTGTGAATGGAAACGCTGCCGCGCGCCAGGCGCATGCGCCGACTGCAGCCCCCGCCCCCGGCCCATGCCCCGCCCATTGCCTCCCGAAGCCCCGCCCCGGGCAAGCAAAGTCCTGGAGAGAGGGGAGCTCTGGAGAAAAGAGACCAGATCCTGCAGGAGCTGCCTTTCCTGGGAGGAAGGTAAGGCAAAGCAGCCAGGGCAGGGCGGATCAGGAGTGAATCCGGTTTCCCTCTTGTGCCTGCGGTGGGTGGGTGGGTGAGCTTTGCAAAAGCCCCCCACTCCCCCGTGTCAATGCCATGGGGCTCGAGAGAGGGAGGGAGGGAAGGAGAGAAAGCTGCTCTCTCTTCCTCCTCTGGATCCGCAGGAAATCTCCTGCCTCTGCACACCTGTGCACGCATCTTGCATGTGTGTGTGCGCACACACGCAGACAAAACGAATCGGGAAAGTGCGGGGTTTGCGGAGACCGCTTTGGCTTTCGTTTTCTGTTATTTCAAAAGCGGGGAGAATGCAGATGTTGGGCTGATGGGGGAAGAGGATGGAGAGATTTCCTTACCCACAAAAAAACACATCCTTCCTTCTTCTTTTTTCAGTCTTGTGACTAGGATATTCGTGCATGCTTGCTTTGTATTTCCTCCGGGGTGATTGATTGATTGATTGATTGAGAGGAAGGCGGTAAGCAATCGGCAGAGGAATCCAGCTACCTGGAAGGAAGTTCTGCTAGGTCCAGTGGGGCTTACTCTCGAGCAAGGTCTCCTCTTGCAGAAGGGTTGCAACTGCGATCCTGAGATTTCTTTTCGCTGCTGCTCGTTTGTACACGCGCAAAAACCACACACACGATTTTTGGAACAGGCTTCGTTTTAGATCGCTTTCCCCTCCCGGCCCCTCAAACTCTGAGGACTTTGTCATGTTCTGTGCTTCCCTGAAATTGCAGTGAGTTTCCCAGGGTCGATTGGCTTCCTCCTGGGCAGAGAAAGTACTGTATCGTCTGGAGGGAGGCGCATTATGTAACAATTGTTTCCAGGTGTTGAGAAGCAAAGCCCACCTGCCAATGTCCTCTGTCCCCCATTCATCATCACGTTCATTTCGTTTAAAAGCATTTTTTAAAATCACCTTTTATACAGAGTAGCTACCATGGTGATAACCCCATATCCTGGAAGCTGTTTCTGCTAGTCAGAAAAGGTCTAGCTTGTTTGCTTGCCTTAGAATTGTAGAGTTGGAAGGGACACCAATGGCCATCTAGTCCAACCCCCTGTCATCTGCATGCAAAGAAAAACTGGGTGGTGTTTTTCTTTGTTGGGGGGGGGGAGCAGCACTTGCATATGTGAACTGAATTGTTGTCTTAGGTGATTATGACCCTACTTTTGTTAGAAGCTACAGGGCATGTGGGTCTCTAAAGAATGTGTTTTGATAGTAAAATAACTGCAAGGGAGCAGAGAAGATTGAATCAACGCCTGCAGCATTAAGTCACAGCCCTCCCTATTTAATAAATACCTCCCGTGGGTTTAATCCACAGACCAGTGTTTCCTACTGTACTCTGTGCAGTTCCTGGCAGTCAAGTTTCTAGTCCTTGTGATAGAGGGATTGTGTCTCAAAACAGAGCCCTGGAATAATAATAATAATAATAATAATAATAATAATAATAATAATAATAATAATAAAATAAAGCAGGGATCTCTCCTAAATAATAAAAGGCATATATAGAGTTATTCTCTCCCCCTCCACCCCTAACTGGTGATTTTAGACTAGATGATGTCTGGCTTGTGGAAGAATCTCCTCCTGGGCAAAGGGTGTGACTCTCTTAAGAAATTAAGCATCCTCATTTACAGCTTAACAGGGGTTTTGTGGGTTTCTCTGTTCCAAGCATTATCAGTTCTCTGCTTTCATTCTCTTTTGCCCATCTCAAAGCTTTCTTTCAGGGGTTTTCCGCTAAAAACCCACCCAACCACTTCCTGTCCTTTCACATGACTTGAGACTATCCAGAATTCTTTTTTTTTTTGTTTCCGAGGCAAGCTGGCAATCTGCATTCCTGGGCTGTGTGCACTCTGTATACATTGAAAGCAGTTTTGAAACATGTTTGCAGTGCATGGCTTCCCCCCGGAAAATCCTGGGGACAGTCGTTCCTTGAGGGTGCTGGGAACTGTAGCGCCGTGCGGGTGTGCAAACTACAGTTCCCAATATTCTTGGGCGGGGGTGGGGGAAGTCATATGCTTTAAATATAAGGTGTGTATGCATTCTCCAATGTTCCCATTGTCCCTCTGCATTAAATGCAGACTGGGTGCTTTTAAGACGGGGTCTCTGTTGGCACATCAGGGGACCAGGTGGCGCTGTGGGTTAAACCACAGGCTTGCTGATCAGAAGGTCAGCGGTTTGAATCCCTGCGACGGGGTGAGCTCCCGTTGCTCGGTCCCAGCTCCTGCCCACCTACGGTAGCAGTTCGAAAGCATGTTAAAGTGCAAGTAGATAAATAGGGACCGCTCCAGCGGGAAGGTAAACGGCGTTTCTGTGCGCTGCTCTGGTTTGCCAGAAGCGGCTTAGTCATGCTGGCCACATGACCCGGAAGCTGTACACCGGCTCCCTCGGCCAGTAACGCGAGATGAGCGCTGCAACCCCAGAGTCGGACACGACTGGACCTGATGGTCAGGGGTCCCTTTACCTTTACCTCTGTTGGCACATGCAAGTCATTGCTTGATGATGCATCCAAGGGAGGGAACATGTGCAAAATCCATTGCAAATTAAATGGGTTTCACTTTGCTTCTGATCCGATTCCCCATCCCCACGCCAGTTGAGGAATATTTTATGTTGGCTGATGGGTGTGTCTGAAGTTAGAAAAGATGAGCATTGGCAGAGTGCATTCCTCGCTGCCAGGGTGGATTTGATTTAAATAAAATTGATTTAAATCACTAGTCAGCAAGACTTGATTTGAATCATTTTTTTTTTTTACAGAAAGACTCCTTCTTGCATATTTGCAACCAGATGAAGGTTTCATTTTTGGAATAATAAATTTTCAGAGTAGCTTTTACAGTTATATCAAAAACTACTGATTTGGTTATACTATTAGAAATACATTCACTTGCCCCTGTATACAAGAAGGAGAGATACACACAGTGGAAATGGAGATGTTATGAACTATGAACTAAGGCAGAAGTTTATAAACTGGGGTCGCCAACCTGGCGCCCAGAAATCTCCACGTAGTCGTAATTGAACCTGTGGAGGGCCGGATTTAGGTTTGATGAGGCCCTAAGGTAATGGGACCTAATATGTATCTAAAGCCATTTGCACATGTTGCCATGCCAGCAGTCTATGCACCCTATATATAGAAATGAGCAAACCAGTGATATTTGAGGGAGCAGGCTAGCAGGCGGGGCCCATGACTTACATCATAGGAGCCTACACAACACAAAACACTGTTGCTGTAGGTAGGTTTTATTTTATTTGTTTTTTATCTTATATTTTGGAAATGTACATCCAGTTTTTTTCCCCTTTAAATTTTTTGGGGGCCCCCAAGAGAGTGGGGCCCTAAGCTGTAGCTTGTTTAGCTTATACGTAAATCCGGCACTGAACCCGTGCTGGTAGCAAAACGCGCCTGGCTAATTTCTAACGCTGCTGGTAGGGAATCTCCGATTGGGGAGGGCACAAGTCAGGAGGAAAAATGGGGCAAAGCAATTGATGCGACTCTTGGCTTGGGGCCAGTAGGCTGCATCCCTACTGCCCAAACCTGAGGTTCCCCATCTCTGGTACACACACACGTGTGTGTGTGTGTGTGTGTGTGTGAGAGAGAGAGAGAGAGAGAGAGAGAGAGGCTTATTCCTGTATCCTGCTACGCATATGTCACTTAGACAGAGCCGCTAGGGTGTCGTGAGACAGGAATTCAATTATAGGCTCCTGGGAGATCTCTTGCAATCCTCCTTCCACTCAGTTGCTTATGAGTTCAGGCAATTGTGCTGATGTCTCACTCTTCTGTTGGGAGTCACTGTGGGGAATGCCGCCTCTCGGAGCTGGATCTCTGTATGAGTTGCTGTTCTGGGCAAACTCCTTCCCATCTTCCTTTGAGTGCAGCTCCTGCTTTTAATTCACAAAACACTGACAGTTATCTTGGGGGGGGGGGAGAGAAAGAAATGCAGATCAGCACTTTTTAGGGCGGTGGCTTCAGAGTCCCCTCCTCCTTTGCTGAATTTGCGCGCGAAAGAAGTATTCGTTTGAAGGCAATGCATCGCGGGCTCTCTGTCTGTGGTGTCTAGGACAGTTTTGCCACTTTGCGGATGTGCTCCTTGGCCCCCCAAAGTGGGCAACCTCACTGCTAAAGTCGTTTTCCACCTGTGCCAAGGTGGAAAAGCTGGCGTTTTCATGAATTACTATGCGCTTAGCAGCTTTGCTATGCCAGAAGTGGTTATTAGAAAAAAACTATTCTACCTCTAGACGGGACACGGGTGGCGCTGTGCGTTAAACCACAGAGCCTAGGGCTTGCCGATCATAGAATCATAGAATCATAGAATCATAGAATCATAGAGTTGGAAGAGACCACAAGGGCCATCCAGTCCAACCCCCTGCCAAGCAGGAAACACCATCAAAGCATTCCTGACAGGTGGCTGTCAAGCCTCTGCTTAAAGACCTCCAAAGAAGGAGACTCCACCACACTCCTTGGCAGCAAATTCCACTGTCGAACAGCTCTTACTGTCAAGAAATTCTTCCTAATGTTTAGGTGGAATCTTCTTTCTTGTAGTTTGAATCCATTGCTCCATGTCCGCTTCTCTGGAGCAGCAGAAAACAACCTTTCTCCCTCCTCTATATGACATCCTTTTATATATTTGAACATGGCTATCATATCACCCCTTAACCTTCTCTTCTCCAGGCTAAACATACCCAGCTCCCTAAGCCGTTCCTCATAAGGCATCGTTTCCAGGCCTTTGACCATTTTGGTTGCCCTCCTCTGGACACGTTCCAGCTTGTCAATATCCTTCTTGAACTGTGGTGCCCAGAACTGGACACAGTATTCCAGGTGAGGTCTGACCAGAGCGGAATACAGTGGTACTATTACTTCCCTTGATCTAGATGCTATACACCTATTGATGCAGCCCAGAATTGCATTGGCTTTTTTAGCTGCTGCATCACACTGTTGACTCATGTCAAGTTTGTGGTCTACCAAGACTCCTAGATCCTTTTCACTTGTACTACTCTCAAGCCAGGTATCACCCATCCTGTATTTGTGCTTTTCATTTTTTTTGCCCAAGTGTAGTACTTTACATTTCTCCCTGTTAAAATTCATCCTGTTTGCCTTGGCCCAGTTCTCTAATCTGTTAAGGTCATTTTGAAGTGTGATCCTGTCCTCTGGGGTATTAGCCACCCCTCCCAATTTGGTGTCATCTGCAAACTTGATCGGGATGCCCTCAAGCCCATCATCCAAGTCATTGATAAAGATGTTGAATAAGACTGGGCCCAAGACAGAACCCTGTGGCACCCCACTAGTCACTTCTCTCCAGGATGAAGAGGAGCCATTGATGAGCACCCTTTGGGTTCGGTCAGTCAGCCAGTTACAAATCCAATGAATGGTAGCATTGTCTAGCCCGCATTTTACCAGCTTCTTTACAAGAATATCATGGGGCACCTTGTCAAAGGCCTTGCTGAAATCAAGATAGACTACATCCACAGTGTTCCCTTCGTCTACCAGGCTTGTAATTCTGTCAAAAAATGAGATCAGATTAGTCTGACATGACTTATTTTTCAGAAACCCATGCTGACTTTTAGTGATCACAGCGTTCCTTTCTAGGTGCTCACAGACCGTTTGCTTAATGATCTGCTCTAGAATCTTTCCTGGTATTGATGTCAGGCTGACTGGGCGGTAATTGTTTGGGTCCTCTCTTTTCCCCTTTTTGAAAATAGGGACAACATTTGCCCTCCTCCAGTCTGCTGGGACTTCGCCCGTTTTCCAGGAATTCTCAAAGATTACTGCCAGTGGTTCTGAAATCACCTCTGCCAGTTCTTTTAATACTCTGGGATGTAGTTCATCTGGCCCTGGAGACTTGAATACATCTAAACTAGCCAAGTGTGCTTGTACTACCTCCTTACTTATTCTGGGCTGTGTTTCCCCTGCTGAATCATCTGCTCCATATTCTTCAGGTCGGGCATTGTTTTCTTTTTTGGAGAAGACTGAGGCAAAGAAGGTATTGAGGAGTTCTGCCCTTTCTGCGTCCCCTGTTCGCATTTCACCTTCTTCTCCTCTAAGTGACCCCACTGTTTCCTTGTTCTTCCTTTTGCTACGGACATACCCATAAAAACTCTTTTTATTGCTTTTAACCTCTCTAGCAAGCCTGAGTTCATTCTGTGCTTTAGCTTTTCTGACTTTGTCTCTACATGTGCTGGCTATTTGTTTGAATTCCTCTCTGGTGGTTTCCCCCTTTTTCCATTTCTTGTACATATCCCTTTTAAATCTTAACTCAGTTAAAAGTTCATTAGATAGCCACCCTGGCTTCTTTAGGCACCTTCCATGTTTTCGTCTCATTGGTACTGCTTGAAGTTGTGCTTTTAATATCTCCCTTTTAACAAACTCCCATCCATCATGAACTCCCTTCCCTTTTAGTATTACTGACCATGGGATCACACCCAGCATTTCCCTAAGTTTTCTGAAGTCGGCTTTCTTAAAGTCTAGAATTTGAGTCTTAGTATGCTTGGTTGCTCCTTTCTGATGTATAATAAACTCCAGAAGAGCATGATCACTCCCACCTAATGATCCTGCCACTTCTACCCCACTAACCAGGTCATCACTATTGGTTAGGACCAGATCTAAAATGGCTGATCCTCTTGTTGCTTCTCCCACTTTCTGGACAATGAAATTGTCTGCAAGGCCAGTGAGGAATCTGTTCGACCTTATGCTCTTGGCTGAGTTTGACATCCAACAAATATCAGGATAGTTGAAATCCCCCATTACTACTATCTCATTTCCTTTTGAATGCTTGGTCATCTGTTCCAGGAAGGCATCATCTATGTCCTCAGTTTGGCTTGGGGATCTATAGTAAACTCCCACCATGAGATCACTGTTATTTTTCTCTCCCTTAATTTTGACCCAGATACTCTCAATTTGGCTTTGAAGTTTTAAATCATGGATCTCTTCACAGGTATACACATCCCTGACATATAACGCCACTCCTCCTCCTTTCCTGTTTGGTCTATTTCTCTTAAATAGATTGTATCCCTCTATTACTACATTCCAATCATGAGACTCATCCCACCAGGTTTCAGTGATGCCTATTATGTCGTATTTAGTGTGCTGCACCAAGAGCTCAAGTTCATCTTGTTTATTTCCCATGCTCTGTGCATTTGTATACAGACATTGAAAACCATTGATCATTCCCCCTAGTCTCCTACTTAAGGATTTTTTCCTCCCACCACTAGGTCTGTGCGCTGTTTGCTCCATTTGGTCCTTGACATTTGGATGATCATCTTCAGCATTTGATAGACTCCTACCTTCAGGACCACTGTCTCCCTCCCCCACATAAGTCAGTTTAAAGCCCTCCTGATGAGGTTTTTGAGATTGTTGGCAAAAACATTCCTCCCAACCCTTGTGAGGTGCAGCCCATCACTTGCCAGAAGTCCATCTTCAAGAAACTGCAGACCGTGATCTAAGAAACCAAACCGTTCCTGCCGGCATCAGAAGGTCGGCGGTTCGAATCCCCACGACGGGGTGAGCTCCCGTTGCTCAGTCCCTGCTCCTGCCAACCTAGCAGTTCGAAAGCGTGTCAAAGTGCAAGTAGATAAATAGGAACCGCTCTGGCGGGAAGGTAAACGGCGTTTCTGTGCGCTGCTCTGGTTCGCCAGAAGCGGCTTAGTCATGCTGGCCACATGACCCGGAAGCTGTATGCCGGCTCCCTCGGCCAATAAAGCGAGATGAGCGCCGCAACCCCAGAGTCGTCTGCGACTGGACCTAATGGTCAGGGGTCCCTTTACCTTTATTCTGCCTCTAACATTTAAGCTTTCTGAATTATTATTGTTATTATTCTTATTTTACCTCTGTTCAGACTGGAAGAGACAGTGGGTGTCCAATTCTGGCATCCAATGAAAAGGGATCATGCTGAATGTAAGAGAAGCCAAGGCAATGCAAGCAGAAAATGCAAACGGTCCCTTCCTTGGAGGTTTTTAAGAGCAGAGGTCGCATTGCCACCTGTCATACATGATCTAGTTGGGATGCCTGCATTGGAGGGGGCTAGACTAGATGGCCCTCGGGTCCCTTCCAACTCCAGAATCCTGTGATTCATGAGGTGATGCTTCCTGAGACATTTCATGGGCACTATGTGCGGTTGGTGGAAACGCTGGCACCCATGGGTGCCACACCTGGGACCTCCTGGGACCCCTTGCACAAAGCAGGGTAGCTTTAGATCAGGGGTCAGCAACCTTTTTCAGCCGTGGGCCGGTTCACTGTCCCTCAGACCATGTGGGGGGCCGGACTATATTTTGGAAAAAAAATATGAACGAATTCATATGCCCCACAAATAACCCAGAGATGCATTTTAAATAAAAGCACACATTCTACTCATGTAAAAACACCAGGCCGGCCCCACAAATAACCCTTTTAAAGAAAAGGACACATTCTACTCATGTAAAAACACGCTGATTCCCAGACCGTCCGCGGGCCAGATTGAGAAGGCGATTGGGCCGCATCCGGCCCCCAGGCCTTAGGTTGCCTATCCCTGCTTTAGATCCTAATCTAAGTGGCAAGAGCTTTCTAGAATTAAGGGCTGGCAGGTACTGTGCTCTTGCAAAGTTGGAAATAAATGTCTGTGCTTTTCGGTTGCCAGAGTCATAAATATTCATCTCCTTCCGCAATAATAAAATACAGTATGTGACCCACAGTGCTGCTTTTTTTAAACGCTTGACTTCAAGACAGATATTCTCCCTGACCCGTCCCCAATAGTTCAATCTTTGACGCAGGAAGGAAGCCTTTAGAGAGAGGGCTTCTTGAGTCAGTTTGAAGAGATCCTGTGTGTGTACTCTAAAATAACCCCACAGTATGGACGCGGGTGGGTGGCACTGTGGTCTAAATCACTGAGCCTAGGGCTTGCTGATCAGAAGGTCGGCGGTTCGAATCCCCACGGTGGGGTGAGCTCCCGCTGCTCAGTCCCAGCTCCTGCCAACCTAGCAGTTCGAAAGCATGTCAAAGTGCAAGTAAATAAATAGGTACCGCTGCAGCGGGAAGGTAAACGGCGTTTCCGTGCGCTGCTCTGGTTTGCCAGAAATGGCTTAGTCATGCTGGCCACATGACCCGGAAGCTGTCTGTGGGCAAACGCCGGCTCCCTTGGCCTATAGAGCGAGATGAGCGCCACAACCCCAGAGTCGTCCGCGACTGGACCTAACGGTCAGGAGTACCTTTATCTTTATGGACCAATATGAACCTGTGTGTGTGTTGTAGATGGGCACTTAATATAATTCACTGATGTTTTAAAAATCAGATTCATTTAAGCAACAACAACTCTTCACTATAGATCTAAAAAAAACTCTTATGGAAAAGTAGTATGCACCAACAGGTATAGTCAGCCTTTGAAATTTGCAAGGCGCATTTTGCACCTGGCTATCGGCCACTTGCGACCAAGTCAAGATGCCCGGGTGCCAGGATGGCACCTGATGTCTCCACCATCTGGAGGTGCATGCCTGGGGATCCTTGGATGTGGACTGTTTTCACACACTAAAAACACACCCTGTAGCATTCTATCTTTGATATTTTATCTGCACAATCAGAACGAATTTCAGGAACCAAAAAGTATTATTGAAAAATATGACTTTCGAGCTGCCTGGCCCCAAAATGGCAACTAGGCGTACCGTTTTGGTGACTGTAACCCTGACTTAAGGAGCTATTTAGCTTGTCTTCTTCTTCTTTGGCGATCACTCGTAGCCGAGTAAGATTGTCTTCCATAAACACGGTTTTAACAGTGAGTCCGTAAGTGATTGCAGAGGCCAATTCTGGATCCACACGTCCTTCCACAGTGGGGACACAGGTTTCCGGGCAGGAGTTGATCACGGTGAGGGTTTGCCAAGTGTGCCTTCCTCTTAGCACATTTCTCCCTTGCGTCCTGAGTTCGAGTGTCTTCACAGTTGTCAGTGTTTACACTACATTTTTTTAAGATTTGCCTTGAGAGAGTCTTTGAACCTCTTTTGTTGACCACCAGTATTACGCTTTCCATTTTTAAGTTTGGAATAGAGTAGTTGCTTTGGAAGACGATAATCAGACATCCGAATGACCATGACCCAGTCCAACGAAGCTGAGTTTCTAACACTGAGTATAGCTCATCAGGAAGTCTAGACAACCATGAGGTTCATGAAAGTGCACCCTTGTATTTACAAGAGTTACCCCAGTGTTCCCAGGTTGTGACTTGTTTCGCCGCAGCCAAAGTGACTGGCTATGTCAGAAAGTTACTTTAAAGTGAAAATACTACCTTTGGCCAGGATGTAAAAAAATAATAATGTCAATACATTATTGAACTATTCAGAGGAGCAAACACATCTGGGACGCCCCACACCTTTGCTAAACAATTTTCTCACATTGCCACTCTCTGAAAACGCCACCTCTCAGGTGTGGCAGGCTTAGCTCCCGAGCTGGCTAGTGATATTTTCACAGGACCAGTAAATGATGGTTTGCTGGGTTTTTTTTAATGGCCTAACACAGAAATGTAAGAGGCTTAAATCCCCAGGCGAGCTTGTTCCCAGCACAGCGATTCAGCGGCTGGGGGTGGCATGGAGAGGTTCAGTGGGCAATTTCGACCAGTTATGCAGAAAGTATGAACACGGCACTTCTGTCCTGTGGAACAGGTGCCAATTTTAGAAGCCCACAGTCTAGACAGCCATTGTTTAAAAGAGGGAAAAGTGGGATGAGGGTGAGGATGCTGAGAATCAGCATAGCTTTCCCGCACCACTGGCCCAACTGCAATGATCCAGTTTGGACGCGACACGAATTCTTCTCCCTTCTTGAAAATGTGTGTTTTTCCATGCTATTTGGGGATCAGATGTAGGCTGGGGAGACCTGCACCAGACCATGGGTTGCTGATTTTGTACAGCGGTAACCTTGGTTCTCGAACTTAATCCGTTCTGGGAGTCCATTCGTCTCCCGAAACGGTTCGAAAACCAAGGCGCGGCTTTCGATTGGCTGCAGGAACTTCGTTCGCAAACGGGGAAGCTTACTTCTGGGTTTGCGGCGTTCAGGAGCCAAAACATGTGAGTACCAAGGCATTCGAGAACCAAGGTACGGCTGCACTTGCTCCTTTTCAAGTTTCGTTCTTGCTGGGTGAGGAAAACCCCTTGCCAACCTTAAGATGTTTTGGGCTACAATTCTCACCAGCTCCAGCCAGCCCTTCCCACTTTACATTTTGAAACAAGTAGGTAGCCGTGTTGGTCTGCCATAGACGAAACAAAATAAAAAAAAATCCTTCTGGTAGTACCTTAGGGACCAACTAACTAACTAGAAGGAATTTTTTTATTTTGTTACATTTTGAAAGTTCTCTGTCTTAATCCTAGAATCGTAGAGTTGGAAGGGACCGCAAAGGTCCTCTAGTCCAACCCCCTGCAATGCTGGAATCTCAACCAAAGCAGCCATGGCAGATGGCCCTCCAACCTCTGCTTAGAAACCTCCAAAGAAGGAGAGTCCACCACCTCTCATGGGAGTCTGTTCCTCTCGCTGTCAGAAAGTTGAGTCGGGATCTCCTTCCTTATAACTTTAATCCATCAGTTCAGGACATAGACTCTAGAGCAGGAGAAAACAAGCTTGCTCCATCTTCCATATGACAGCCCTTGAAATATTTGAAGATGGCTATCGTGTCTCAGATGAGCCCCTCAGGTCATCTTAAAAAGCAGAGACATCACCTTGCCGACAAAGGTCCATATAGTTAAAGCTATGGTTTTCCCAGTAGTGATGTCTGGAAGTGAGAGCTGGACCATAAAGAAGAATTGATGCTTTTGAATTCTGGTGCTGGAGGAGACTCTTGAGAGTCCCATGGAGTGCAAGAAGATCAAACCTATCAATTCTGAAGGAAATCAGCCCTGAGTGCTCACTGGAAGGACAGATCCTGAAGCTGAGGCTCCAATACTTTGGCCACCTCCTGAGAAGAGAAGAATCCCTGGAAAAGACCCTGATGTTGGGAAAGATGGAGGGCACAAGGAGAAGGGGACGACAGAAGATGAGATGGTTGGACAGTGTTCTTGAACCAACATGAGTGACCAAACTGCGAGAGGCAGTGGAAGACAGGAGAGCCTGGCGTGCTCTGGTCCACACTGCGTCAAGAAGTATTTGCTTTTACCTCTCCTGAAATCTTCCAAGTCCTTTAGCTTCCTTGCATGTCCACAAATTCTTGTATTACGAGAGAAGCAGAAAAACGTTGTTGTTTCTACTTTATCTATCCACTGTGTGTCAAGTTTATTTTTTGGAGTTCCTGCCGGGCTGAAACTTTGAGGTTTTTTCCTCTGGGCACACCAATTTGCTTCGGCATGTGGGGGAATTGCAGCTGTGAGTGCCTCAAAACATTGCAACAAACTTCTGTTTTGCATCTAAGCTAATGGTGGAAGTTAGCCATTGTTTCCCAGACTCTGCTAAAAAAACAAACTAACCCAAAGCCCTACTTTAGGAGTTGGGGGAAAACCTTTTAAGCCAGGCTTCCTCGGATTTGGCCCTCCAGATGTTTTTGCCCTACAACTCCCATGATCCCTAGCTAGCAGGACCAGTGGTCAGGGATGATGGGAATTGTAGTCTCAAAACATCTGGAGGGCCGAGGTTGAGGAAGCCTGTTTTAAGCTTTCCCTTAGACTTATCTGATGAAGTTCATCCTTCTCCCATCACTACAAATTACGACATGTTTTTAGCAACCGAGACGCTTTGGCTATTAGCTTCTGAGAGCCATGGGACTCCTTTTGTGTGTATGTGTGTGCCTTGCTCTGTTTGGAAACAGGGCGCCGTGGGTTTGTTCAGTGCCATTCTTATTGATCTGGAAACACCCCGAGCTCGGGGTGTGCTCTTAAAAAAGATAACATTTCCCATGAACAAGTGGAAGAATGCAGTGACTCAGTGCGGTGGACTGTCCCGTGTTTTAGAGCGTGGGAGGGAAGAGGGCACACAGAGAACCGGTCCCTCTTGTGTACACTGTAAGTTTCCACCTTTGTTGACCCGTGTTTGACTAGAAGGAGGGAATGGGGAGCCTCCAGGTTTCGGCAGCCCGGAGCAGTCTCTGCTTTGCTGCAGATCGGAACGGCAATATTTGCAGCCGTGGCTGAGCAAATGAACAAATAAATGTTGCATCTCCCGCCCAACACTTTCTTGTGGCGTAAAGGCAACTGTGGAGAGAAAGGGCGAGATGTGGGGCTTGTTAGTTGTGAGCTAAATTCAGCTAGCACAGGGGCGGAGGAAGCCTCCTCGCCACCCGGGGCGGCAAACGGAGGCTTCCCCTGGGGGCGGGGCGTCGTGACGTTGCGTCGGAGTGTGCATGCATCGGAGTGCCGCGCATGCGCACACCGCCGCCGGGGCGCTGCTGCTCCCGCGGCGCCCTTGGGAGGCGCAGCGCCAAAAGCAGCAGCGGCGGCACCCCCCGAGCTGCCAATCGCATGCGGCGGCTGGGGGGGGGTGCCCCGCCACTGCTGCTTTTGGCACAGCGGCTTGCAAGGGTGCCACGGAAGCAGCGCTGGCGCCGGCGGGCGGGCCCCGCGCAGGGTGGGGCCAGCCCAACTGTCACCCCCTCCTCGCCTGGAACCCAGGGCGTACCACCCCCTCCGCCCCCCCTTGCGACGCCAGTGAGCTAGCAAATACTAATACTAATACAGTGGTACCTCGGGTTACAGACGCTTCAGGTTACAGACTCCGCTAACCCAGAAATAGTACCTCGGGTTAAGAATTTTGCTTCAGGATGAGAATAAAAATCGTGCGGCGGGGGCGCGGCGGCAGCGGGAGGCCCCATTACCTAAAGTGGTACCTCAGGTTAAGAACAGTTTCAGGTTAAGAAGGGACCTCCGGAATGAATTAAGTTGTTAATTCCCAATACAGTCATACCTCAGGTTGCGAACGCTCCATGTTGAGTATGTTCAGGTTGCGTACTCCGCAAACCCGGAAGTGCAACACGGAGCGCGGACGCTTCTGCGCATGTCCGTGCATGCGCAGAAGCGTTCTGTGCAGTTCGCGCATGTGCGAAAGTGCCGCCCGTGTTGCGCACTGTTCGGGGTGTGAATGGCACCCCAGAACGAATTGAGTGCGCAACCCGGGGTACCATTGTAATATTTTTTCATGTTTATATGCTTAATTTGGATCCAGTCTAGAGTCGTATTCTAGCCGTGATGGATGGCTATTCTCTCTCTTTTTGTATATAATTTTTGTAAAATTTTCTGTTTTACAATTTAAAATGCAAATTTTTACATCCTTAAGATATCAGTGACTTCCCTCCTTCTCTTTCCATGGTTCATTTTACATATCATAAATCCCTCCATATTTTACAAAAACTGTGCCATTCAGTATTCCATCATTGCATCCATCAAAACTTGTTTGCACTGTTGAATTTATCTCAGTGCTGCCAGCGTTTTCAGCTGTACACAATTATTTCCCATGTACTCAAGAAACGTTTTCCAATCTTCTTTAAACGTTATGTTCTTCTTGTTCTATATGTTAAGTCTGCGAGTTGTGCATATGGCTATTACCCTCCACTGTTGGACAAAGTCTGCCTCTGAATACAAGTTGCCTGGGAATTGTGGTTGGGGAGAGTGCTGCTTTGCTCAGCTCCTGCTTTTTGGGTTTTGCACAGGGATCTGGAGGACCAGTGTGAG